>CM035094.1:70361731-70766051 GCA_020205505.1 Panax japonicus
ACTCGAGGGTGAATTGGTGGTTCTGAACTCTTAAGCTTCTCCAAGCTGCACGGCTTCCTTAGTATAATCAGGCGCAGGTGCGCGACTTGCAGAGTCTGCAATGTGATTCCCAGATCTCAATGTAATCGCTTGACACTATTCCTTCCTGTCACTTCTTGGATTTGTCTCTGTGTTACTTGGCAATGAACCATGGGACCTGTTGTTAAGCATGCTCGCCATCTACCCTATTTGAGTCTCCAGATTCATTATGGCCACTACTTGGCTTTTGATCATAACCTCCATTTTTGCCATGTATTTCAACATCATTTCCTCCATTTCTGATTTCTTCTCTCGCTGAGGTGCAGCTGGAATATGATGTTGTTGTTGTTGAGAAAACCCCGGTGGAAACGGTGGTTTTGGTGTAAACTGCGGCTGAGATGACTGTGGCTAAAACTGTTGGTTTGGCTGAAACTGATTCTGCTGATTTCCTTGGTTATTTGACCAACTAAAGTTTGGATGATTTTGGTTTTTGGGGTGGTATCTGTTCTGAAACTGTCCTTGATCTTTTCTATAATTTCCCACATACTTCACTAATTTCGAGCTGATAGCACACTGATCTGTCGAGTGTGAACCCGCACAAATCTCACATACAAAGGCAACTATTTTCAGTTTGCTCTATGCCAGTGTATCTATTTTCTCTGCCATCGCTGCCATCTGTGCCGACAACTGGGTAATAGCATTTACCTCCAACACACCTGCAACCTTGGGCTGTGGCACCCGATCTGTAGGATTCTGATAGTCATTTGCATTCATAGTCTCAATAAGTGTATTGGCCTCGTTATAGCTCTTTGTCCATAATGTCCCTCCTGCAGCTGCATCCACAATAGGTCTCGACTGTCATCCCAATCTATTGTAAAATGAGTTGATCACCATCCAATCTGGCATACCGTGATGCGAACACTTCTTTAACATCTCTTTATATCTCTCGCATTCTTCATATAAGCACTCGCCCTATTGTTGCTCAAACTGAGAGATAGTTGTCCTCATCTTTGCAGTCTTAGCCATTGGTAAGAACTTGGCTAAGAACTTTTGTGCTAAGTTCTCCCATGTAGTTATAGATCCTGCTGGCAAAGAATGTAGCCAACTTCTCGCCTTATCCCTCAATAAGAATGGGAATAGCCTAAGTCTGATAGCATCCTCCGTCACATCGTTGTATCTGAATGTATCACAAATTTCGATGAAACTCAACAAGTGTTCATTTGGATCATCTGTAGCGGCACTTCCAAACTGTACCAAATTTTGTACCATCTGAATAGTGCCCGTTTTTATCTCGAATTTATTGGCTGTTATCGCTGGTCTGACTATGCTAGACTGTAATCCATTAATATTGGGCATGGAATATTCTCTCAGAGCCCTGTGCTCCTCTCTTTGCTCTTTTCCTTGTGCCTCGGCTACCATATTAGCTGTATTACTTTCTAATTATGCTTGTAAATTTTTACGAACACTCGCTTTTCAACATCTCCTGTTTATGTTGTTCTGAACAGGTGTTAAGTCAGGGTTGGATGACCGCGTGCGCATAAAAATTTATACAAGTTCCTGAAACCAAAAGAAACAAAAATAGAAATGAGAAACGATCAAAATGGTCTAAGTCATACAATATAGCTTGAAACTGATGATAATTATTTAAATTAAATGTCTTTCCCCGACAACGGCGCCAAAAAATTGTTGCCTCTTTTTCAGTTCTAACAAAAGAGCTCTAACTCATGCAAGCATACATGTGTCAACAAGTAATACAGAGTAAGTAGAGTATCGATCCCACAGAGAAAGTTGTCAAATTTAAACTACTATGCATCAATTAAATCACTATATTTATATGCTCAAACAAATGACTATAATTGATTAATTACTCCAATTGCATATAACAGCTAAAACAAGAATAATAATGGAATAAATCAAATCTGGAAATAATGGGATCCTAACTTCATTTAATATTTCATCTAATTACCACTATCATGCAAGAATTGTTCACATATCACAGAAAAGTAGCCAAGAGCACTAATAGAGTCATAGCCATTTTTCAATGTATTATGACCTACTTACACATCATCCAAAAGTGATAGACTCTATGTAATCATCAATATAACCAAAATCACTATATGTCTATGTGAAATTACAATCTTACTGAATTTAAGTACAAGCCCTTATTTTAACTCATACGGTGAAACAATATATGTCTATCTGGTTCACGAAATACACAAGCCATACAAAACAGCCCCATATACGTATGCTATCATGATTACAATCCATACTTGCATATTCATTGTCAATTCCATACAAGTACTGAAACGAATGGTGATCAATCATTCATACATGCAAAAAAATCATGATAGACATTCCATATGCTATGTACAACAACTACAACAATCAAGCATGCAACTAAACTACATATTAAAATCTGTTATAATCCCATAATGGAGTTTAGTTCATAACTGAACCAAAAGCCATTATGGGATCAAATCTAAACATGGTTAATAAACAAACAATTGAAAGATGAAGGATAGAAATGATCAAACCCAATTCCTGATTATAGACCAAAGTTACCTTTTAAATCATCATATAAATCCATCAAAATAATAATAATAATCCACAATGATAGAAAATCCCAAGACGAATTAGAGAAAAAGGCGTTTAAGCTTCGTTCCACGTTGGAATCTCCCTCAAGGTGTAAACCCTAGTTCTTACTATGAAAATACATAAAAAATAATCACAGATACATCTAACACCAGTCAGATATAGTTTTTAATCAATTACAACCCTTTTAATTAAAAATTAAAATAAAACAAATCAGCACCTTCAGGCATCGCGCGCGGCCGCGCGCTCCCCCAGTGTAATCCTCGCGCGGACGCGAAACTTGCAGTGTGTAATGTTATCCAGTTGGGTGCTCTCACGGCCGAGCGTCCCCAAGATTGTCCTGTCACACGGCCGCGCGGCTTCTGCAACTTTAATTTCTGGTTCTGCTGCTGCAACTGATCTGTTCTGCTGCTCCTTCCTTTGTCCATCCACGCTTAGTCTTCTGCTCCACTTGATCCTCATGCCACACATATCCCAGCTTGTGCCTCGCTTCATGCGTCCATTCGCCTCATGCCCTCTAATTCCACCAAATTAGGCCGTTTCCTGCACTTTTTCACCAAAAGGAGTTTTAAGTAAATGCAATGCAAAATAACATGAAATGCAACTAAAATTACACTAAAATGTACTTGAGATGGGCATTGTTCGCGTGAATTTGTATTCAATAACTAAGTATAAAACCCACTTATCAAGAGCAGCTCTCGCCTGATGTTGCATGAATTGCATAAAGCCTTTGAACATCTCATCGTTCATCATTTCATCGGTGTTATTGTTTACCTGAGGATTATTATCTTCCTGTTGCACATTATCTTGGGTATTGATCGTTGGTGACTCAACGGTCTCATGTGCTTCATTGCTTATCTCAACATTTTCGGATGTCATTTTCAAATACTGCCACAAAACAAGGGTTAATTAATATATCACATATTATCCATATACTCTGACCGACCAATTAAATATCAAATAAACTTAGGTAGGTCATACTAGCGAAGGAATTCCTCGTCTCTCCCCTCCTAGTTCTTTTCTCACATCTCAGCCAGGGATCATATCACTAAGCTTTGATATCAACTGTGACGCCCCCAAAATAGGTATACGTCACCCATCTTGAGTCACCAAATACATGGTACAAGATTCAAATACAACTTAAATATACAACAGTCATGTAAAATACGACAAAATATAATCTAAGAGTTTTAATAAGAATATTGTCATCTAGACAATATCCACACTCAATGGAGTCCTCATTACATTTATTGTCACACTATTTTATAGAATAGTGAGGACTACTAAAACAACCATCTGGACCGTTAATCCGTTCCCCGACTCGTCCCAACTATATTCTCATTTCCTGAAGAGAACATTGAAAGAAAGGGTGAGCTCAACTAGCCCAGTAAGAAATATTATGACTAAGATAATGCAAAATAAATTATCCTTAGCCTTCAACAGTATAACAACTGATAGAATATAATAGACAACAAGTTTTAGATCAACAACTGCAGTGGAATAAGCAATCCATTAGAAGAGTCAAGTAGGGCATAAAATCTACTATCTTCTATGATTTAAAAAGTTTTTCATCAACTTTAAATGTGACGCCCCCAAAATAGGTCCATTCCATCCAACCCATTCTGAGTCACCAAATACATGGTACAGAAATAACTACATATAAACTGTGAGTTTAAATGTAGATATTGTCGTCTAGACAATATCCACACGCAAATAAATCTCCATCATAATTATTGATACATTATTTTACAAAAATGGTGAGGACTACTAAACAACTCTCTCTAGAACCTTCATTCCATACCCCGACTAGTACTCGCTACATTCTCGCCACCTGAGAAGAAAAATAGAACAAAAAGGAAAAGGGTGAGCTCAACTAGCCCAGTAAAAAATATTATGACTAAGATAATATACAACAAATTATCGTTAGTCTTCAACAGGGAAAAATCTAACAGAATACAATAGACAACTAGTTTTAAATCAACAACTGCAGCGGAAACAACAATTCATTAGAAGAGTTAAGTAGAGAATGCAAACTACTATCTTCTATATACGAATTTAAAAGTTAATCGTCGATATTTTATCCCTGTAACATCAATCAATATATATCTGCAATTAAATATTCATCTTTGCACTACAGGCCAAAGATATTCATCAGTTGGTCATGTTCATCTAAACACCTGTTCATCTTTGCACTACGGGCCAAAGATATTAATCAGTCGATCATGTTCATCTCAACACCTGTTCATTTTTGCACTACGGGCCAAAGATATTCATCAAGAAATCATTCATCTTTGCACTGCAGGCCAAAGATATTCAGTTATATCATCATTTAGGACTGAGGATGATGAAAAATATTTTAAAGAAAACGAATCCAGTGAAGCAAAAGAACAAATATTAAGGATTCGTACTTTAAACAATTCTCATTCAAAAATACTTCATAAGTAATCAGAGTGGAGTAAAATTCAAGATGGAAGATCAAAACATATATCCAATCAAAGATAGGAATCATAACCGACAATCTTGGACACAGAAAAGAAAATTTAATTTTTTTATGAATAGTGTCGTATTCGTGAATAGTGTCGTATACGTGAATAGTGTCGTATACGTGAATAGTAATTTCGACACCAAAAGATAGAAATTTCACAAAAACATCATCATACTTCGTGAATAGTAACTCGTGAATAGTATTCTCGACATAAAAAAGTTTCAAATTTGATAAAAATTTCCAACCAATAATTCGGCATAATGATATTGAAGAAATAATATCATTTTCGAATAAAATAACATCCCTTACCTCGAAAGACAGTACTTCTAGTTGAAACACCGGATATAGGCTATGACTTGAACTTGCACCGTATAGCAACACTCAAAGTATACTCAAAATACTCACAAGAATACGCTCGATAATATAGAGAGAGAAAACTTCAGTTTCTGGTATGATTTTCAATTCTAACCTAAGTACCCTATTTATAGGAAATTGCTTAGAACACCAAAGCAGAAAATTTAATAAATTATTATTAATATAATTTTTTTTCAAACTCATATGTCCACTACCAACCTACAACATCAGCACACATGCCAAAACATTGAAAAAAACGTTTTTATTATTTAAAACATTTTAAACTTCCAAAAATCAATTATTTCGGAGCTTCGGAACTTCAATAATTCACAATAAATAGGCCTTTTGTCCGAAAATTCGAATCTCGCGTGTTTTTATAGGAAATTCAATTCTCTACAACTTTACAGAAGAAAGTTTTTCCAAATTCCAAACGAAAATTGACCGAAATCCACAAACGGACGATTTTACAGGCTATAATCAAATTTCGGACAATAATTGTGTCCACCAAAACATAAAATATGTGTTAAATATTTAATACCATAAAAATACTATTCCTCCTCATATACTCACATATCCCACATTCATTATAAAATATCATCGTTATAATATTATTAAAATAATATATTTAAATGAATTATTTTATCAGAAAAAAGATAAAATATTAATTTTCAACAATTGTCACATTAAAAAATTTCTCCATCTATATCCACATAAAATCAATATTTTCCTCATCATATAAATCAATAATTAATTATTCATAAATAATATTACAAAATCACAGTACTGGTAACCAGGCCGTTCCCAGGAAAGAGGGGCTTTCCAATAAGAATTTCTCCTTACTGGCGCGCAATTAGGTGACCAAACCTCTCCTCAGACAGAACTTTCTAGACATTTCCAATAATGTTTTCTAATAATATTATTCAGATAATATGAATTATTGCTTCGATAATAAAAATACTGTGTAATGACAATTATTGAAACAACAGTAATATAAAATATCAACGCAGCAATTATTAAATCAATAAAATAAAATGTTGAACAGTAATTACTGTAACCATTATTGAGTAGTGCCTTCTTACGTAAGAATCAATAATTGGTGCAATACCGTGTGCTACTGTGTTTTAACCACCGACTATTTTAACAGTATTAACGGTAATAACTACGCTATTATTTTTAAACAACTTATATTTGTCATTTTTGCATCCAATCGCTTTTCTTTATGGGGCCCACAAAAGACTTGGCCGTCGTATGAATATTCCCCGACAGCAAGAATATTCCATGGCCAAACAAATATTCCCCGACAACAATGAATATTTTATAACCACTTGCTTATTTTGAAATATTTACGTATTTTATCCATAACTATCCACATTAATCAAATCAACCCTTAATATTTCAAAATAATAAATAGAGAAAATTAAATTTCATTAATAATAAGTTAGGGTCTTACAACCTCCCCTCCTTATGAAATTTCGTCCTCGAAATTGACGTACGTACCTGGTGTTTCGAAAAGATGAGAATACCTCGCTTTCATTTCCGTTTCCAACTCCCACGTCATTTCCTCAATAGCATGGTTTTTCCACAAAACTTTAACTTGTGGTATAACCTCAGTACATAGGACATGTTCTTTCCTATCCAAGATCTTGACAGGTACCTCCTCGTACGTTAAGTCTTCGGCTATCTCATCCGGTTCTAACTCAATGACGTGGTTCAGGTCGTCGTAACATCGATATGTAAAAAACGTTATAAACACGCGTCATACTTGGCGGTAAAATGAGTCTATAGGCCACAGTTCCTATTCGATCGAGAATTTTAAATGGATTAATAAATCGAAGGTTTGAGCTTTCCTCACCTCACCGATTCTCGCTTTTGAAATAACAACTTCTTGCACCTCCTTCTTCAATTTCATCAGCTCCAGTGTGTAGCTTGAACAACGTTAACTTTATCGATTAAAGTCGATTATACTCGTATATCATCACGTGGGTATCTAGAGTTTTCATCTCCATCTCTATTATTTGTAAATTATACGAAATTAGTCTTTGACAATATCGTACTCGTACTTGTATACGATCTTCTACTCAACATGTCAACTACCACGTTCGCTTTTCCAGGATGGCATGGTCAGAACATGTGCTGAAATGAGTCTCCTCTTGAGTTCTTCCAAGCTCTTCCCACATTCCTTGCTCCATTCGAACTTTGTATCTCTACGAGTCAGCTACGTTAATGGAATAGCGATTCGAGAATATCCTTCAACGAATCTCCGATAATAACCAACTAAGCCTAGAAAGCTACGTATTTCGATTACCGACTTAGGTTGTTCTCAACTATGACTTATATCCCAAACTTGGATAGCACGTTACAATGACACCTATCAGTTTACTATCGCATGAATATTGTCCCCTACGGAGAGTCTAGCTTCAGTGCATTCCACAAAGGAAGTCACCAGATAAAGGCTCAGGTACCAAATTCTATAGTTGAATTTTTAACTCCTGAAGTTCAATAGGAGCCATTTGATATGAGATTTTAGAAATGAGTTTTGTACCGGGTTCAAAGTTGATACAAAATTTAATATCAGGCTTTGGAAGTAAGCCAAGAAATTCTTCAGAAAATACGTTAAGAAAAATCAATAACAACAGGAATATTATTCAAATCTGATGTGTCTTTATTCAAATCCATAACATAAACTTGACATCCGTAATAAACGAATGACCTCATGGCTTGATATGAAAATGTTTGACTACAATGGTTTGATTGCTTGAATTCGAATAACAGGTTGCTTAGGAATATGAAAACTAACAACCTTACGAAAGTAATCAATTTCGGCATGATGAGTAGTTAACCTTAAAATCACATCAAAAGCAAATATCTCTATAGAAATAAGGTTAACAGGTAATGTGATAGTGCTAACCTGAATCAAGAAAGATTTCTAAACAACAAATATAATGAAAGTTTCTCCTAATGGAGTCTCCATAAATAGGTCAAAGTCTAATTTCTCCGTAGTCAAGTACAAACGTTGAACGCAAACAAGAGAGATAAAAGAATGGGTAGAACCGATATCTAGTAAGGTATAAACTTCGCAAGAATTTATAATTAACTAACCCATGCTAACTTCGTTCGGGTTCCTCACATTTTTACCGGTCATGACAAACGCTCTTCCAGGAACCGTTGACTTTGACTTTTCTGGGACATCTTTTTGAGTCACCATTCTCGCTAGACTGGGTTTCGATACCGTACAATCTCGAGCGATATGCCCTTTTTCCATAATTATAGCATACCTTAAACTGTTGTGGGCAGTTTGGGCTGATATGTCCCTCTTTCCCGCATTTGTAACATACGACCGGTGGTCTTTCTCCTCCCTTGGAACCAGTTGCTACTGGCGCTGACGTCTTCACATGGTCATCGTTGAATCTCCTCTTTTTAAAATCTCCTCCCGACTCGCTTCTTCTATTTTCATGGCCACGATTACCACCAGAGTGGTTACCGCCTTTGTTCGTATTCTTCTTTCTCCGCTGGTTATCGTTAATCTGATGACTGCTATCTTCGGTATGATCCTGGTTATGGTCCCTCGGTTGAACGTACTCGTTATCTCGCTCTAACAAATGAGCCCTATTGACAACATCTGAATAGAGAGAAAATTTATGAGAAATGAGATATTGACGTATGCCGGGTTTTAAACCTCTCAGAAACATCCGCGTCATACGTTCCTCATTCTCCACCAAATGAGGTGCAAACCTGTATAACTCGGCGAACTTCTCCTCGTACTGGGACACCATCATGTTATTCTGCTCCAGTCTAATAAACTCCACTTTCTTCATATGACGAATACTTTCAGGGAAGTACTTGTCATTGAACTGTTTCTGAAATGTCTCCCATGACAAGCTGGGTGCAGCTGGATGGGTACGCTTCACAGATTCCTACAAGTAATTTGCCTCGTTACGGAACATAAAAGTAGCGAATGGAACTTTCTGTTCCTCCATGCATTCCAAGACATCGAATATCTTGGTAATTTGTTTGACCCACGTCTCTGCCTTAATCGGATCCGGCTTTCCCCAGAATTCTGGTGGTCCCAACTCTTTGAACTGCTTGGCTGTGACCACCCGTGAATTGCTATCATTTCCTCCTGTATTTTGAACACGAGTCTCCCTCGTCTGATTTTGCATGAACTGCAAAAAGCTTCTAAACATCCCCTCGTTCATCATCTGCTCAGTGGTGTTGTTCACAGGAGGAACATTGCCAGACTATTGCATGTTCTCCTCGTTGGTGAGTACATGTGTCTCCACGGTCTCATTTCCACTGTTAATATTCTCAGTCGACATTCTCAAATATTGTCATAAAACAAGGGTTAATTAAGGAAATCAATATATCACATAATATCCCTATATACTAACCAACTAACAAATAAGCTTAGGTAGGACACACTAGCGAAGGATTTACTCGTATCTCCCCTCCTAGTTCTAGTCCCCGATCTCCGCCAGAGATCATATCCCTAAGCTCTGATACCAACTGTGACGCCCCCAAAATAGGTCCATTCCATCCAACCCATTCTGAGTCGCCAAATACATGGTAAAGAAATAACTACATATAAACTGTGAGTTTAAATACAGATATTGCCGTCTAGACAATATCCACACGCAAATAAATCTCCATCATAATTATTGATACATTATTTTACAAAAATGGTGAGGACTACTAAACAACTCTCTCTAGAACCTTCATTCCATACCCCGACTAGTACTCGCTACATTCTCGCCTCCTAGGAAGAAAAATGGAACAAAAAGGAAAAGGGTGAGCTCAACTAGCCCAGTAAAGAATATTATGACTAAGATAATATACAACAAATTATCGTTAGTCTTCAACAGGAAAAAATCTAACAGAATACAATAGACAACCAGTTTTAAATCAACAACTGCAGCGGAAACAACAATTCATTAGAAGAGTTAAGTAGAGAATGCAAACTACTATCTTCTATATACGAATTTAAAAGTTCATCATCGATATTTTATCCCTGTAACATTAATCAATATATATCTGGAATTAAATTTTCATCTTTGCACTACAGGCCAAAGATATTCATCAGTTGGTCATGTTCATCTAAACACATGTTCATCTTTGCACTACGGGCCAAAGATATTAATCAGTCGGTCATGTTCATCTCAACACCTGTTCATTTTTGCACTACGGGCCAAAGATATTCATCAAGAAATCATTCATCTTTGCACTACAGGCCAAAGATATTCAGTTATATCATCATTTAGGACTGAGGATGATGAAAAATATTTTAAAGAAAACGAATCCAGTGAAGCAAAAGAACAAATATTAAGGATTCGTACTTTAAACAATTCTCATTCAAAAATACTTCATAAGTAATCAGAGTGGATTAAAATTCAAGATAGAAGAATAAAACATAGATCCAATCAAAGATAGGAATCATAACCGACAATCTTGGACACAGAAAAGAAAAGTTAATTTTTTTTTGTTAATAGTGTCGTATTCGTGAATAGTGTCGTATACGTGAATAGTGTCGTATACGTGAATAGTAACTTCGACACCAAAAGATAGAAATTTCACAGAAACATCATCATACTTCGTGAATAGTACTCGTGAATAGTAACTCGTGAATAGTAACTTATGAATAGTAACTCATGAATAGTAACTCATGAATAGTAACCCCGACATAAAAAAGTTTCAAATTTGATAAAAATTTCCAATCAATAATTCTACATAATGATATTGAAGAAATAATATCATTTTCGAATAAAATAACATCCCTTACCTCGAAAGACAGTACTTCTAGTTGAAACACCGGATATAGGCTATGACTTGAACTTGCACCGTATAGCAACACTCAAAGTATACTCAAAATACTCACAAGAATACGTTCAATAATATAGAGAGAGAAAACTTCAGTTTCTGGTGTGATTTTCAATTCTAACCTAAGCACCCTATTTATAGGAAATTGCTTAGAACACCAAAGCAGAAAATTTAATAAATTAATATTAATATAAATTTTTTTTTCAAACTCATACATCCACTACCAGCCCACAACATCAGCACACATGCCAAAACATTGAAAAAAACATTTTTATTATTTAAAACATTTTAAACTTCCAAAAATCAATTATTTCGGAGCTTCGGAGCTTCAATAATTCACAATAAATAGCCCTTTTGTCCGAAAATTCGAATCTCGCGTGTTTTTATAGGAAATTCAATTCTCTACAACTTTACAGAAGAAAGTTTTTCCAAATTCCAAACAGAAATTGACCGTAATCCACAAACGGACGATTTTACAGGCTATAATCAAATTTTGGTCAATAATTGTGTCCACCAACACACAAAATATGTGTTAAACATTTAATACCACAAAAATATTCTTCCTCTTCATATACTCACATATCCCACATTCATTATAAAATATCACCGTTAATATATTATTAAAATAATATATTTAAATGAATTATTTTATCAGAAAAAAGATAAAATATTAATTTTCAACAATTGTCACATTAAAAATTTTCTCCATCTATATCCACATAAAATCAATATTTTCCTCATCATATAAATCAATAATTAATTATTCACAAATAATATTATAGAATCACAGTACTGACAACCAGGCCGTTCCCAGGAAAGAGGAGGCTTTCCGATAAGAATTTCTCCTTACTGGCGCGTAATTAGGTGACCAAACCTCTCCTTAGACAGAACTTTCTAGACATTGCCAACAATGTTTTCTAATAATATTATTCAGATAATATGAATTATTGCTTCGATAATAAAAAATATTGTGTAATGACAATTATTGAAATAACAACAATATAAAATATCAACGCAGCAATTATTAAATCAATAAAATAAAATACTGAACAGTAATTACTGTAACTATTATTGAGTAGTGCCTTCTTACGTAAGAATCAATAATTGGTGCAATACCGTGTGCTACTGTGTTTTAACCACCGAGTATTTTAACAGTATTAACAGTAACAACTACGCCGTTATTTTTAAACAACTTATATTTGTCGTTTTCTTTATCCAATCGCTTTTCGTAATGGGGCCCACAAAAGACTACGCCGTCATACGAATATTCCCCGACAGCAAGAATATTCCATGACCAAACGAATATTCCCCAACAACCATGAATATTTTATAACCACTTGCTTATTTTGAAATATTTGCGTATTTTACCCATAGCTATCCACATTAATCAAATCAACCCTTACTATTTCAAAATAATAAATAGAGAAAATTAAATTTCATTAATAATAAGTTGGGGTCTTACATTATCTCTGAGACTCAGCTTAATAAATAAAATCGAATCATCCCTGCATCACGGCCAAGGATATTCATGTTATCATCAATGGTCATGATTATACTGAATAATCCCCGGTCATAATCATACCAACAACTGTCCATCAATGAACTACAGGCCAATGAGGACTTTCACCACATCATTCGTCACATTTCGGTCATGATTATACCGAATAATTCTTGGTCATAATCATACCAAATCCATCTATGCATGTAAGCCAGAGATGACTTTCATCACAATATAAGCATGAGGATGATGACAATGACATAATAATTCAATAAAAACAAGTTCAAGATAAATTTTAAAGATTTATAATTTAATTTATCTAGAAATAAATAACGTCCAAATTGTCAACATGATACTACTTTATGGAGTAAAATTCAAGAATGCTCAGAAGAATATTTCCATGAAAAGATATTGGATGAAGCGTAAATATCCAAGATATTCTACTAATTTCATGGAGTATAGAAGCCAAAACTTTAACCAACTGAGTATAATAGAATATATGAAACTACAAATGGATTTTTGCCCGCCATGCGATAATCCACGTAGACAGATCATTTTCACAATTTAATAAGGAATGAATACGAAGGATCATTCACCATGCATGCGGTAGTCCATATAGACATGTTATTCCAACAGAATAATAAAGAATAGAATAACAGAAGAATTCACCATGTATACGGTAGCCCGTGTAGACAGGTTATTCCAACAGAATAATAAAGAATGGAATAACAAAAGAATTCACTGGGCATGCGATAGACCCCACAGGCATGTTATTCCAACAGAATAATAAAGAATGGAATAACAGAAGAATTCACCAGACATGCGATAGACCGCACAGACAGGTTATTCCAACAGAATAATAAAGAATGGAATAACAACCCTTACGAGTATTGAAAGAAAATAACTCTCTTCATGAATACGAAAGAAATAATACCCCTTACCTTAGAAGAAACTGGATACTAGAATAGTGAGGTAGCAGACTTCTTTTCTTCTTTCTCTCTATAATTTCTCTCTATAATAATTTCTCTTGTGAGACTTAGTGAATTGGTGAGAATGAAAGAAGAATGAGCTTTTATTTATAAGAAAATATAGTTTCGATAATTGCACATTTTGGAGCTCGAAATATTACAATATAATACCTTCCTCTTTTTCTTCATTTTTAATTTAGTCCTGCAAATATTATCAAACTTGCACCACCTCCCCTAAAAGTAAATAATGTGAATTAATAGTTCATTAATGTGACTTAATAGTATAATCATGTGAAAAAACTAATTAAAGTATAGTACCTTCATCTTACCCTCCATTTTTAATTTAGTCATGCAAGTATTATCAATCTTGCACCAACTCCCCTAATAGTAAATCATGTGAATCAATATTACACACATGTGAACACATAGTTATAACCATGTGAATTAATAGTAATTAATTGCTCATTTATCCGGTGAATTACCCTATTGGTCAATATAACCTCCAGACATTAATTATTATCGAAATAAATGTCGATTTCCACTAACACAAATAATTCCTACATAATGGAACTATCAATTTCATCTTTAATCAACACGAACTTATTCATCATTAATATTATAACTCACAATATTTAATAACTAGGTCCTTCCCAGGAAAGAGGGGGCTTTTCGATAAGGATTTCTCTTTATTGGCGCCCAATTAGGTGACCAAACCTCTCCTTGATAGAACTTCTAGACATTATCAATATTGTAAATAATAATATGAATAACTTTGTCATCTCAAATAATGATTTAATAATATAAAATATTATGCAGATGAAACTGTGACAATAATTGAATCAAAAATATGAGAGATATTATGCAGCAATTACTGTTGCAATAATTGAGTATAACTGAGTGACTTCTCACGTAAGCATCAATAATAAATACAGTGTGCTACTATGCAACCACGCGTATTACTGTACTTTTACCACCGGGTAGTTAACCAGTTTAACGGTAAAAATTTTGCTGTTATTTTTATAAAAAGATATTTCTGTCATTTTCTAACTACGACAATACTTTCGTTGTGGGGTCCACCAATGATTGTGCCATCGTACGAATATTCCCTATTAAAACGAATATTTCCCGACCAATCGAATATTATATATCCACTTATTTACTTTGCAAAATTTTTAAATATTACCCACAACTATAACATTATATCAAATCCACACCATAATATTCAAAAATATATTTCGAGAAAAATTAATCTTTATTCATAAAAGTTGGGGTCTTACAAAGTTTGTATTTAAATTCTGTACCATGTATTTGGTGACTCAAGATGGGTGATGTATACCTTATTTGGGGGCGTCACAGTTGGTATCAAAGCTTAGGGATATGATCCCTGGTTGGGATGTGAGACAAGAACTAGGAGGGGAGAGACGGAGAATTCATGGACCGTCATTGCTAAACAGTTAAAAGAGCTGGGACCACCGGAGTTTATTGGAGAGCCAAAACCACTTAAGGCATAGATGTGGATAAAGCAGATCACCAAGATATTTGATGTCTTGGGATGCTCCGAGGAGAAAAAGGTTCCCTTTTCCACCTTCATGTTTCGAGGAGAGGCAGATTCTTGGTGGGAATCTGTAAAGCGTACTCAACCTACCGTACTGAAGATGTCTTGGGAGAAATTCCAAGAACTGTTTAACGACAAGTACTTTCCCGAAAGTATTCGTCACATGAAGAAGGTAGAGTTCATCAAGTTGGAGCATAATAATATAACCGTGTCATAGTACGAAGCTAAGTTTGTCGAGTTATCCCGGTTTGCATCCCACTTGGTTGATAATGAGGAGAGAATGACGTGGATGTTTCTAAGAGGTTTGAAACCCGAGATACGTCAATACTTTATTTCTCACAAATTGTGTTTGTATTCAGATATTATAAATAGGGCTCAGTTATTGGAGCGCAATAACGAGTTAACGTAACCAAGAGAGAGCAACCGACAAAATGATAATACCAGTGGTAGCAGTCATCGAAGCGGTGACAACAAACGTGGAGGGAATCAACATGCCAGAAATGGTAACCACTTCGGTGGTAATCATGGCCAAGATAATAGAAGCGAAAATTTCAAGAAGAGTAGATTCAACAATGATGGAAAGACATCATCATCAGCACCTGTTGTTAAGGAGGGGGAACGGCAGCCAATCGTATGTTACAAATGCAGAGGGGAGAGACATATCAGTCTGAACTGTATGCAGCAATCCAAAACATGTTATAATTACGGAAGAGAAGGTCACCTTTCTCGATTTTGTCATGCATCGAAGTCAAGTTCAGCTAGGATGGAGGCATCAAAGGCTGTCCCAAACAAGACAAAACCGATAGTTCAAGGGAGAGCGGTTGTCGTAACCTCCCAAAAAGCAAGGAATCCGAACGAGGTGATCACGGGTAAGCTAATCATAAACTCTAGCGAAGTCTATACCTTATTTGATACCGGTTCTACCCATTCTTTTATTTCTCCTACTTGCGCTCAACGTTTAAATTTAACTCCAGAGAAATTAAACTTTGATTTATATGTTGAAACTCTATTGGGAGAAACCTTCATTACATCCACTGTTTATAAGTCTTGTTTGGTTAAAATCGGTACCCTCGCATTACCTATCGATCTTATTTCCTTAAAAATAATTGCATTTGATGTGATTTTAAGGATTGATTGGTTAACTACCCATTCTTTTATTTCTCCTACTTGCGCTCAACGTTTAAATTTAACTCCGGAGAAATTAGACTTTGACTTATATGTTGAAACTCCGTTGGGAGAAACCTTCATTACATCCACTGTTTATAAGTCTTGTTTGATTCAAATCGGTAACCGCACGTTACCTATCGATCTTATCTCTTTGAAAATACTTGCATTTGATGTGATTTTAGGAATTGATTGGTTAACTACTCATCATGCTAAAATTAATTATTTTCGTAAGGTTGTTAGCTTTCATATTCAAACCAACCTATTATGCGAATTCAAGCAACCAAACCACTAAAGTCAATCACTGTCATATCAAGCCATAAAGTTATTCGCTTATTAAAAAATAGATGTCTAGCTTGCTTAGCTCATGTCACAGATTTAAACAAAAATACGTCAGATTTGAATGATATTTCTATTGTTAATAAATTTCCTGACGTATTCCCCGAAGAACTTCCTGGCCTACCCCCAGATCGTGAAATTTCATTGGTACGACGGCACAATCATTGGTGGACCCCATAACGGAAGTATTGTCGTAGTTAGAAAATGACAGAATTATCTTTTAATAAAAATAACAACGAAAGTTGTACCGTTAAACTGTTGAACTACCAGGTGGTAAAAATACAATAATACGTGTGATTGCATAGTAGCACACGGTATTGATTATTGATGCTTACGTGAGAAGTCACTCAGTTATACTCAATTATTGCTACAGTAATTGCTGCATATTATCTTTCATATTATTGATCCAATTATTGTCACAGTATCATCTGCATAATATTTTATATTATTAATTTAATAATTGAGACCACAAAGTTATTCATATTATTATTTACAATATTGATAATGTCTAGAAAGTTCTGGCAATGAGAGGTTTGGTCACCTAACTACGCGCCAATAGGGAGAAATCCTTATCGGAAAGCCCCATCTTTACTGGGAATGATCTGGTTGTTAAATATTGTGAGTTATAATATTAATGATGAATAAGTTTATATTGATTAAAGATGCAATTGATATTTTCCTTGTGTTGGGATTATTAGTGTTAATGGAAATGGACATCTATTTCGATAATAATTGATGTCTGGAGGTTATATTGACCAATCGGGTAATTAATCGAATAAATAAGCAATTAATTGCTATTAATTTACATGCTTATAACTATTTGTTCACATGTATGTACTATTGATTCACATACATGTACTATTAGGGGAGGTGGTGCAAGATTGATAATACTTGCATGACTAAATTAAAAATAGAGGTATAGATGAAGGTACTATACCGTAAATATTTTTTTCACATGTGTGTACTATTGATTCACATAAATGTACTATTGATTCACATGATGTACTATTAGAGGAAGTGGTGCAAGTTTGATAATACTTGCAGGACTAAATTAAAAATATAGGAAAAGATGAAGGTTTTATACTGTAATATTTCGAGCCCCAAAACGTGCAATTATCGAAACTATATTTTCCTATAAATAGAAACTTATTCTTTTTTCATTCTCACTAATTCACTAAAACTCACAAGAGCAATTATAGAGAGAGAAGCTATAGAGAGAAAGAAGAAAAGAAGTCTGCTACCTCACTATTCCAGTATCCAGTCTTCTTCAAAGGTAAGGGATATTATTTTGTTCAGTATTCATAGGAATAATATTTTCTTCCATACTCTGTAGTATGTGAGTAATATTATTTCGCCTCGTATTCATGATTATACCCTAATTTTGTTAAAGTATTGCTTCTATACTCCGTGAAAATAGTAGAATATCCTTGAAATTTGCGGTTCATCTAGTATCGTTTCACAAGGATATTTTTTACACATTTTTGTTAAATTTTAAGCTTTTCATGCCGGAGTAATGTCCATGAATAGTATTCATTTTTACAATACTATTCACAAAGTACTATTTACGGGTACTATTCACAAAGTACTATTCATAAAGTACTATTCACGAGGTACTATTCTGAAGTACTATTCACGGGGTACTATTCACTCGTGTACTATTCATCCGGGGAATTATTCATGATAAAAATTGATTTCTTTGCTGTCCAAATCATTTTTGATACAATATTATTCTTGAATTTTACTCCACGAAGCAGTATCATGTTGACAATTTGGATATTATTGAATTCTGGATAAATTAAGTTATAAATCTTTAAAAATTTATCGTTTTCTTTTTTTAATTGAATTCTTATATCATTGTCATCATCCTCATGCTTATATTATGATAAAAGTCATATGTGGCTTACGTGCATAGATGTACTATTGTTTGGTATGATTATGACCAGGGATTATTCGGTATAATCATGATCGTAATGTTACAAATGATGTGGTAAAAATCCTCATTGGCATATCATCCTTAAACGGATGGGCAATCAGAAAGGACTATTCAAACTCTTGAAGATCTATTCAGACTCTGTGTCCTAGATTTCAAAAGAAGTTGGGATAAGTACTTGCCATTGGTGGAATTCTCCTACAATAATAGTTATCAAGTAAGTATAGGCATGACTCCATTCGAGGAGTTGTATGGAAGAAAATGTCGTTCTCTAGTATGCTGGGATGAGGTGGGTGAAGCAACGTTGTTGGGACCAGAATTGGTACGCATAACTACAGAGAAGATTCAAACGATTCGACAACGTATACAAACGACACATGATCGACAAAAGATTTATGCGGATCTTCATCTAAAGGACGTGGAATTTATTATTGGAGATCATGTATTGTTACGTATTGCTCCATGGAAATGAGTTACAAGATTTGGGAAGAGTGGAAAACTCAATCCACGATTTGTTGGTCCATTTGAGATTCTTGACCGAATAGGAAATGTGGCCTATAGACTCGCATTACCTCCAAGCATGTCTCGTGTTCATAATGTTTTTCACATATATGTGCTTCGTAAATATGTGAAAGACCCGAACCACATTATTGAGTTAGAACCAGATGAGATAGCCGAAGATTTAACGTTCAAGGAGGTATCTGTTAAGAGTTTGGATAGAAAAGAGCATGTACTACGCACCAAGGTTATACAACAAGTTTAGGTTATGTGGAGGAACCATGCTATTGAAGAAATGACCTGGGAGTTAGAATCAGAAATGAAAGCGAGGTAACTTCACCTTTTCGAAACACAAGGTACGTACGTTAATTTCAAGGACGAAATTTCATAAGGAGGGGAGATTGTAAGTCCCCAACTTTTTAATAAATAAAATTGAATTTTCTCTATTCATTATCTTGAAATAATAAGGTGATAATTTGAAATAATATTTTGGTTATGGGTGAAATGTGCAAATTTTTCAAAATAAGCAAGTGGTTATAAAATATACATTGTTGTCGGGGAATATTCATTTGGTCGTGGAATACTCTTGTTGTCGGGGAATATTCGTACGATGGCACAGCCATTTATTGGCCCCATAACGAAAAACGGTCGGATGAAGAAAACGACAAGTTTGAGTTTTTACAAATAACGGCGTAGTTGTTACCGTTAACACTGTTGGAATACCAGGTAGTAAAAATACAGTAATACGCGTGGTTGCACAGTAATGCACGGTATTGCACAGTATTTTTGAATTATTGATTCTTAAGTAAGAAGGCACTACTCAATAATTATTACAGTAATTACTGTTCAATATTTTATTTTATTGATTCAATAATTGCTACGTTGATATTTTATATTGTTGTTGTTTCAATAATTGTCACTGCATAGTATTTTCCATTATCAGATCAATAATTCATATTATTTGAATAATATTATTAAATTGTATTATTTGCAATGTCTAAGGAAGTTCTGTCTAGGAAAGGGGTTTGATCACCTAATTGCACGCCAATAAGAGAAAATCCTTATCGGAAAGCCCCTTCTTTCCTGAGAACGACCTAGTTGTCATAATTGTGATTCTGTAATATTATTTGTGAATAATTAATTATTGATTTATATGATAAAGAAATATTTATTTTATGTGGATATAAATGATGGATATATTTATTGTGGTTATAAATGGAGGAATTAAGGTTGAGATGTTTTATCAGTATTTTATCGGAATGAAGGTATTAATAATCATCCTTATATGGATTTCGGACATTTTCTATTTGGAATTTGGAAAGATTTTCTTCTACAAAAGTTGTAGATAATTAAATTTCTTATAGAATAAACACGAGATTCAAATTTTTCTGATAAAAGAGCTATTTATTATGAATTATTGAAGTTTCGGAAATAAATATTTTTATTAAAAACATGGTGGGCCCCGCTTTTGGTTGGTGAGAAATGTGCTAAAATTTTATTTCAAAAGTGGATGTGCGTGAATAGTAGCAGGTAAAGCCATTAGGTAGCAAGTTAGTTTGCTATGCCGTTCTATGCATTTTCCTATAAATATGGTGCTTAGTTAGAATTAAAAATAACACCAGAATCATAAACTTTCTCTCTCTATATTATCGAGCATATTTTGTGAGTATTTAGATACTTTGTGAGTTGATATTCAGTACAAGTTTCCTTCAGCCTTATACCTGATATTTCAGCCGAAAGTAATGTTCTTCTGAGGTAAGAAATGTTATTTTTTTCGTAAATAATATTATTTCCTTCAATACCATTATGCCAAAATATTGATATGAATTTTATTGTGAAATTTCTACCTTTTTCATGTCAGGGTTACTATTTACGTATACCGCACTATTCACGAATACAACACTATTCACAAAAAAATAAAATTTTCTCTTCTTTATTCAAGATGTCTATTATGGTTACTATCTTTGATTGTATCCATGTTTTGATCTTCAATCTTGAATTTTACTCCCCTATGGTTTATTATGGAGCATTTTTAAACTTGGATTATCTAAAGTACGAATCCCTACTTTTTGTCCTTTTATCTCACTGGATTCATTCCTTTAAAATATTTTTCATCATCCTCAGTTCTAAATGATGATATAACTGTATATATTTGGCCTATAGTGCAGAGATGAATGATTACCTAATGAATATCTTTGGCCCGTAGTACAAAGATGAACAGGTGTTGAGATGAACATGACCAACTGGTGATACAAATGAATATCTTTGGCCCGTAGTGTAAAGATGAATATATTATGCAAGATGTATATTGATTGATGTTACAGGATAAAATATTGATATGGACTTTTAAATTCATAGATGATAGTAGATTTCTTTCTCTACTTAACTTTTCTAATGAATTATTATTTTCGTTGCAAATATTGATCTAAAACTGGTTGTCTATTATATTTTATCTGATTTGTTGAAGGCTAACGATAATTTGTTGTTCATTATCTTAGTCATAATATTTTTTACTAGGCTAGTTGAGCTCACCCTTTTCCTTTTTGTTCAATTTTTCTTCTCAGGAGGTGAGAATATAGCAGGAACTAGTCGGGGTATGAAGTGATGGTTCTAGCAAGTTTTTTTAGCAGTCCTCACTAGTTTTGTAAAATAGTGTATCAATAATTGTAATGAGGACTCCTTTTGAGTTTGAATACTATCTATTAGACAATATTTGTATTTAAACATACAGTATATGTGTTGTCGTATTTTGCACGATAATTGTATTAATGAAGTTGTATTTGTTTTTGTACTATGTATTTGACAACTCAGAATGGTTGATGTATACCTATTTTGGGGGTATCACATTATTGGCAATGTCTAAGGAAGTTCTGTCTGGGAAAGGGATTTGGTCACCTAATTACGCGCCAATATGGAGAAATCATTATCGGAAAGCTCCATCTTTCCTTGGAACGACCTGGTTGTCATAATTGTGATTCTATAATATTATTTATGAATAATTAATTATTAATTTATATGATAAGGAAATATTTATGTGGATATAAGTGATGGATAGGGAAATATTTATTTTATGTGGATATAAATGAAGGAATAAATGCTGAGGTGTTTTATCAGTATTTTGTCGGAATAGAGGTGTTGAAAATCGTCCGTATGTGGATTTCGATCATTTTTTGTTTGGAATTTGAGAAAACTTAATTCTACAAAATCGTAGAGTATTTAATTTCCTATGGAATGGACATAAAATTCGTATTTTTCTGATAAAAGATCAATTTATTATGAATTATTAAAATTTCAGAAATAAATATTTTATTTAAAATATGGGTGGGCCCCACTTTTGGTTGGTGTGGAATTAGCTAATTTTGGTGGGCCCCACTGTGGTGTGCTAAAATCTGATCAAAAGTGGCGTGCTTGAAAATTTTGAAAATTAATATTTTATTAATTTAGTCTCCTTTGACGTTCTAGCATTTTCATATAAATAGGGTGCTTAGTTAGAATTGAAAATCACACCAGAAATAAGTTTTCTATATATATATATATTATCGAGCGTATTTTGTGAGTATTTATGTGAGACCTCAAATTTTATGAAATAAAAGTATTCAATTTTTTTTCTATTTTGGTAAATAGTTAAATTGATAAAAGTTTAATGTTAAGGGTAATATGTGAAAATTGTTGCAAAGTAAGCAAGTTGATATAAAATATTCTTTTTGTCGGGGAATGTCCATACGACGGTACAATCATTGGTGGACCCCGCAACAAAATTATTGTCGAATGGAGAAAACGATAAAAATATTTTTATGAGAATAACGGCGGAAGTTTTACCGTTGAAACTGTTGAGCTACTCGGTAGTAAAAGTACAAAAATACGCGTGGTTGCATAGTAGCACACGGTATTGATTATTGATGTGTACGTGATAAGTCACTCAGTTTTGTTTTATTAGTATTATTAATGTAATAAAACAGAAAAGCTTTTTATATAAAACAGAATACTTTTATAAAGTTATTCTATAAATAGAATATATTATATTCTATTCTGCATAGTATTTTGCATAGTAAAATCTTTTTATATAAAATAAAATACTTTTATAAAGTTATTCTATAAATAGAATATATTATATTTTATTATACATAGTGTTGCATAATGCCTGCATAATATTTTGCATAGTAAAATCTTTTTATATAAAACAGAATACTTTTATAAAGTTATTCGTTTTATTATATTATAAATAGAATATATTGTATTTTATTTAAAAGATTTTATTTTAAATATGGACCGTCTGATTAAAAGTAAATCAATCTGGACCGTTCATGAATTAGTTACTATGCAGTCTATTCTTCTATAAATAGAAGCTCATTCCTCCATTATTTCTTACGAATTCACTGAAACTTTAGAGAGAGAAAATATAGAGAGAGTTCTTCTTCTATAATCTTGAGCGTATTTCTTTAGAGTTTAAGAAAGCTTTGAGAGTAGTGCAAGTTTTCTTTGAGTATATCATCGCCCTACCAGTCGGAATACTCTTCTTTCAAAGGTAAGAGATATTAATTATTGTACTCGTAAGGTGTGACGCCCCCAAAATTAGGTATACATCACCCATTTTGAGTCGCTAGATACATAGTACAAAATTCAGATACAACTTCATTTATACAATTGTTGAGCTGTCGTATAGAATACGACCACAGTTAACTGTGAGTTTTAATACAAATGTATTTAACTCTCATGGTGCCTCGACCACAACCTTACAATGGTACTTTACATAAAAGTATAGTCAAAGACTATTTTAGAAATTAAAATCTTTGGGAAGTGCTCAAGGAAACCTTCGTACATGGGAAGTCATGCGTCTAGGTTATAATAGATATCATATGGCCATAGAATTATCCTTGGTTGACCCAATAGACCCCAAAGAAAAATGAGAAGATTAATATCATCTTCTTTCCAATGGTGATTCTTCTCTTGACATATAACTATCTCCACTGTCTCCGAGTGAATATTATATTTCAAATAAACACCAAGATCATACAGGTAGTGCTCGTAGATATACTCAGCAAGTGGATGCGCACAACCCTGTCTTATGATAACACCAGGTTGTATGTCATTAGACATCTTGTGTGATAGTGGCAAAACACCCTTCCAAAGTTGGGTTCGCCTCGCCCTATTTGATTCACCAAATATAACTGCTAAATGATGTATAGAATACAACACACTTTTCTATATTGTTTAGGGAGAACCTCCACAGCTAGAGACCACTGTTCTATTCCCCTGTTATCCCCGCTCGACCCGGCAACACTCTTACAGCAACACTCTTATTACCTGAAAGGAATTGTGAAGCAGAAAGGGTGAGCACAACTAGCCCAGTAAAGAATATCATGACTAAAGATAATTAAATTATCAATAGCTTTCATCAATAATAAATCAGAGATTTAGAACATATGGTAGATGATAAAACTTTTCAACCATAGTTGCAGCGGAACGAGCAATCCATTAGAAGAGTCAAATAGACCATCAGGTCTATTATCTTCTCCGTGTTAAAAGTCCACCAATAATGTTTTATCCATGTAACATCAATCAACAATTCCTGTCCACAATCATATGAATAACTCATAATCATAATTATGATTCTGAATTCCCTTTTCGCACTCAAGACGAAGATGATTCTCATTATAAAACCATAACTTTTTGAATAAAGATGAATTTTCTATAAATATTATTTTTAAATATTATGGAGTGAAATTGATATAATGTTATAGTTGTGGGTAATATTTATAAATTTTTCAAAGTACGCAAGTTGTTATATAATATTCGATTGGTCGGGGATTATTCATTTTAACAGGGAATATTCGTACAACGGCACAATCATTGGTGGACCCCATAACGGAATTATTGTCAGATTGAAAAAACGACAAAAATACTTTATGAAAATAACGGCGGAAGTTTTACCGTTAACTGTTGAAACACTCGGTGTTAAAAGTACAGTAATACGCGTGGTTGCATAGTAGCACACGGTATTAATTATTGATGCTTACGTGATAAGTCACTCAGTTTTGTTGGTATTATTAATATAATAATACAAAAAATCTTTTTATATAAAACAGAATACTTTTATAAAGTTATTCTATAAATAGAATATATTATATTCTATTATGCATAGTGTTGCATAGTGTCTGCATAGTGTTTTGCATAGTAAAATCTTGTTATATAAAACAGAATACTTTTATAAAGTTATCTGTTTTATTAGAGAATAATTAGAATATATTATATTTTATTAGGCAAAGTGTTTGTATAGTAAAATCTTTTATAAAGTTATTCATTTTATTTGATTATAAATAGAATATATTATATTTTATTTAAAAGATTTTGCTTTAAATATGGATCGTCAGATTAAAGTAAATCAATCTGGACCATTCATGAGTTAGTTACTATGCAGTCTATTTTTCTATAAATAGAAGCTCATTCCTTCATTATTTTCTTACGAATTCACTGAAACTCTAGAGAGATAAACTATAGAGAGAAAGAAGAAAGTATTCTGTTATTTCACTACTTATATATTAAGTACTCTTCTTCTTAAGGTAGGGAATATTATTTGTTGTACTCGTAAAGGGTGTTATTCTTTTGTATTCATGAAGAGAACTTATGTTATTCCATTTTTTATTATTCTATTAGAATAACCTGTATACGCGGGCTACCCTATACTTGGTGACATTCTTCTATTATTCCGTCTTTACTATTCTGTTGGAATATCCTGTCTGTGCGTTTTACGCCAGACCTGATTCCTTCTTTATTATTATGTTGGAATATCCTGTGTGTGCGTTTTACGCCGAACCTGATTCTGTCATTATTATTCTGTTGGAATATCTTGTCTGTGCGTTTTACGCCGGACCTGATTCTGTCCTTATTAGCATTATGTTGGAATAACATGTCTATGCAAAGTACCGCATGCATGGTGATTTCTGTTATTATTCCATTCTTTATTATTCTGTTGGAACATCCTGTCGGTGTGTATTACGCCTGACCTGGTTCCGTTATTTAGTATTCTGTTAGAATAACCTGTCTATGCGAAGTACCACATGCATGGTGATTTCTTTTATTATTTCATTCTTCATTATACTCAGTTGGTTAAAGTTTTGACTTCTATACTCCATGAAATTAGTGGAATATCCTTGATATTTGTGTTTCATCCAATATCTTTTCATGGAAATATTCTTCCAAGAATTCTAGAATTTTACCTTACAAAGCAGTTCATGTTGAAAATTTGGACGTTATTGGTTCATGGATAAATTAATTCTTGAACTTTTTTTATTGAATTCTTATATCATTTTCATCATCCTCATATTTATATTTTTTGAAAGTCATCTATGGCCTGTAGTGCATAGATGGACTTGGTATGATTATGACCAGGGATTATTCGGTGTAATCATGACCGTAATGTTATAAATGATGTGGTAAAATTCCTCATTGGCCCGTAGTGCATTGATGGACAATTGTTGGCATGATCATGACCATTAATAAATACACAAATTTTCTTGGCCCGTAGTGCATGGATAATTGTGGTCGTGATACTAAAAAATATCATTGGCCGTAGTACAGGGGCGATTCGATGATGTGGATTATTTATTAAGCTGAGTCCCAGCGATAAAAGTAATAAAAAAACCTTTTAAATCATAAAAGATAGTAGATTTTATTCTCTACTTGACTCTTTTAATGGATTGCTTGTTCCGCTGCAGTTAAACTTGATGTTTATTATATTGTATCAGTTTAACACTGTTTAAGGCTAATGATAATTTATTCTGCATTATCTTAGTCATAATATTTCTTACTGGGCTAGTTGAGCTCACCCTTTCTTTCACTGTTCTCTTCAGGAAATGAAAATATAGCTGGAATGAGTTGGGGAATGGAGTGATGGTCCTAGATGGTGCATTAGTAGTCCTCACTATTCTGTGAAATAATGTGGTAATAATTGTAATGAGGACTCCTTTTGAGTTTGTATACTCTCTAGTAGACAATATTTGTATTCAAACTCACAGTTTATCTTTTATCGTATTTTACACGACAGTTGTATTATTAAGTTGTATTTGAATTATGTACCATGTATCTGGCGACTCAAGATGGGTGATGTATACCTAATTTTGGGGGCGTCACAGTTGGTATCAAAGCTTAGGGATATGATTCCTGGCTAAGATGTGAGACTAGAACTAGGAGGGGAGAGACGGGGAATTCCTTCGCTAGTATGACCTACCTAAGTTTATTTGGTATTTAATTGGTCGGTCAGAGTATAGGGATATTATGTTATATGTTAATTAACCTTTTTTTTGTGGTAGTATCTGAAAATGACATCCGAGAATGTTGAAAATAGCAATGGAGCATAGGAGACCGTTGAGTCTCCACATATCAATAATCAGGAGAATGTGCATCAGGAAGGCGACAATCCTCATGCAAACAACAACACTGACCAAATGATGAATGATGGATTGTTCAGAGGCTTTATGCAATTCATGCAACATCAGGCGAGAGCGGCTCCTGTACAAAATGTAGTTGGAAACACTAGAAACTCTCGGACGGTCACCGCTAAACAGTTCAAGGAACTGGGACCACCGAAGTTTATTGGAGAGCCAAAACCACTTAAGTCGTAAGCATGGATAAAGAAGATTACCAAGACATTTGATGTCTAGGGATGCTGATGAGTGAGTTTTATACACATTAATTGGGTACATTCGGGCTTAATTTATTGTTGTTCTCAAGTCTTTTAGGATGTTTTTATGTGTTTGTATCTATTCATGCATGTTTTATATTATTTTGTAGGATTTGGGACAAAAGTTACATGGATCGACGTTCGGGGTGGCTAGATTCGCGTTTTCGGCTTGTCATTTACACAGCAGTCACTTCAGAGCCAATTTGACTATAGCTCCGGACATTATTTCGAAAAACGTAAAGAATGAAAGTTGTAGATCTACTTTTGCTCTTTCCGGATCATCTTGAATCATCTAAATCGGAGTTCGGACGAAGAAGTTATGGCAGTTTTCCCAAAGGACGTCGGAGCAGAAAATGTTGACTTTTTGACCAGCGCCGGGGCGCCCATTTCTAGTGTATTTCCAGAGCCGGGGCGCTGGGGGCAAAATCCCAGCGCCGTGCCCAGCGCCGGGGCGCTGGGGAAGGGTCTGGTGCGGGCCTGGACGCGTTTTGGGCGAATTTTGACACCTTTTTGACTCCAAATAGGATTGGGGTTGTTCCAAAACTAAAAATTAGACTTGTAACCTATAAATACATGATGTAAGACATAAAATAAGGGGGATTTACATAGCTTAGCCTAGATTAAACACTCCTTTAAATTAGAACATAACCCTAGTTCTTATTAGTTTTGGAGATTGAAGTAACTTGGAGACCATTGAAGATCAAGAGCAAGAGCAAGAGGGGAGCATCAGATTTGCTGACAACAGATTCTATTCTCTTCTCTCATCTTACTTTTATCTTTTAATGTCTATTCAGTTGTGGATTCTTGGTTTTAATTCATTAATTATGAACTAACTCTTTTATTGAGATTTCAATTGAACTTTCTATGACTATGAATTAGTTATTCATTATATTCCAGTTATTTATGTTAAAGTGAGTTGTTTATCTTGTCTTGTGCATATTGCTTAATTATTTGATCAGTAATTACCTTGTTACTCTAGAAGGAATTGGAAGAGGAATTCTAGGGTTAGAACTGGGCATGATATCATGTGACTTAGTTATTTGCAAAGTGAATAATTAGGTTTGTGAATTGAATGGAAATATCTATTCACCGCATGTAACACATAAGGAATTGGAATTGAATGAGTTTAATTCAATTATTTTGCATAGGAATATAGCAAGATTAATCTGGATTAAATAGAAGGCAATTGATCACTTGAAAAAGGACTTTTGGCATTTGAGAATTCCTGTTAACAATTCAGTAGACATAATAATTGGGATAATTGGATAATTGATTTATAATTCATAATTGGGGATATTGAAGTCTTAATCTTTATTTATTTGAATTCATTCGTTAAAATCTTAGTTTTAATTAGTTAATTTAGTTTTCTTAATTATAAAATTCACAATTTGAGATTGTTTAAATAAAAGTAGTTTGGTTAAGAATTAGTACTTGGTGATTTTTATTAAATAATTCCTCGTGGGAACGATACTCTTCTTATCACTTTATTACTTGTTGACCGTGTATACTTGCACGTATTCATTGATTGCGAAATCGATCAACAAGTTTTTGGCGCCGTTGCCGGGGAATTAATTTAATAATTATTTACCAATATTAATTTCAATCAAATTAGTGTTAATTTAAACATTTTTAGTTTTAGTTTTAATTCTCTTTCTATATTTCTTTCTTTTCAGGTACCATGGATGACTTTGTGTATCAATGGCCATACACGAACATGACTCAACCAAGGGGAGCGGAGATTGAAAGACACGAGAAACTTTCTGCATTGTCTGCACAGATTGAGACACTTTCGAGGATGTTTGAAGCTTTTGAAGCTCAGCGTCGTCAAAGTATGGCGGTTATTTGTGATTATTGTGCTGGAAATCATATGAGTCATCAATGCGCCATCAGTTTTGAGCCGGTACAGTATAGTGGTGATTACCCCAATAATTATGTCTATCCCAACAACTATCATCAGGATTGGGGGTATCACCCGGATTTTTCATGGAGTAACAATCAAGATCAATTTTATGCTCCAAGTCCAACATACCCACAGGATTTCTTGTGTCCACCTCCACTACAACAGGAAGAACATTCAAATTGGGAGGAAGCCTTGGAAAAATTTATTAAAGCTTCTGAAAAAAGGAATGAGGAACAAGACAAGAAAATGAATCAAGTAGAGCTGAATTTGCAAAGCCAAGGGGCGTTGATCAAGAATCTGGAAAATCAAGTGGAACAGATAGCACATGCGTTGAATAACCGTCCTCAATACACCTGGCCCCATGACATGGATTCCGAGACTGATGGTGAGCCCGAGCCAAATCTACAACTGGATGAGCCACGAGATGAAAAAGAGGAGACAAGTGGGGATAATGACAACAAGGTCGGTGAAGAACTAATTGTGAGAACCAATGATGATGAGCCAATGTTATTTATGCCTCAAGTGCCTTCTCCTCCACAGTTCAAGAATCCGGTTAGATTTGCAAAACCTTGTCCGATTGGTAGTCATGTCGTCGGCAATACTCTCTGTGATGTAAAAGCAAGTACACCTTTGAAACTATGGTGCGATGAACTGGAGAAGATAGAAGAAGAAATTGTTGTGTCTGACAAGCCTCAATGCCAGAATATATTAGCAGACACAATGGAGAAACCACCTAGATGTTGGACGTTCTTGAATGTGATCTTCTCTGAAGAAAGCATGCTAGGTGACTTTAATACAATGCCTATCGTAAATGGGAACCTACCAAAAGCTATATTATTTCCGATGGATGGAGGGTTCCTCAACTTTCGTAGGGGAATTGGATAGAGAATTGAAGAAGTCAGGCTGAGACTATAAAACAAGCGCTTATTGGGAGGCAACCCAAGTTTAATTTTTATTTTTTATTTTTAGTTTTTATTAAGTTTTATATTAGTAGTTTTGAATTTGCATTTATTTAGGATTTAATAAAATTGCTTCTATCATGATTTTACAGGTTATTCAAGTCAAATTCAAGTGTGGTGCCCAATTTGTTCCATGTGCTTAGCCTATTCTCCAAACTTAGCAGACAAGGAGAAAGATTGCTATATTTTCAGGGAAGTCCTCTGCTTTAATTTTTTCTATTGTAGCCATTGAGGACAATGTCTAGTTTAAGTTTGGGGGCATTTTAGTGTCGTATTGCATATAATTAGTTATTTACATTGTAAGTTCGTTATGTTTTCGAGTTATTTACATTTAGTTTTTGCATTCTGTTTTTTTTGTTTAAAAAAAAAAATTTAAAATCGCAAAAATAGTAGTTAGTTTACTGTGTTTGTTGCGTTTAGTTTATATTTGCATGATTCCAACTGTTAGATAGTAAAAGTCTATTTTGGCCAATGATGAGACTGGAATTAAGTAGATAAGTATAGTATTGAATATTCAGACTTTGATGTGATTTCTTGTTATGAATTGAATCTTTTCCTGTTTGAAACTGGTATAATTAAGGTTAGCACGTTAATAACATCTATGTTGACTGATTAAGTTTAAATTGATACATAATGGATTTCTTAAGGATAATACTAGTGTGAAGGAATGAAAGACATGAATAAACGGAGATGGCTAAATTTTGATAAAAACTTAAGTTTGGGGGGAAAATTTGAGGTATATAAGCTTTAAAAAAACATTTTGAGTCTTGTGGTGGGTTGAGGAAAAACACTCCCCATAAACACAAGCGTGAGATGGAGCGTAAAACGCACTCACCAACCATCTATCAAAAAAAAAAGAGAAAAAAAAATTTACCGTGGCTAGTTTTGTTTCGGGGCCTTTGTTACTTGAGTAAGTACGCCCGAAGGGGTATCTTAAAACATAGCGCCCTAAGGTCTTATATGGTCTGGGAGTCGTTGGTCGAAAGCTCGCTAAGGGGTGACACTGTTAGCCTAATGGAATGAGACATTGCACAGTCATGGTTAAAAAAAAACAATAAAACGGGAAAACAGCAAAAAGCCACCGTAATGAAAAGTAAAGCATAAGTATCCCAGATTGGACTCTTGAACTTGGTGGATGTTTGACTTTAGTTGGATCTAGCTTGTTCGTGAATTTTGTGAGTTTTCACTGTATGATGCCTTCGAAGATATCTATTATGTCTTAAATTTGATTTTATATCAGTTAACATTGTTGTGGAGCACACACGCACTATATCAGTGATAACAGTCTAAGATTTGATGATTGATTGGGAAATTACTGATTTGTTTTAATATGATGTATTATCATGTTTACTTGATTTCTCTAAGGCCAGTTGAATAGACTTGTTTCTGTCATTACTGTTGGATTTATAGGCATATAGATTAGTTTCATTACATTGCATTGCATAACATTTTTGTGTTTTTGCTTGAGGACAAACAAAGGTTTAAGTTTGGGGGTATTTGATGAGTGAGTTTTATACACATGAATTGGGTACATTCGGGCTTAATTTATTGTTGTTCTCAAGTCTTTTAGGATGTTTTTATGTGTTTGTATCTATTCATGCATGTTTTATATTATTTTGTAGGATTTGGGACAAAAGTTACATGGATCGACGTTCGGGGTGGCTAGATTCGCGTTTTCGGCTTGTCATTTACACAGCAGTCACTTCAGAGCCAATTTGACTATAGCTCCGGACATTATTTCGAAAAACGTCAAGAATAAAAGTTGTAGATCTACTTTTGCTCTTTCTGGATCATCTTGAATCATCTAAATCGGAGTTCGGACGAAGAAGTTATGGCAGTTTTCCCAAAGGACGTCGGAGCAGAAAATGTTGACTTTTTGACCAGCGCCGGGGCGCCCATTTCTAGTGTATTTCCAGAGCTGGGTGCTGGGGGCAGAATCCCAGCGCCGTGCCCAGCGCCGGGGCGCTGGGGAAGGGTCTGGTGCGGGCCTGGACGCGTTTTGGGCGAATTTTGACACCTTTTTGACTCCAAATAGGATTGGGGTTGTTCCAAAACTAAAAATTAGACTTGTAACCTATAAATACATGATGTAAGACATAAAATAAGGGGGATTTACATAGCTTAGCCTAGATTAAACACTCCTTTAAATTAGAACATAACCCTAGTTCTTATTAGTTTTGGAGATTGAAGTAACTTGGAGACCATTGAAGATCAAGAGCAAGAGCAAGAGGGGAGCATCAGATTTGCTGACAACAGATTCTATTCTCTTCTCTCATCTTACTTTTATCTTTTAATGTCTATTCAGTTGTGGATTCTTGGTTTTAATTCATTAATTATGAACTAACTCTTTTATTGAGATTTCAATTGAACTTTCTATGACTATGAATTAGTTATTCATTATATTCCAGTTATTTATGTTAAAGTGAGTTGTTTATCTTGTCTTGTGCATATTGCTTAATTATTTGATCAGTAATTACCTTGTTACTCTAGAAGGAATTGGAAGAGGAATTCTAGGGTTAGAACTGGGCATGATATCATGTGACTTAGTTATTTGCAAAGTGAATAATTAGGTTTGTGAATTGAATGGAAATATCTATTCACCGCATGTAACACATAAGGAATTGGAATTGAATGAGTTTAATTCAATTATTTTGCATAGGAATATAGCAAGATTAATCTGGATTAAATAGAAGGCAATTGATCACTTGAAAAAGGACTTTTGGCATTTGAGAATTCCTGTTAACAATTCAGTAGACATAATAATTGGGATAATTGGATAATTGATTTATAATTCATAATTGGGGATATTGAAGTCTTAATCTTTATTTATTTGAATTCATTCGTTAAAATCTTAGTTTTAATTAGTTAATTTAGTTTTCTTAATTATAAAATTCACAATTTGAGATTGTTTAAATAAAAGTAGTTTGGTTAAGAATTAGTACTTGGTGATTTTTATTAAATAATTCCTCGTGGGAACGATACTCTACTTTCACTTTATTACTTGTTGACCGTGTATACTTGCACGTATTCATTGATTGCGAAATCGATCAACAGATGCTCCGAGGAGCAAAAGGTTCCCTTCGCCACCTTCATGTTACATGAAGAGGTAGATTACTGGTGGAAATCTGTAAAATGTACCCAGCCTGACGCACTCAAGATGTCTTGGGAGAAGTTCCAAGAGCTATTCAACAACAAGTACTTTCCCGAGAGTATTCGTCACATGAAAGAGGTAGAGTTTATCAAGTTGGAACAAAACAATATGTTTGTGTACGAGGCTAAATTTGCGGAGTTATCTCAGTTTTCATCCCATTTAGTCGATAATGATGAGCGAATGACGCGAATGTTTTTAAGAGATTTGAAACCAGACATACGTCAATATCTTATTTCTCATAAACTGTGTTTGTACTCAGATGTTGTAAATAGGGCTCAGTTATTAGAGAACGAGTCAACGCAACCAAGAGAAGGCAGCCGGCAGCATGAAAATACTAGTGGTATTAGTCATCAAGACGGTGACAACAAACGTGGAGGAAATCAACATGCCAAAAATGGTAACCACTTCGGTGGTAATCATGGCCAAGACAGTAAGAATAGACATTTCAAGAAGAGAAGATTCAACAATGATGGGAGGACGTTAGCACCAGCACCCGTTGTTAAGGAAGGAGAACGACCACCTATCATATGCTTCAAATGTGGAGGGGAGAGACATATCAGTCCAAACTACGCGATGCCATCCAAAGCGTGTTATAATTATGGAAGAGAAGGTCACTTAGCCCAATTTTGTCATTCACCGAAGATAAGTTCAGCTAGGATGGAGGCACCAAAGACCGTCCCAGAAAAGTCAAAGCTGGTAGTGCAAGGGAGAGTGTTTGTTGTGACCTCCCAGAAAGTAAAGAACCCGAATGAGATCATCACGGGTAAGCTTATCATAAACTCTAGCGAAGTATATACCTTATTTGATACCGGTTCTACCCATTCTATTATTTCTCCTACTTGCGCTCAATGATTAAATTTGACTCTAGAGAAATTAGACTTTGACTTATCTGTAGAAACTCTATTGGGAGAAACCTTCATTACATCCACTGTTTATAAGTCTTGTTTAGTTCAAATCGATACCCTCACATTACCTGTTGATCTTATTTCATTAAAAATACTTGCATTTGACGTAATTCTAGGGATTGATTGGTTAACTACTCATCATGCAAAAATTAATTATTTTCGTAAGATTGTTAGCTTTCATATTCCTAACCAATCTGTTATGCGAATTCAAGCCACCAAACCATTAAAATCAATCACTGTCATCTCAAGCCATAAAGCTATTCGTTTATTGAAAAACGGATGTCAAGCTTTCTTAGCTCATGTCACGGATCAAAACAAAAATATGTCAGTTTTGAATGATATTTCTATTGTTAATGAATTTCCTGACGTATTCCCTGAAGAACTTACTGGCCTACCCCCAGAGCATGAAATTGAATTTTGTATCGACCTTGAACCTGGTACAAAACCTATTTCCAAAGCCCTATATCGAATGGCTCCTATTGAACTTCAGGAGTTAAAGACCCAACTACAGGAATTGTTAGACATCGGTTTCATTCGTCCTAGTACTTCTCCTTGGGGTGCTCTTGTTCTATCCGTGAAAAAGAAAGATGGGAGTATGCGAATTTGTATTGATTATCGGGAGTTGAATCATGTCACCATAAAAAATAGGTACTCATTTCCATGTATTGATGACCTGTTTGACCAGTTGTAAGGAGCCAAATTCTTTTCAAAGATTGATCTTCGTTCCGGATATCACCAATTGAAGATTAGAACCGATGACATTCCAAAAATGGCTTTCAGAACTCGGCACTGGCATTATGAATTCCTAGTCATGTCCTTTGGATTGACTAATGCTCATGCTACCTTCATGGATATGATGGATCGAGTATTCAAGGAATATTTGGATCACTTTGTGGTCGTCTTTATTGATGGCATCCTCATATATTCCAAAACCCGTGAAGATCATGAGCAACACTTGAGGCTGATACTCCAAAAGCTTAGTGAATACAAGCTTTATGCCAAGTTGAAGAAATGCGAGTTCTGGCTTGAGGAAGTAGCATTCCTTGGGCATGTAGTATCAAGTCATGGAATATCTATTGACCCAGCAAAGATTGAAGCTATTCAAAGCTGGGAAAAACCTAAAACAGTGACTGAAGTATATAGCTTTCTCGGTTTAGCTGGTTATTATAGGAGATTCGTGGAAGGATTTTCTCGAATCGCTACTCCATTAACTCAGCTGACTCGGAAAGATACAAAATTCGGTTGGAGCGAGGAATGTGAGAAAAGTTTTCAAGAACTCAAGAGGAGACTCATTTCAGCACCTGTTCTGACAATACCATCTGGCTCGGAGGGATTTGTCATTTACAGTGATGCTTCAGGCAAAGGGTTAGGATGTGTTCTCATTCAACATGGGAAAGTCATAGCATATGCCTCAAGATAACTCAAAGAATATGAGAGGAATTATCCTACTCATGATCTAGAGTTGGCAGCTGTTGTTTTCGTACTTAAAATTTGGAGGCATTACTTGTATAAGGAGAAAGTGGAGATCTTTACGGATCATAAAAGCCTCAAATATTTCTTCACTCAAAAGGAACTCAACATGCGACAATGATGTCGGCTTGAAGTGTTGAAAGATTATGATCATACCATCTAATACCATCCTGGAAAAGCAAACGTGGTAGCTGACGCATTGAGTAGAAGATCATATGCAAGTGCGAATGCGATATTGTCAATGCAAAGGCCCATTTTGTGTGACTTGCAAAGGATGGAGAAAGAGTTAAAGACTCCAGAGACCCATGTGATGATAGAAAATATATGAGTAGAACCGACTTTAATTGATAAAGTTAAAGCTGCTCAAGCTACAGACCTGGAGCTGATGCGTATGAGGAAGAAAGTGCAAGAAGGAGCTATGCCGGAAGCAAGAATCGATGAAGAAGGAATACTTCGAGTCAACTCCAGACTTTGTGTTCCTAACGACCCTGATTTGGAGTATAAAATCATGATGGAGGCGCACAACACACCGTTTGCAATCCATCCTGGGAGTACCAAAATGTATCATGATATTCGTCATACATTTTGGTGGAGCAATATGAAGAGAGAGATAGCGTTGTTTATCTCAAGGTGTCTAACGTGTCAACGGGTCAAGGCGGAGCATCAAGTACCAAAAGGTCCATTGCAACCACTTGAAATTCCAGAATGGAAGTGGGAGCACATTACCATGGATTTAGTTACCGGTCTTCCCAAAGTTTCTCAAGGCATAGATGCGATTTGGGTCATTGTTGATAGATTGACCAAGTCTGCTCATTTCTTACCGATATGAGAAATTTATACACTTGAACATCTTGCTCGTATATACATAAATGAGATTGTAAGATTGCATGGTATACCAGTATCCATAGTTTCTGATCGAGACCTTAGATTCACTTCAAGATTTTAGGTTAGTTTGCAAAAAGCTATGGGCACAGATTTATAATTTAGCTCGGCATATCATCCTCAGACGGACGGGCAGTCGGAGAAGACGATTCAAACTCTTGAAGATCTATTAAGACTCTGTGTCCTTGACTTCAAGGGAAGTTGTGACATGTTCTTACCATTGGTGGAGTTTTCCTACAACAACAGTTATCAAGCAAGTATTGGCATGGCTCCATTCGAAGCGTTGTATGGAAGAAAGTGTCGTTCTCCAATATGCTGGGATGATGTGGGTGAAGCAACATTGTTGAGACCGGAGTTGGTACGTATGACTACGAAAAAGATTCAAATGATCCGACAATGTATAAAACCTCACAAGATCGACAACAGAGTTATGTTGATCTTCATCGAAAGGACGTGGAATTCGATATAGGAGATCATGTGTTGTTACGTATTGCTCCATGGAAAGGAGTTACGAGATTTGGAAAGAGAGGAAAGCTCAATCCTCGATTCATCGGCCCATTTTTAATCCTTGATCGAATAGGAACTGTGGCCTATAGACTCGCTTTACCGCCAAGTATGTCTCGTGTTCATAACGTTTTTCACATATCCATGTTACATAAATATGTGGAAGACCCGAAACACATTATTGAGTTAGAACTGGACGAAGTAGCGGAAGATTTGACGTATGAAGAGGTTCTTGTTCAAATCTTGAATAAGAAGGAACATATTCTACGCTCCAAGGTTATACCTCAGGTCAAAGTTTTGTGGAGAAACCACGATGTTGAGGAAATGACTTGGGAGTTAGAATTTGAAATGAAATCAAGGTATCCTTACCTCTTCAATATACCAGGTACGTAGCTTAATTTCGAGGGCAAAATTTCATAAGAAGGGGAGATTGTAAAACCCCAACTTTTTGAATAAAGATGAATTTTCTATAAATATTATTTTTGAATATTATGGAGTGAAATTGATATAATGTTATAGTTGTGGGTAATATTTATAAATTTTTCAAAGTACGCAAGTTGTTATATAATATTCGATTAGTCGGGGATTATTCGTTTTAACAGGGAATATTCATACAACGGCACAATCATTGGTGGACCCCACAACGGAATTATTGTCGGATTGAAAAAACGACAAAAATACTTTATGAAAATAACGGCGGAAGTTTTACCGTTAACTGTTGAAACACCCGGTGTTAAAAGTACAGTAATACGCGTGGTTGCATAGTAGCACACGGTATTAATTATTGGTGCTTAAGTGATAAGTCACTCAGTTTTGTTGGTATTATTAATGTAATAATACAGAAAATCTTTTTATATAAAACAGAATACTTTTATAAAGTTATTCTATAAATAGAATATATTATATTCTATTATGCATAGTGTTGTATAGTGTCTGCATAGTGTTTTGTATAGTAAAATCTTTTTATATAAAACAAAATACTTTTATAAAGTTATCTGTTTTATTAGACAATAATTAGAATATATTATATTTTATTATGCATAGTGTTTGCATAGTGCCTACATAGTGTTTGTATAGTAAAATCTTTTATAAAGTTATTCATTTTATTTGATTATAAATAGAATATATTATATTTTATTTAAAAGATTTTGCTTTAAATATGGACCGTCGGATTAAAGTAAATCAATCTGGACCGTTCATGAATTAGTTACTATGCAGTCTATTTTTCTATAAATAGAAGCTCATTCCTTTATTTTTTTTTTACGAATTCACTAAAACTCTAAAGAGATAAACTATAGAGAAAAAAAAGTATTCTGCTACTTCACTACTTATATATTCAGTACTCTTCTTCTTAAGGTAGGGAATATTTTTTGTTGTACTAGTAAGGGGTGTTATTCTTTTGTATTCATGAAGAGAACTTCTGTTATTCTATTCTTTATTATTCTGTTGGAATAACCTGTATACGCGGGCTACCCTATACTTGGTGACATTCTTCTATTATTTCGTCTTTACTATTCTATTGGAATATCCTGTCTGTGCGTTTTACGTCGGACCTGATTCCGTCTTTATTATTCTATTGGAATATCCTGTCTGTGCGTTTTACGCCGAACCTGATTCCGTCTTTATTATTCTGTTAGAATATCCTGTCTGTGTGTTTTACGCCGGACCTGGTTCCGTCTTTATTATTATTCTGTTAGAATATCCTGTCTGTGCGTTTTACGTCGGACCTGATTTCGTCCTTATTAGTATTCTGTTGGAATAATATGTCTATGCAAAGTACCGCATGCATGGTGATTTCTGTTGTTATTCCATTCTTTACTATTCTGTTGGAACATCATGTCGGTGCGTATTACGCCTGACCTGGTTCTGTTATTTAGTATTCTGTTGGAATAACCTGTCTATGCGAAGTACCGCATGCATGGTGATTTCTTTTATTATTCCATTCTTCATTATACTCAGTTGGTTAAATTTTTGACTTCTTATCTCCATGAAATTAGTGGAATATCCTTGATATTTACGCTTCATCCAGTATCTTTTCATGGAAATATTCTTCTGAGCATTCTTGAATTTTACTCTACAAAGCAGTATCATGTTGACAATTTGGACGTTATTGGTTCATGGATAAATTAATTTTTGAACTTTTTTTTATTGAATTCTTATATCATTGTCATCATCCTCATGTTTATATTATGTTGAAAGTCATCTGTGGCCTGTAGTGCGTAGATGGACTTGGTATGATTATGACCAAGGATTATTCGGTGTAATCATGACCGTAATGTTATAAATGATGTGGTAAAAGTCCTCATTGGCCCGTAGTGCATTGATGGACAATTGTTGGCATGATCATGACCATTAATGAATACACAAATATTCTTGGCCCGTATTGCATGGATAATTGTAGTCGTGATACTAAAGAATATCCTTGGCCGTAGTGCAGGGGCGATTCGATGATGTGAATTATTTATTAAGCTGAGTCCCAGCGATAAAAGTGATAAAAAAACCTTTTAAATCATAAAAGATAGTAGATTTTATTCTCTACTTGACTCTTTTAATGGATTGCTTGTTCCGCTGCAGTTAAACTTGATGTTTATTATATTGTATCAGTTTAACACTGTTTAAGGCTAATGATAATTTATTCTACATTATCTTAGTCATAATATTTCTTACTGGGTTACTTGAGCTCACCCTTTCTTTCACTGTACTCTTCAGGAAATGAGAATATAGCTGGAACGAGTCGGGGAACGGAGTGATAGTCCTAGATGGTGCATTAGTAGTCCTCACTATTCTGTGAAATAGTGTGATAATAATTATAATGAGGACTCCTTTTGAGTTTGTATACTCTCTAATAGACAATATTAGTATTCAAACTCACAGTTTATGTTTTGTCGTATTGTACACGACAGTTGTATTATTAAGTTGTATTTGAATTATGTGCCATGTATCTGGCGACTCAAGATAGGTGATGTATACCTAATTTTGGGGGCGTCACACTCATCACCTATCTTCACCTGAAATATCACAAATCATGGTTATACCAAATGTAAGACCCCGAATTTTATGAAATAAAAGTATTCAAATTTTCTTATAATTACTATTCATGAGTTACTATTCATGAGTTGCTATTTACGAGTTACTATTCATGAGTTACTATTTATGAGTTACTATTCACGAGTTACTATTTAGGAGTTACTATTCATGAATTACTATTCACGAGTTACTATTCACGAATACTATTCATGAAGCATGATGATTTTTGTTACAGTAATTACTGTTCAATATTTTATTTTATTGATTCAATAATTGCTACGTTGATATTTTATATTATTGTTGTTTCAATAATTATCACGGCACATTATTTCCCATTATCAGATCAATAATTCATATTATTTGGATAATATTATTAGATAGCATTATTGGCAATGTCTAGAAAGTTCTGTCAAGGAGAGGTTTGGTCATCTAATTGCGCGCCAGTAAGGAGAAATCCTTATTGGAAAGCCCCCTCTTTCCTAGGAACTGCATGGTTGTCAGTATTGTGATTCTATAATATTATTTGTGAATAATTAATTATTGATTTATATGATAAGAAAAATATTGATTTTATGTGGATATAGATGGAGAAAAATTTTTAATGTGACAATTGTTGAAAATTAATATTTTATCTTTTTCTGATAAAATAATTTATTTAAATATATTATTTTAATAATATATTAATGGTGATATTTTTATAATGAATGTGGGATATATGAGTATATGAGGAGGAAGAGTATTTTTGTGGCATTAAATGATTAACACATGTTTTGTGTGTCGGTGGACCACAATTCTTGACTGAAATTTGATTATAACCTGCAAAATCGGCCGTTTGTGGATTTGAGTTGATTTCTGTTTGGAATTTGGAAAAATTTTCTTCTGCTAAGTTATAGATAATGGAATTTCCTATAGGAGATCGTGAGTTTTGAATATTTCTGATAAACGGGCTATTTATTGTGAATTATTGAAGTTCCGAAATTCTGAAATAATTAATTTTTGAAAGTTTTATTTATTTTTTTGATGAAAAACGTTTTTTTTTTGTTTTGTGAGCCCCATGAAACATGTGTTAATGGTTGAATTCAGATGGTCAAGGTGGGCTAAGGAAAATTTTATATATATATTAATATTATATTAAATTTTCTGCTTTGGTGTTCTAAGCAATTTTCTATAAATAGGTGCTTAGGTTAGAATTGAAAATCACACCAGAAATTGAAGTTTTCTTTATATTTCTCTCTCTATATTATCAAGTGTATTCTTGTGAGTATTTTGATATCTTGAGTGTTACTATACGGTGCAAGTTCGTTCAGCGTTATTTCAGTCAGTAGTACTGTTCTTTTGAGGTAAGGGATAGTAAGGAATTTTTAAGGGTGATTATATTTTTCAGTTTTGTATTTTTTCGGACCTTCAAAAATTCTGGAAAAATTTGAAATAATATTTTGATGAGTTTTGTAGATTGTGTCCAAAAAAACGATTTTTGGATGTATATATTAGGAGTTATGAATTTTATGAGAAAAGACTATTTTAAAAGTAACCGTTTATAACTCCTTGTGATTAACTCCAAAATTGATGAAATTTTTATTAGAAGAACATCTATATAATATCAGTATACCGTGTAAATTTCAGAATTTTTGGACAAAAGTACAATTTATGATAAATATTTTAATATTTGGCGGTTTTGGCCATATAAAAAATAGTAAATTAATTTTAAAAATTCTGAGAAAAATATATGTTCAATATGGGAATATATTCTGCTAAATCCCAGAAAAGAAATATTTTTAGAACGGATTTGGTATTTTTCATAAAAATGGTCAAGTTATGAGTAAATGAATTAAATATGTTATATGATGAAAGAAAATTGGAAAATATGATTTTATGGCTTGAGAATCATATATGAGGTATATGCAGATTTTTAATAAGAGTTTTGGTTATTGGTGATAAAATCTTATGAGTTTGACATTTTATGGTGATTAAATGCATTAATTAGTAAAGTGTAAATAATTTAATTAAATTGTTTATAAGTTTAAAAAATTATTAAATATTGTTGTAATATTAAGAATATTAAGATTTTGATATTATTAACTGATTTATAACATTTGGATTAAGGTGTTATAAATATTGATATAGATTTTATTGTGAAATTTTATCTCTTTGTGTTGGGGTTACTATTTACGTATACGACACTATTCACGAATACGATACTATTCACCAAAAAATGTAATTTTTCTTTTTATCCAAGATGTTTATTATGGTTATTATCCTTGATTGAATCCATATTTTGATAATATTATTTTTATTATCATATATAACATTTTTATAATCATGGTGAAGAAATTTCTCTTTGACTTGAGTGTAAAGATGGGTAGATTATTGGTATGATCGTGAATATGAGTTCTCTTTGGCCAGTAGTGCAAAGTTGAATTCTTGACTGGTATGATCATGACCATTGAATTTATAATTGAATATCTTTAGCTTAAGTGCAAAGGTGAATTGATCAACATATATGGTTATAATTATGGTTTATATAAATTCTGAAATGATTATGTATTTCTTTATGATATGAATATCTTTGGCCTGTAGTGCAAAGATCAATTATTGACGAATATCTTTGGCCCGTAGTGCAAAGATGACTTGTTGTTGAATATCTTTGGCATATAGTGCAAAGATGAACTGTTGATGAATATCTTTGGCCGTGGTGCAAAGATGCATTTATTAATATGATTATGAACAGGAACTGTGATTTGGTATAACCATGATCTTTGATGTTTCAGGTAAAGACAGGTGATGAAAAATTATCTTCGTCTTGGATGCGAAGATGAATTTAGAATCACAATTATGATTATGATTTATTCATATGGTTGTGGAAAGGAACTGTTGATTGATGTTACAGGGATAAAACATTGTTGGTGGACTTTTAATGTGGAGAAGATAATAGACTTTATGGTTTATTTGACTCTTCTAATGGATTGCTCGTTCCGCTGCAACTATGGTTGAAAATTTTATCATCTACCATATGTTCTAAATCTCTGATTTATTATTGACGAATGTTATTGATAATTTAATTATCTTTAGTCATGATATTCTTTACTGGGCTATTTGTGCTCACCCTTTTGCTTTACAATTCCTTTCAGGTAGCAAGAGTGTAGCTGGGTCGAGCGGGGGTAACAGAGAAATAGAACGGTGGTTTATAGTTGTTGAGGTTCTCCCTAAAGAGTATAGAAATAATTTTATTAAGGACTTTAGATAAGTGTGTTGTATTTTATACGTCATTTAATAGTTATATTTGGTGAATCAACTAGGGTGAGGCGAACCCAACTTTGGAAGGGTGTTTTGCCACTATCATAGAAGATGTCTAATGACATACAAACTCGTGTTATCATAAGACAGGGATGTGCTCATCCACTGGCTGAGTATATTTATAAGCACTACCTATATAATCTTGGTGTTTGTTTGGAGTATAATTCCCAATTAGAGACAATGGAAATAATGATATTTCAAGAGAAGACTCGCCATTGGGAAGAATATAATAGTAATCTTCTCATTTTTCTTTGGGGTCTATTGGGTCAACCAAGGATAATTCTGTGGCCATATGATATCTATCATAACCTAGACGCATGGCCTCCCATGTACGAAGGTTTCCTTGAGCACTTCCCAAAGATTCTAATTTCTAAAATAGTTTTTAACTATACCTTTATGTAAGGTGTCATTATGAGGTGCTATCCACGGTTGGGATATGAGTCACAGTTGGTATATATTTATATTTAAACTCACAGTTTAAGTGTTGTCGTATCTTGCACGACAATTATATTAATAAAGTTGTAGTTGTTTTCTGTACTATGTATCTAGAGACTAAGAATAGGTTGGATGGATTGGACCTATTTTGGGGGAGTTACATTTGGTATCAGAGCTTAGGGATATGATCTCTGGCGGAGATCGAGGAATATAACTAAGAGGGGAGAGACGAGTAAATCCTTCGCTAGTGTGTCCTACCTAAGCTGAATTTTCTTTCATAAGTTGACAAATTGTGATATGTCAATTAACCTTTGTTTTGAAGCTGTATACTAGAATGATATCTAAAATACAGGAGATGAGCAATGGAGAAATCATGAGGACATAGAAGATGGAATCTTAAATGAAAGCAAGGTATTCTCAACTCTTTGAAATATCAGGTACGTAAATTTCGGGGACGAAATTTCATAAGGAGGGGAGATTGTAAGACCCTGAATTTTTTGAAATAAAAGTATTCCAATTTTCTTATAATTACTATTCATGAGTTACTATTCATGAGTTACTATTTACGAGTTACTATTCATGAGATACTATTCACGAGTTACTATTCAGGAGTTATTATTCATGAGTTACTATTCACGAGTTACTATTCACGAATATTATTCATGAAGCATGATGATTTTTGTTACAGTAATTACTGTTCAATATTTTATTTTATTGATTCAATAATTGTTACGTTGATATATTATATTATTGTTGTTTCAATAATTATCACGACACATTATTTCCCATTATCGGATCAATAATTCATATTATTTGGATAATATTATTATATAGCATTGTTGGAAATGTCTAGAAAGTTCTGTCAAAGAGAGGTTTGGTCATCTAATTACGCGCCAGTAAGGAGAAATCCTTATTGGAAAGCCCCCGCTTTCCTGGGAACTGCCTGGTTGTCAGTATTATAATTCTGTAATATTATTTGTGAATAATTAATTATTGATTTATATGATAAGAAAAATATTGATTTTATGAGAATATAGATGGAGAAAATTTTTAATATGACAATTATTGAAAATTAACATTTTATCTTTTTCTGATAAAATAATTCATTAAAATATATTATTTTAATAATATATTAATGGTGATATTTTTACAATGAATGTGGGATATATGAGTATATGAGGAGGAAGAGTATTTTGTGGTATTAAATGATTAACACATGTTTTGTGTGTCGGTGGACCACAATTCTTGACCGAAATTTTATTATAGCCTGCAAAATCGTCCGTTTGGGAATTTCGGTCAATTTATGTTTGGAATTTGGAAAAACTTTCTTCTGCAAAGTTGTAGATAATGAAATTTCCTATGGGAAGCCGTGAGTTTCAAATTTTTCTGATAAAAGGGCTATTTATTGTGAATTATTGAAGTTCTGAAGTTCCGAAATAATTGATTTTTGGTAGTTTTATTTATTTTTTTGATGAAAAACGTTTTTTTTTTGTTTTGTGAGCCCCATGAAACATGTGTTAATGGCTGAATTCAGATGGTCAAGGTGGGCTAAGGAAAATTTTATATATATATTAATATTATATTAAATTTTCTACTTTGGTGTTCTAAGCAATTTCCTATAAATAGGTACATAGGTTAGAATTGAAAATCACACCAGAAACTGAAGTTTTCTTTTTATTTCTCTCTCTATATTATCAAGTGTATTCTTGTGAGTATTTTGATATCTTGAGTGTTGCTATACGGTGCAAGTTCGTTCAGCATTATTTCAGTCAGAAGTACTGCTCTTTTGAGGTAAGGGATAGTAAGGAATTTTTAAGGGTGATTATGTTTTTCAGTTTTGTATTTTTTCGGAACTTCAAAAATTTTGAAAAAATTTGAAATGATATTTTGATGAGTTTTATAGATTATGTCCAAAAGTGACGATTTTTAGATGTATATATTAGGAGTTATGAATTTTATGAGAAAAAACTATTTTAAAAGTAACAACTTATAACTCCTTGTGATTAACTCCAAAATTGATAAAATTTTTATTGGGAGAACATCTATATAATATCAGTATACCGTGTAAATTTCAGAATTTTTGGACAAAAGTACAATTTATGATAAATATTTTAATATTCGGCGGTTTTAGCCATATGAAAAATAGTAAATGAATTTTAAAAATTCTGAGAAAAATATATGTTCAATATGAGAATATATTCTGCTAAATCCTAGAAATGAAATATTTTTGAAACTGATTTAGTATTTTTTATGAAAATGGTCTAGTTATGAGTAAATGAATTAAATATGTTATATGATGGAAGAAAATTAGAAAATATGATTTTATGGCTTGAGAATCATATATGAAGTATATGCAGATTTTTAATGAGAGTTTTGGTTATTGGTGATAAAATCTTATGAGTTTGGCATTTTATGGTGATTAAATGCATTAATTAGTAAAGTGTAAACAATTTAATTAAATTGTTTATAAGTTTAAAAATTTATTAAATATTATTGTAATATTAAAATTATTAAGATTTTGATATTATTAAGTGATTTATAACATTTGGATTAAGGTGTTATAAATATTGATATGAATTTTATTGTGAAATTTTATCTCTTCGTGTTGGGGTTACTATTCACGAATACGATACTATTCACCAAAAAATATAATTTTTCTTTTTATCCAAGATGTTTTTTATGGTTATTATCTTTGATTGAATCCATATTTTGATAATATTGTTTTTATTATCATATATAACATTTTTATAATCCTGGTGAAGAAATTTTTCTTTGACTTGAGTGTAAAGATGGGTAGATTATTGGTATGATCGTGACTATAAGTTCTCTTTGGCCAGTAGTGCAAAGTTGAATTGTTGACTGGTATGATCATGACCATTGAATTTATAATTGAATATCTTTAGCTTAAATACAAAAGTGAATTGATCAACATATATGGTTATAATTATGGTTTATATAAATTCTGAAATGATTATGTATTTCTTTGATATATGAATATCTTTGGCCTGTAGTGCAAAGAACAATTATTGATGAATATCTTTGGTCCGTAGTGCAAAGATGAGTTGTTGTTGAATATCTTTGGCATATAGTGCAAAAATGAACTGTTGATGAATATCTTTGGCCGTGGTGCAAAGATGAATTTATTAGTATGATTATGAACATGAACTATGATTTGGTATAACCATGATCTTTGATGTTTCAGGTAAAGATAGGTGATGAAAAATTATCTTCGTCTTGGATGTGAAGAGGAATTTAGAATCACAGTTATGATTATGATTTATTCATATGGTTGTGGAAAGGAACTGTTGATTGATGTTACAGGGATAAAACATTGTTGGTGGACTTTTAATGTGGAGAAGATAATAGACTTTATGGTTTATTTGACTCTTCTAATGGATTGCTCGTTCCGCTGCAACTATGGTTGAAAATTTTATCATTTACCATATGTTCTAAATCTCTGATTTATTATTGACGAATGCTATTGATAATTTAATTATCTTTAGTCATGATATTCTTTACTGGGCTATTTGTGCTCACCCTTTTGCTTTACAATTCTTTTCAGGTAGCAAGAGTGTAGCTGGGTCGAGCGGGGGTAACAGAGAAATAGAACGGTGGTTTATAGTTGTTGAGGTTCTCCCTAAAGAGTATAGAAATAATTTTATTAAGGACTTTAGATAAGTGTGTTGTATTTTATACGTCATTTAATAGTTATATTTGGTGAATCAACTAGGGTGATGCGAACCCAACTTTGGAAGGGTGTTTTGCCACTATCATAGAAGATGTCTAATGACATACAAACTCGTGTTATCATAAGACAGGGATGTGCTCATCCACTTGCTGAGTATATTTACAAGCACTACCTATATAATCTTGGTGTTTGTTTGGAGTATAATTCCCAATTAGGGACAGTGGAAATAATGATATGTCAAGAGAAGACTCGCCATTGGGAAGAATATAATAGTAATCTTCTCATTTTTCTTTGGGGTCTATTGGGTCAACCAAGGATAATTCTGTGGCCATAAGATATCTATCATAACCTAGACGCATGGCCTCTCATGTACGAAGGTTTCCTTGAGCACTTCCCAAAGATTCTAATTTCTAAAATAGTTTTTGACTATACGTTTATGTAAGGTGTCATTATGAGGTGCTATCCACGGTTGGGACATGAGTCACAGTTGGTATATATTTGTATTTAAACTCATAGTTTAAGTGTTGTCGTATCTTGCACGACAATTATATTAATAAAGTTGTAGTTGTTTTCTGTACTATGTATCTGGCGACTCAGAATAGGTTGGATGGATTGGACCTATTTTGGGGTCGTTACACCAAATCACAATTTCTGCTCATAATCATACTAAGAAATTCATCTTTGCACTATAGGCCAAAGATATACAACTGTAAAACCAATAATGCTGAGACTCAGCTTAACTAATAATCTACATCATCGAACCACCCCTGCACTACGGCCAAGGATATTCGTTAATATCACATCGATAAATTATCCATGCACTACGGCCAAGAATATTCATTATTATCACATCCATGAATTAATATTTAATTGCTGAGACTCAGCTCAATAATTAATTCACATCATCAAATCATCCTGCACTACAGGCCAAGGATATTCTTTAGTATCACGACCACGAATTATCCATGCACTATGGGCCAAAGATAATCGTGTTTTCATCAACGGTCCTTGTCCTGATCATGCCATAAAATAATTCATCTTTGCACCCTTGGCCGAAGAGAATCCATAGCCATAATCATACCAAAAACTGTCCATCAATGCACTACGGGTCAATGAAGACTTTTTCATTAGTATCACAACCACAAATTATTCATGCACTACGAGCCAAAGATAATCGTGTTTTTATCAATGGTTCTGATCATGCTATAAAACAATTCATCTTTGTACCCTTGGCCGAAGAGAATCCATAGCCATAATCATACCAAAAACTGTCCATCAATGCACTTCGGGCCAATGATGACTTTTACCACGTCATTTGTAACATTACGGTCATGATTATTCCGAATAATTCCTGGTCATAATCATACCAAGTCCATCTATACACTACAGGCCACAGATGACTTTCAACAAAATATAAATATGAGGATGATTACAATGATATAAGAAATCAATAAAAACAAGTTCAAGAATTAATTTTACCAAGAACTAATAACGTCTCATTTACTCGTAACTAGATTATTTTCATAAAAAATACCAAATCAGTCCCAAAAATTATTATTTTCTGGGATTAAGCATAATATAGTCCCATATTGAACATATATTTTTCTCGGAATTTTTAAAATTCATTTACTATTTTTTCAAAAATCAATTTTTAATTAATTCCTTAAGAAATTAGCTACCTTAATTTTAACTCCAAAAATTTCCAAATCTTAGCAGGATCTTACACATGTTAATGTGAGCTTTTAGTTTAAATTTCATGGTCATCGGAGTTATAGAACTTCGGTTATAGCATTTTTCGTCGGAAAAGCCTAAATATTGAAATGGTCATAACTTGCTCATTTTAAGTCGGAATGAGCTCAGTTTTGGACAGGAGGTACTTTATACCATATACTTTCATGTCCCAAAAGGCCAGAATTGTTCTCATAAATTAAGTGGCCGAAATAGCCCTTTTAAATTTCTGGGCAGTAGCATTTTTCTCTTTTGCAACTTTTGACTCCTTTGCTAAAGTCAGTCCACACGAAAATCTACAACACCTTTTACAGTGATTCCAATTGGATAAGTTACAAAACTCATAGATCTAACTCTAGAACTTGACCTCACTCAAAAATTCAAAATATAATAGGAGATATGGTCAATTGAATTTTTTGTTCCGTTTTCACCAAAATCTGATTTTCAACTCTTTATGATTTCTAAAAAACTTTCATGTTTTTACATAATAACCAACATAACTCATCATAACACTTACTAATACTCAAAACATATGAGGACATCATGTACACAGATCATTTCTATAATTTAATAAGGAATGAATACACAGGATCATTCACCATGCATGTGGTAATCCACATAGACAGGTTATTCCAACGGAATAATAAAGAATGGAATAACATGAGGATTCACCATGCGTGCGATAGACTGCACAGACAGGTTATTCTCAACAGAATAATAAATAATGGAACCAGATCCGACGTAAATGCACAAATAGGATATTCCGACAGAATAGTAAAGACGGAACCAGGTCCAGCGTAAAATGCACAGACAGGATATTTCAACAGAATAACAAAAAATGGAATAACAGAAGAATTTCACCAAGTATAGGGTATCCCACGTATATAGGTTATTCCAACAGAATAATAAATAATGGAATAATAGAAGTTCTCTTCATAGATAAGAAAAAAATAATACTCCCTACCTTGGAAAAACTGGATACTGGAATAGTGAGGTAGCAGACTTCTCTTCTTCTTTCTCTCTATAATTTCTCTCTATAATAATTGCTCTAAAGCTTTTGTGAATTGGTGAGAAATGAAGGAAGAATGAGCTTCTATTTATAGAAAAATATAGTTTTGATAATTGCACCTTTTGGGGCTCAAAAAATTACAGTACAATACCTCCAACTTTTCTTTCATTTTTAATTTAGTCCTGCAAGTATTATCAAACTTTCACCAACTTCCCTAATAGTAAATAATGTGAATCAATAGTTCAATCATGTGAATCAATAGTATAATCATGTGAAAAATACGAATTACAGTATAATACCTCCACTTATACCTCTATTTTTAACTTAGTCATGCAAGTATTATCAATCTTGCACCAACTCCCCTAATAGTACATGAATGTGATTCAATAGTACACACATGTGAACAAATAGTTATATAAACATGTGAATTAGTAGCAATTAATTGCTCATTTATCCGATAAATTACCCGATTTATCAATATAACCCCTAGACATCAATTATCATCGGAATAGATGTCGATTTCCACTAACACTAATAATCCCAACACAATGGAACTATCAAAATTCATTTCTAATCAACACAACTTATTCATCATTAATATTATAACTCACAATATTTAACAGTCAGGTCGTTCCCAGGAAAGAGGGGCTTTCCGATAAGAATTTCTCTCTATTGGCGCGCAATTAGGTGGCCAAACCTCTCATCGACATAACTTTCTAGACATCATCAATATTGCAAATAATAATATGAATAACTTTATCGTCTCAATTATTGATTTAATAATATAATATATTATACAAATGATACTGTGATAATAATTGAATCAATAATATGAGAGATATGATGCAGCAATTACTGTAACAATAATTGAGTATAACTGAGTGACTTCTCACGTAAGCATCAATAATCAATACCGTGTGCTACTATGCAGCCACGCGTATTACTGTACTTTTAACACCGGGTGTTTCAACAGTTAACTGTAAAATTTCCGCCGTTATTTTCATAAAGTATTTTTGTTATTTTCTCAATTCGACAATAATTCCGTTGTGGGGGTCCACCAATGATTGTGCCGTTGTACGAATATTCCCTGTTAAAACGAATATTCTCCGACCAATCAAATATTATATAACAACTTTCATACTTTGCAAAATTTATAAATATTACCCACAACTATAACATTATATCAAATCCACTCCATAATATAAAAAAAATAATTATTTCGAGAAAATTAAATATTTATTCATAAAATATGGGGTCTCACATAAGGGGTATTTTTTCTTTCTTATTCATGAAGAGAACTTCTGTTATTCCTATTCTTTATTATTCTGTTGGAATAACCTGTATACGCGGGCTACCCTATACTTGGTGAAATTCTTCTGTTATTTCACTTTTTATTATTTTGTTGGAACATCCTGTGTGTACTTTACGCATGACCTGGTTCCATTATTTATTATTCTGTTGGAACATCCTGTCTGTGCTTTACGCATGACCTGGTTCTGTTAATTATTATTCTGTTGGAATATCTTGTCTATGCTTTACGCATGACCTAGTTCCGTTAATTATTATTCTGTTGGAATATCCTGTCTATGCGTTTACGCATGACCTAGTTCCATTCTTTATTATTCTGTTGGAATAACCTGTCTGTGCGGTCTATCGCATGCCTAATGAATTCTTTTGTTATTCCATTCTTTATTATTCTGTTGGAATAACCTGTCTATGTGGATTACCATATGCATGGTGAATGATTCTTCGTATTCATTCTTTATTAAATTGTGAAAATAATCTGTCTACGTGGATTACCGCATGGCGGGTGAAAATCCATTTGCAGTTTCATATATTCTCTTATACTCAGTTGGTTAAAGCTTTGACTTCTATACTCTATGAAATTAGTGGAATATCCTTGACATTTGTGCTTCATCCAGTATCTTTTCATGAAAATATTCTTCTGAGCATTCTTGAATTTTACTCTACAAAGAAGTATCTTGTTTACAATTTGGACATTATTGAGTTCAAGATAAATTAACTTATAAATCTTTAAAATTTATTCTTGAACTTGTTTATTGAATTATTATGTCATTGTCATGATGCTTTATGTTGGTTATTAGGTGAAAACATGAAAGTTTCTTAGAAATCACAAAGGGTTAAAAATTAGATTTTGGTGAAAATGGAACATGAAATTCAATTGACCATATCTCCTATTAGATTTCGAATTTTTGAGTGTGGTCAATTTCTAGAGTTAGATCTATGAGTTTTCTAACTTATCCAAGTGGAATCACTGTAAAAGGTGTTATAGATTTTCGTGTGGACTGATTTTAGCAAAGGAGTTAAAAGCTGTAAATTACAAAAAGGCTACTGTCCAGAAGTTTAAAAGGCATTTTCGGCCACTTAAATTGTGAGGAAAATTCATGGCATTTTGGGACATAGAAATATATGGTATAAAGTACCTCCTGTCAAAAAATGAGCGTATTCTGACTTAAAATGAGCAAGTTATGACCATTTCAATATTTAGATTTTTCCGATAGAAAACGCTATAATTGGAGTTCTATAACTCCGATGACCATGAAATTTAAACTGGAAGATTACGTTAACATGTGTAAGATCCTGCCAAGATTTGGGAATTTTTGGAGTTAAACTTGAAGTAGCTAATTTCTTAAAGAATTAATTAGAAATTGATTTTTGAAAAATAGTAAATGAATTTTAAAAAATCCGACAAAAATTTATGTTCAATATGGGACTATATTCTGCTTAATTCCAGAAAAGAATAATTTTTGGGACTGATTTGGTATTTTTCATGAAAATAGTTTAGTTACGAACATATGAATTAAATATGTTATGTGAAGTTAAAAAATTGGTAAATAGGATTTTATGGAGTGAAAATCCTATATAAGGTATATGCAGATTTTTGATGAGTAATTTGATTATTGGTGATGAAATCTTATGAGTATGGCATTTTTGAATGATTAAATGTATTATTTGGAAAAGTGTAAACAATTAAATTAAATTGTTTATAAGTTTAAGGAGTGATTAAAATATTGTTATAATATTAACAATATTAGATTATGATTTTATTAAGTGATTGATAAGGTTTGGATAAATTTAAAGTCTTTAATATTTATCCTTGATTTAGTTTGCCTTGTTCTTATAATATTGTCATCATCCTCATGTTTATAATAGGTTGAAAGTCATCTGTGGCCTGTAGTGCATAAATGGACTTGGTATGATTATGACCAGGGATTATTCGGTATAATCATGACTGTAATGTTAAAAATGATGTGGAAAAAGTCCTCATTGGCCCATAGTACATTGATGGACAGTTTTTGGTATGATTATAGCTATGGATTCTCTTCGGCCAAGGGTGCAAAGATGAATTGTTTTATGGCATGATCAGGACCGTTGATGAAAACACGATTATCTTTGGCCCGTAGTGCATGGATAATCCGTGGTCGTGATACTAAAGAATATCATTGGCTTGTAGTGAAGGGATGATTCGATGATGTGGATTAATTATTGAGCTGAGTCTCAGCAATGAAATATTAATTCATGGATGTGATAATAATGAATATCTTTGGCTGTAGTGCAAAGATGATTTAATATTTACGAGCATGAATTGTGATTTGGTATAACCATGATTTTTGATGTTTCGGGTGAAGATAGGTGATGAAAATTATCTACGTCCTGGGTGCGAAGAGGAATTTAGAATCACAATTGTAATTATGAGTTATTCACATGATCGTGGACGAGAATTATTGATTGATATTACAGGGATAAAATATTATTGGTGGACTTTTAACATAGAGAAGATAATAGACCTTATGGTCTATTTGACTCTTCTAATGGATTGCTCGTTCCGCTGCAACTATGGTTGAAAAGTTTTATTATCTACCATATGTTCTAAATCTCTGATTTATTATTGATGAAAGCTATTGATAATTTAATTATCTTTAGTCATGATATTCTTTACTGAGCTAGTTGTGCTCACCCTTTTGCTTCACAATTCCTTTCAGGTAATAAAAGTGTAGCTGGGTCGAGCGGGGTATTAAGAGGATTAGAACGGTGGTCTATAGCTATTGAGGTTCCCCCTAAATAGTATGGAAATAATTTTATTGAGAACTTTAGATAAGTGTGTCGTATTATATACGTCATTTGATATTAAATTTTGGTTAACTGAATAGGGTGAGGTGAACCCAACTTTGGAAGGGTGTTTTGCCACTATCATACAAGATTTCTAATGACATACAACCTCGTGTTATCATAAGACAGGGTTGTGCACATCCATTTGTTGAGTATATCTACGGGCACTACCTATATGATCTTGGAGTTTATTTAAAATATAATATTCACTTGGAGACAGTGGAGATATTTATATATCAAGAGAAGAATCACCATTGGAATGAAGATGATAGTAATCTTCTTATTTTTCTTTGGGTTCTATTGGGTCAACCAAGGATAATTCTGTGGACATATGATATCTATTATAACCTAGACACATGGTCTCCCATGTACGAAGGTTTCCTTGAGCACTTTCCAAAGATTTTAATTTTTAAAACAGTTTTCGACTATACTTTTATGTAAAGTACCATTGTAAGGTTGTGGTCAAGGCACCATGAGAGTTACATACATTTGTATTAAAAATCATAGTTAACTGTGGTTGTATTCTATATGACAGTTCAATAGTTGTATAAATGAAGTTGTATTTGAATTTTGTACCATGTATCTGGCGACTTAGAATGGGTGATGTATACCTTATTTTGGGGGCGTCACAATTTAGATACTTTGAGAGTTGTTATTCAGTGCAAGTTTCGTTCAGCATTACACCCAATATTTCAGTCAGAAGTACTGTTCTTTTGAGGTAAGGGATGTTATTTTCTTCGTAATTGATATTATTTATTTCAATATCATTATGCCAAAATATTGATATGAATTTTATTGTGGAATTTCTACCTTTTTGAGTTGGCGTTACTATTCACGTATACGACACTATTCACGAATACAACACTATTTACATAAAAATGAATTTTTTTCTTCTTTGTCCAAGATGTCTATTATGGTTACTATCTTTGATTGTATCTATATTTGATCTTCATTCTTGAATTTTACTCCACTATGATTTATTATGGAGCATTTTTGAACTTGGATTATCTAAAGTACGAATCCCTAATCTTTATCCTTTTATCTCACTTGATTCGTTTCTTTAAAATATTTTCATCATCCTCAGTCCTAAATAAGTATATAACTGTATATCTTTGGCTTGTAGTGCAAGAATGAATGATTACCTGATGAATATCTTTGGCCCGTAGTGCAAAAATGAACAGGTGTTGAGATGAACATGACAACTGGTGATACAAATGAATATCTTTGGCCCGTAGTGCAAAGATGAATATTTGATGCAAGATGTATATTGATTGATGTTACAGGAATAAAATATTGATGATGGACTTTTAAATTCATAGATGATAGTAATTTCATTCTCTACTTAACTCTTCTAATGAATTGTTATGTCCGCTGCGAATATTGATCTAAAATTGGTTGTCCATTATATTTTATCTGATTTGTTGAAGGCTAACGATAATTTGTTGTTCTTTATCTTAGTCATAATATTATTTACTAGACTAGTTGAGCTCGCCCTTTTTCTTTTTGTTCTATTTTTCTTCTCAGGATGTGAGAATATAGCAGGAACTAGTCGGTGTATGGAGTGATGGTTCTAGAAAGTTATTTTAGCAGTCCTCACTATTTTTGTAAAATAGTGTATCAATAATTATACTGAGGACTCCTTTTGAGTTTGAATACTGTCTATTAAACAATATTTATATTTAAACTCACAGTATATGTGTTGTCGTATTTTGCACGATAATTATATTAATGAAGTTGTATTTGTTTCTGTACCATATATTTGGCCGACTCAGAATGGGTGATGTATACCTATTTTGGGGGCGTCACATTATTGGCAATGTCTAAGGAAGTTCTGTCTAGGAAAGGGTTTGGTCACCTAATTGTGCGCCAATAAGGAGAAAACCTTATTGGAAAGTCCCCTCTTTCCTGAGAACGACCTGGTTGTCATAATTGTGATTCTATTATATTATTTATAAATAATTAATTATTGATTTATATGATAAGGAAATATTTATGTGGATATAACTGATGGATAGGGAAATATTTATTTTATGTGGATATAAATGAAGGAATAAATGCTGAGGTGTTTTATCAGTATTTTGTCAGAATAGAGGTGTTGAAAATCGTCCATATGTAGATTTCAGTCATTTTTCGTTTGGAATTTGGAAAAACTTAAATCTACAAAGTTGTAGAGAATTTAATTTTCTATGAAATGGACATAAAATTCGTATTTTTTTTGATAAAATGGCTATTAATTATGAATTATTGAATTTTCAGAAATAAATAATTTTATTTAAAACATGGGTGGGCCCCACTTTTGGTTGGTGTGGAATTGGCTGATTTTGGTGGGCCCCACCGTGGTGTGCTGAAATCTGATCAAAAGTGTCGTGCTTGAAAATTTTGTAAATTAATATTTTATTAATTTAGTCTTCTTTTTGTAATATTTTCCTATAAATAGGGTGTATAGTTAAATTCAAAATCACACCAGAAATAAGTTTTCTATCTCTATATATATTATCGAGCGTATTTTATGAGTATTTTGATACTTTGAAAGTTTCTATTCAGTGCAAATTTCTTTCAGCATTACATCCGATATTCCAGTCAGAAGTACTATTCTTTTGAGGTAAGAAATGTTATTTTCTTCGTAAATGATATTATTTTCTTCAATTGTGGAATTTCTACCTTTTTGAGTCGGGATTACTATTCACGTATATGACACTATTCACGTATACAACACTATTCACGAATACGACAGTGTTTACAGAAAAATGAAATTTTTTCTTCTTTGTCTAAGATGTCTATTATGGTTACTATTTTTTATTGTATCCATGTTTTTATCATCATTTTTGAATTTTACTCCACTATGGTTTATTATGGAGCATTTTTGAACTTGGATTATCTAAAGTACGAATCCCTAATCTTTATCCTTTTATCACACTGGATTCGTTTCCTTAAAATATTTTTCATCATCCTCAGTCCTAAATGATGATATAAATGTATATCTTTGACCTGTAGTGCAAAGATGAATGATTACCTGATGAATATCTTTGGCTCGTTGTGCAAAGATGAACAGGTGTTGAGATGAACATGACCAAATGGTGATACAAATGAATATCTTTGGCATGTAGTGCAAAGATGAACAGGTGTTCAGATGAACATGACCAACTGGTGATACAAATGAATATCTTTGGCCCGTAGTGAAAAGATGAATACATTATGCAAAATGTATATTGATTGATGTTACATGGATAAAATATTAATGATGGACTTTTAAATTCATAGATGATAGTAGATTTCATTCTCTACTTAACTCTTCTAATGAATTGTTATTTTCACTGCGGATATTGATCTAAAACTAGTTGTCTATTATATTTTATCTGATTTGTTGAAGGCTAACGATAATTTGTTGTTCTTTATCATAGTCATAATATTCTTTACTGGGCTAGTTGAGCTCGCCCTTTTTCTTTTTGTTCCATTTTTCTTCTTAGGAGGTGATAATATAGCAGGAACTAGCCGGAGTATGGAGTGATGGTTCTAGAAAGTTGTTTTAACAGTCCTCACTATTTTTATAAAATAGTGTATCAATAATTGTAATGAGGACTCCTTTTGAATTTAAATACTATTTATTAGACAATATTTGTATTTAAACTCACAGTATATGTGTTGTCGTATTTTGCACAATAATTGTATTAATAAAGTTGTATTTGTTTCTGTATCATGTATTTGACGACTCAAAATGGGTGATGTATACCTATTTTGAAGGCGTCACAACTATTTAAAAGAAAATCACGGACAAACTGTAAAGAAAACTCCCGGACGAATTTGGCAAAAATTTGATTTTACTATATGCAACACTATGCAATAAAGTGTTCTAATAAAATAAAAAATTTATATATAATATAATATATTCTATTTATATTATAATAAAACAAATAACTTTATATATATTATAAAAAGTTTTCTGTTTTATTACTATTATAATAATAAAATAAAACTGAGATACCTTTCTACCGATGGTTTGACAAATTAGTACATGGAGGTCCATAAAATAGTAAGTCAAACTTACAGGAAATGCTTTATGAGAAACTCCTCTATTTATATTAAAATTTGAGTAAATATCTACCACAAATCACTTATCTTTAATCAACACATTTTTAAACTTTCAATAATTATTCAACATTAATATTATAACTCACAATATTGACAATCAGATCGTTCCCAATAAAGAGGGGGCATATTCGTTTTAACAGAAAATATTCGTACGACGGCATAATTATTGGTGGACCCCACAACAGAATTATTGTCGGATTGAAAAAACGACAAAAATACTTTATGAAAATAACGGCGGAAGTTTTACCGTTAACTGTTGAAACACCCGGTGTTAAAAGTACAGTAATACACGTGGTTGCATAGTAGCACACGATATTGATTATTGATGCTTACGTGATAAGTCACTCAGTTATACTCAATTATTACTACAGTAATTACTGCATCATATCTTTCATATTATTGATTCAATTATTGTTACAGTATCATCTGCAAAATATGATATATTATTAAATCAATGATTGAGACGGCAAAGTTATTCATATTATTATTTGCAATATTGACAATGTCTAGAAGTTCAGTCAAGGAGAGGTTTGGTCACCTAATTGCGCGCCAAAAAGGAGAAATCCTTATCGGAAAGCCCCCCCCATTTCCTGGGAACGACCTAGTTGTTAAATATTGTGAGTTATAATATTTATGATGAATGTTATTAAAATTGAAGTTGTGTTCGGAGTTGAATTTGGAGACACGGACGTGATATTTGAGTCCGAAACGATAAAATTAGTAAAAATAGTCTATAAACACAAAAATTTTCGGGATTCACTATTTGGTCAAAAAGTCAACAGTTGACTTTTTTGGGAAAAGTCAAACTTCAAAATTTTAATATTTATATTGTTGATAAAAATAGTTTCGTTATGTTGGAATTGTTTGTGTTAGTGAAAATCGACATCTATTCCGATGATAATTGATGTCGAGGGGTTATATTGATAAATCGGGTAATTTATCGGATAAATGAGCAATTAATTGCTACTAATCCACATACTTATATAACTATTTGTTCACATGTGTGTACTACTGAATCACATTATTTACTATTAGGGGAGTTGGTGCAAGATTGATAATACTTGTATGACTAAGTTAAAAATAGAGGTATAGATGGATGTACTATACTATAATTTGTATTTTTCACATGATTATACTATTAATTCACATGATTGAACTATTGATTCACATTATTTACTATTAGGGGAGGTGGTGTAAGTTTGATAATACTTGCAGGACTAAATTAAAAATGAAAGAAAAGTTGGAGGTATTGTACTTTAATTTTTCGAGCCCCAAAACGTGCAATTATCGAAACTATATTTTCCTATAAATAGAAGCTCATTCTTCCTTCATTTCTCACCAATTCACAAAAGCTTTAGAGCGATTATTATAGAGAGAAATTATAGAGAGAAAGAAGAAGAGAAGTCTGCTACATCACTATTTCAGTATCCAGTTTCTTCTGAGGTAGGGGATATTATTTGTTGTACTCGTAAGGGGTGTTATTTCTTTTGTATTCAAGAAGAGAACTTCTGTTATTCCATTCTTTATTATTCTATTGGAATAACCTGTATACGCGGGCTACCCTATACTTGGTAAAATTCTTCTGTTATTCCATTCTTTATCATTCTGTTGGAACATCCTGTCTGTGCATTTACGCCGAACTTGGTTCCATTATTTATCATTCTGTTGAAATATCTTATCTGTGTGTTCTACACCGGATCTGGTTTCGTCTTTATTATTCTGTTGGAATATCCTGTCTGTGCGTTTTACGCCGGACCTGATTCTGTTATTTATTATTCTGTTGGAATAACCTGTCTATGCGGTCTATCGCATGCCTGGTGATTTCATTTGTTATTTCATTCCTTGTTATACTCAGTTGGTTAAAGTTTTGACTTCTATACTCCATGAAATTAGTGGAATATCCTTGATATTTGTGCTTCATCCAGTATTTTTTCATGGAAATATTCTTCTGAGCATTCTTGAATTTTACTCTACAAAGCAGTATCATGTTGACAATTTGGACATTATTAGTTTCAATATAAATTAATTCTTGAACTTGTTTTATTGAATTCTTATATCATTGTCAGCATCCTCATGTTTATATTTTTTTTGAAAGTCATATGTGGCCTGTAGTGCATAGATGGACTTGGTATGATTATGACCAGGGATTATTCAGTGTAATCATGACCGTAATATTACAAATGATGTGGTGAAAGTCCTCACTGGCCCGTAGTGCATTGATGGACAGTTGTTGGCATGATAATGACCATTATTGAATACACAAATATTCTTGGCCCGTAATGCATGGATAATTGTGGTCGTGATACTAAAGAATATCCTTGGCCGTAGTGCAAGGGTGATTCGATGATGTGGATTATTTATTAAGCTGAGTCCCAGCGATAAAAGTGATGAAAAACCTTCTAAATCTTAAAAGATAGTAGATTTTATTCTCTACTTGACTCTTTTAGTGGATTGCTTGTTCCGCTGCAATTAAACTTGATGGTTGTTATATTATATCAGTTTAACACTGTTGAAGGCTAACGATAATATATTCTGCATTATCTTAGTCATAATATTTCCTACTGGGCTAGTTGAGCTCACCCTTTTACTTTCATTTTTCTCTTCAGGAAATGAGAACGTAGCAGGGACTAGTCGGGGAACGGAGTGACGGGACAGATGATAGCATTAGTAGTCCTCACTATTCTGTGAAATAGTGTGATAATAATTATAATGAGGACTCCTTTTGAGTTTGTATAATCTCTAGTAGACAATATTTGTATTCAAACTCACAGCTTATGTTTTGTCGTATTGTTCACGACAGTTGTATTATTAAGTTGTATTTGAATTATGTACCATGTATTTGACTACTCAAGATGGGTGATGTATACCTATTTTGGAGGCGTCACAGTTGGTATCAAAGCTTAGGGATATGATCCCTGGCTAAGATATGAGACTAGAAGTAGGAGGGGAGAGACAGGGAATTCCTTCGCTAGTATGACCTACCTAAGTTTAATTGGTATTTAATTGGTCGGTCAGAATATAGGGATAATATGTGATATGTTAATTTGTTTAATTAACCCTTGTTTTGTGACAGTATTTGAGAATGACATCAAAAATTTTTGAGATGTGCAATGGAGCAAAACAATATGATTGTGTCGCATTACGAGACTAAGTTTGCGGAGTTATCCCGGTTTGCATTCCATTTGGTCGATAATGAGGAGAGAATGACGCGAATATTTCTGCGAGGTTTGAAACCCGAAATATGGTAATACCTCATTTCTCATAAACTTTATTTATATTCAGATATTGTGAATAGGGCTCAGTTATTGGAGCGCGATAATGAGTTAGCTCAACCAAAAGGTAACGACCAACAACATGATAATAATCATACCGGTGGCAACGGCCATCGGAACAATGATAACCATCGTGGGGGAAATTATCATGCCAAGAATGGTAACCACTTTGGTGGTAATCATGACCAAGATAATAGAAGTGGAAATTTCAAGAAGATAAGGTCATTTCGCTCGATGTTGTCGTATAATGAAGTCAAGTCCAGCTAGAACGGTGGCACCAAAGGCGGATATGAACAAGTCAATTTCGGTAATTTAAGGGAGAGCGTTTTTCGTGACGACGAATCGAACGAAGTTATCACGGGTTAGTTAATTATAAATTCTTACAAAGTCTATACCTTATTCGATACCGGTTCTACCTATTCTTTTATCTCTCTTGCTTGTGCTCAACGTTTAAATTTAACTCCGGAGAAGTTAGACTTTAACTTATTGGTTGAAACTTCGTTAGTAAAAACCTTCGTTACCTCCATTATTTATAAATCTTGTTGATTCAAATCGACACTTTCACATTACCTGTCAATCTTATCTCTTTGAAAATACTTTCCTTTGATGCAATTTTTAGAAATCGATTAGTTAACTACTCATCATGCTTTTCGTAAGGTTGTTAGCTTTCATATTCCTAACCAACATGTTATGCGAATTCAAGCAACTAAACCACTAAAGTCAATCATTGTCATATAAAGCCATTAGTAAAGAGCCCCGGTCCTTTCGTTGTTGACTTTCTTATGTGGAATACATCGAAGCCAGACTTTCTGTAGGCAACGTCGTGAATGACGATGACAAGTTGATAGGTATCAATGTGACGTGTTATCCAAGTCTTGGATGAGAGTCGCAGTTTTGAATGATATTTCTATTGTTAATAAATTTCCTGACGTATTCTTGAAGTCTTCTTGGCCTACCCCTAGAGCGTGAAATTGAATTTTGTATTGACCTCAGTCAAAAACCCATTTCTTAAACCCTCAAATATTTCTTTACTTAAAATGAACGTAACATGCGCCAAAGACGTTGGCTCGAGCTGTTGAAGATTACGATCGTACCATTCAATACCATCGTGGGAAAGCGAACGTGGTAGCTGACGCGTTGAGTAGAAGATCGTATGCGTTTACGAGTGCGATGTTGTTAACACAAAGGCCCATTTCGTATGACTTACAAATGATGAAGATAGAGTTAAAGACTCTAGGAACCCAAGTGAAGATAACAAATATACGAGTAGAATCGACTTTAATCGATAAAGTTAAATCTGCTCAAGCTACACACCCGGAACTGATAAATGTGAAGAAGAAGGTTCAAGAGCGCGTTATTCTAGAAGCAAGAATCGAAGAAGAGAGGAAATCTCAACCCTCGATTTAATTGGTCCATTTGAAATCATCGATGAAGTAGGAACTGTGGCCTATAGACTCGTTTTACCGCCAAGTATGTTGCGTGTTCATAACGTTGTTAACGTATCGATGTTACGTAAATATGTGGACGACCCAAACCACATTATTAATTTAGAACCGGACGAGATAACGGCTGATTTAACGTTTGAGGAGATACGTGTTAAAATCTTTGATAAAAAGAATCGTATTCAACACTCAAAGGTTATAACTCAAGAGTTAGAATTTGAAATGAAGTTGAGGTATCCTCACCTGTTCAGCATACTAAGTACGTACGTAAATTACGAGGGCGAAATTCCATAAGGAGGGGAGATTGTGAGACCCCAGATTTTATGAATAAATATTTAATTTTTTTGAAATAGTTTTTTAAAAATATTATGGTGTGGATTTGATATAATGTTATAGTTGTGGGTACTATTTTTAAATTTTGGAAAGTATGAAAGTTGTTGTATAATATTCGTTTGGTTGAGGAATATTTTTTTTGTCGGGAATATTCGTACGACGGTACAATCATTGGTGGACCCCGCAACGGAATTATTGTCGGATTGAGAAAATTACAAAAATACTTTATGAAAATAATGTCGGAAGTTTTACCGTTAACTGTTGAAACACCCGGTGTTAAAAGTACAGTAATACGCGTGGTTGCATAGTAGCACACGATATTGATTATTGATGCTTACGTGATAAGTCACTCAGTTATACTCAATTATTGCTACAGTAATTGATGCATCATATCTTTCATATTATTGATTCAATTATTGTTACAGTATCATCTGCATAATATGATATATTATTAAATCAATGATTGAGACGGCAAAGTTATTCATATTATTATTTGCAATATTGACAATGTCTAGAAGTTCTGTCAAGGAGAGGTTTGGTCACCTAATTGCGCGCCAATAAGAAGAAATCCTTATCGGAAAGCCCCCTCTTTCCTAGGAACGACCTGGTTGTTAACTATTGTGAGTTATAATATTAATGATGAATGTTATTAAAATTGAAGTTGTGTTCGGAGTTGAATTTGGAGACGCGGACGTGATATTTGAGTCCGGAACGATGAAATTAGTGAAAATAGTCTATAAACACAAAAACTTTTGGGATTCACTATTTGGTCAAAAAGTCAACAGTTGACTTTTTCGGGAAAAGTCAAAATTCAAAATTTCAAAATTTATATTGTTGATAAAAATAGTTTCATTATGTTGGAATTGTTTGTGTTAGTGAAAATCGACATCTATTCCGATGATAATTGATGTCTAGGGGTTATATTGATAAATCGGGTAATTTATCGGATAAATGAGCAATTAATTTCTACTAATTCACATACTTATATAACTATTTGTTCACATGTGTGTACTATTGAATCACATTATTTACTATTAGGGGAGTTGATGCAAGATTGATAATATTTGCATGACTAAGTTAAAAATGGAGGTACTATACTGTAATTTATATTTTTCACATGATTATACTATTGATTCGCATGATTGAACTATTGATTCACATTATTTACTATTAGGGGAGGTAGTGCAAGTTTGATAATACTTGCAGGACTAAATTAAAAATGAAAGAAAAGTTAGAGGTATTGTACTGTAATTTTTCGAGCCCCAAAACGTGCAATTATCGAAACTATATTTTCCTATAAATAGAAGTTCATTCTTCCTTCATTTCTCACCAATTCACAAAAGCTTTAGAGCGATTATTATAGAGAGAAATTATAGAGAGAAAGAAGAAGAGAAGTCTGTTACCTCACTATTCCAGTATCCAGTTTTTTCTGAGGTAGGGGATGTTATTTGTTGTACTCGTAAGGGGTGTTATTTCTTTTGTATTCAAGAAGAGAACTTCTGTTATTCCATTCTTTATTATTCTATTGGAATAACCTGTATACGCGGGCTACCCTATACTTGCTAAAATTCTTCTATTATTCCATTCTTTATCATTCTGTTGGAACATGTTGTCTGTGCGTTTACGCCGAACCTGGTTCCATTATTTATCATTCTGTTGGAACATCCTGTCTGTGCGTTCTACGCCGGACCTGGTTCTGTCTTTATTATTCTGTTGGAATATCATGTCTGTGCGTTTTACGCTGGACCTGATTCTGTCTTTATTATTCTGTTGGAATATCATGTATGTGCGTTTATGCCGGACCTGATTCCGTTATTTATTATTATGTTGGAATAACCTGCATGTGTGGTCTATCGCGTGTCTGGTAATTTCTTTTGTTATTCCATTCCTTATTACACTCAATTGGTTAAAGTTTTGACTTCTATACTCCATGAAATTAGTGGAATATCCTTGATATTTACACTTCATCCAGTATCTTTTCATGGAAATATTCTTCTGAATATTCTTGAATTTTACTCTACAAAGCAGTATCATGTTGACAATTTGGACATTATTAGTTTCTGTATAAATTAATTCTTGAACTTGTTTTATTGAATTCTTATATCATTGTCATCATCCTCATGCTTATATTTTTTTGAAAGTCATATGTGGCATGTAGTGAATAGATGGACTTGGTATGATTATGACCAGGGATTATTCGGTGTAATCATAACTGTAATATTACAAATGATGTGGTGAAAGTCCTCACTGGCCCGTAGTACATTGATGGACAGTTGTTGGCATGATCATGACCATTATTGAATACACAAATATTCTTGGCCCGTAGTGCATGGATAATTGTGGTCGTGATACTAAAGAATATCCTTGGCCGTAGTGCAGGGGTGATTCCATGTTGTGGATTATTTATTAAGCTGAGTCCCAGCGATAAAAGTGATGAAAAACCTTCTAAATCATAAAAGATAGTAGATTTTATTCTCTACTTGACTCTTTTAATGGATTGTTTGTTCCGCTGCAATTAAACTAGATGGTTGTTATATTATATCAGTTTAACACTGTTGAAGGCTAACGATAATATATTCTGCATTGTCTTAGTTATAATATTACCTACTAGGCTAGTTGAGCTCACCCTTTTACTTTCATTGTTCTCTTCAGGAAATGAGAACGTAGCAAGGACTAGTCGGGGAACGGAGTGACGGACCAGATGATAGCATTAGTAGTCCTCACTATTCTGTGAAATAGTGTGATAATAATTGTAATGAGGACTCCTTTTGAGTTTTTATAATCTCTAGTAGACAATATTTGTATTCAAACTCACAGCCTATGTTTTATCGTATTGTACACGACAGTTGTATTATTAAGTTGTATTTGAATTCTGTACCATGTATTTGACGACTCAAGATGGGTGATTTATACCTATTTTTGGGGTGTCACAGCTTTCTGATAAGAATTCCTCCTTACTAGCACGCAATTAAATAACCTAACCTCTTTACTCGACAGAACTTTCTAGATATTGTCAATAATGCTAATAAATATGAGTAACTGTGTCGTGTTAATTATTTATTTAATAATATAAAATATGGGCAAAGGGTCAAAAAAGCCCCTGATATTTACCTCGATGTCCCGCTTGCACCCTAAACTAATTTTTTTTTCAAAAGTACCCTTAACGTTATATTTTTGGGTCGTCCGTGCCCCTGCCGTTAATAGAAGACAAATAGGATAAAAATGTAATGACGTGACAAGCTTAAATATAAAATATATTCTAAATAAAATAATATATATCATTTAATCAAAGCAAAAAATACTATAATTCAAAATAAAAAAAAAGCATAACATATTTACATTATTTAATCAAAATAATAAAATTTAAATTATTTTGTTAACTAATCAAAACAACTAATTAAATAAAATAAGTTGTATAACATATTTACATCATTTAATCAAAATACTAAAATTCAAAACATAGCATATTTACATCAAATACTAATTTTAAAAAAAATACTAAAATACTAATTAGAAAAATACTAAAATACTAAAAAAATTTAAATTAAAAAATACTAAAAATACTAAAATTTAAATTATTTTGTTAATTAATCAAAACAACAAAAATTTAAATTACATCATTAAATATACTAAAATCATAATACTAAATACTAATTGATATAAAATTTTTAAATACTAAAATGATAATACTAAATAATATTTTTAAAATTCAAAACTGGAGTATTATGATTATTACGCCATTATGTATAGATTATTACATCATCAAATTATTTATATTATTTATAACATATAATGTTATGCATAGATTATGTATAGATTATTACATAATCAAATTTTTATATAGTTTAAAAATATTATTTAGTATTATGATTTTAGTAATTTAAAAATTTTATATCAATTAGTATTTAGTATTATGATTTTAGTATTTTAATGATGTAATTTGAATTTTTGTTATTTTGATTAATTAACAAAATAATTTGAATTTTAGTGTTTTTTTAATTTGATTTTTTTTAGTATTTTTTTAATTAGTATTTTTTAAAAATTAGTATTTGATGTAAATATGTTATGTTTTGAATTTTAGTATTTTGATTAAATGATGTAAATATGTTATACAAATTATTTTATTTAATTAGTTGTTTTGATTAGTTAACAAAATAATTTTAATTTTATTATTTTGATTAAATGATGTAAATATGTTATGCTTTTTTTATTTTTATTTTTAGTATTGTTTGCTTTGATTAAATGATACATTGTTTTATTTAGAATATATTTTATATTTAAGCCGCCACGTCATCACATTTTAACCCCGTTTGTCTTCTGTTAATGGTAGGGGCACGGAGCGACCCAAAAATATAATGTTAAGGGTACTTTTGGAAGAAAAAAAATTAGTTTAGGGTGCAAGTGGGACATTGGGATAAACATCAGAGGCTTTTTTGACCCTTTTCCCTATAAAATATTGTGCAGATGTTACTGTAATAATTATTGAATCAATAATATGAGATATTATGCAGCAACTACTTTGACAATTATTGAATAAAATACTGAGTGATTTTTTACATAAGAATCAATAATCAGAGATACTGTGCAATACCGTGTGCTACTATGCAACAACGCGTATATCACCGGGTATTTCAACAATTTAACGGTAAAAATTTTGCCTTTATTTTTGTCGCCTTCTATATTCGACAGTTATTTCGTTGTGGGGTCCACCAATGATTGTCGTACGAATATTCTCTAACAAAATGAATATTCCTCGACCAAATTAATATTTTACGACAATTTGTTTATTTTGTAAAATTTACACATATCACCCATAACTATATCATTTATTAAATTATCACCATACTATTTAGAATACTATTCAAAAAAAATAGTTGAAATTTTTTACGTACTTGGTAGATTAGATATAAAATCAAGAATCCACGCAGGGTGATGTGCTCAACTTTGTAGTACCAACTTAAGTTTGCTAAAACAGAATCACTCTATTTGCTAGTCAGTTTATGGTCTCTATTTTTAAATAAAAAATATATGAATGAGGTCAAATTTGATGGTTAAAATTTATTTGAATATCAAAACGACAAAGTGCTATCTTATCTTGGTTCTAGTGAACATTATAGTTATTCCTAAAATACGGATATTAAATATATCAATAGAAATTGTTGATCTAGCCAATTCTTTAATGTCAGAACCCGAATAACATGCCATCATACAAAAACTATCTAATTATGTAAGTCAGAAGCATCTCGATTTTCATTGGCCACCAAGTTTACAATTTGATTGCTCAAACAGCCCCCTTCCAATTGAGTTTAAAGAAAGGAATCAGCAAACCACCTGCTGCTCTCTAGTAACCAAAATCTTCAGCAGCTGAGATGGAAAGTTTCAAACAAACAGCAGAAAGTAAGCAAGTCATCTGCAATGATTTTAGCCAAATGAAACAAGAAGCTAACTAAGAGGCATTACCTCAGTTTGAAAGATCATGGAGCTACGGACTCACTAATAACAAATGCTTGAATCAGACTCTGTGCCGCATGGGTCTGCTCAGGAGTCCCAGATATTATAATCGCAGTTTCTGCCGCTCCCGGTTTAGGATCAGTGATTGTAATTTTTGCATCGGATATCTGAAACAATGTTAGTTACGTCAAAATTCCAATTCTCTTCAGAAAAATAATGACACAGAAATATTCATGTCATTCATAAAAAAGATATACACCCCAAAAAATATGTAGTAAATAAGGATTGGTGTGTTAAACAAAAAAAAAAGGAGGCCGGATCTTCTTCTCATCATATTATTAAAGGGGCGCGGCTCTGTATTAGGGGAGAAAATGAGAGAGGATGAATTATGAGAGAGATAATTAATAGGGTAGGAAGGGTAATTTGGAGTAAAAAGAGTTTCTTGAATCTTAATAAGCATGCATTTTGTAATTAGGACAACTGTCAAGGGTCGATACTTGGGTTTTTTCCTTGTGCAACTTCTTGTAGAAATAATTCTCTTTTAAGTATGTAACACAACCGGATACCATCAATTGAAAAGAATAATGTCCTATGTCATTAAGCATTCTCATGCGAAACAAATTCACAAACAATCAACGGATCCAATATCCAGAATGACGTATGTATAAAACATGTTATGTTTTTTCAAAGATAAATTGTACAAGGGATGTTATGTTTTCATATAATAGGTGGAAAAAAATTCTATCCAATAAAATTTCTGATCAGATGTACCTCCAAAATTTGTTTTAGACATCCACCATCCTCTCCATAAATTGCAGGAACAGCAGAACTAGGTACAACAACTTCCACGGTGGTGTTTGTTATAATAGCTGGATGACTTCCTCTGCATAAAAAATTACATTAAAAGTTAAAAACAATAAACAAAAAGTTATATAAATTTTTCAAGTAAGCAATTAGTATGGAGGGAAATAATGAACCCAAATTCCATTAAATTTCTAGAATGTACGAACCCTCCAAATCCACCTATTCTTCTCTGTGGACCTTCGGCATAGTCTGGGAAGCCTATAGGGCCACCTTCACTTGGTCCCTAAAAAGCCATTTTAAAATTAGTAATCATCTCACTTAAAGGTATAATAACATAAATTTCTGTTCTAATATCTATGGGTATCCTTGCTGCCATACAGGTATACAACTATTTAAGCCTAAACAGAGACATTAATCAGTGATATTAACAACATCAAAAACAGTCTTTTATCCCAAATTGTTGAGGTAGGCTAAAAATGATCCTCAGATTGATCAAAGATATATTTACTGCAAACTCTCTCTCTTAAACAACAAATTGCCACAACGCAACCACAATGTGCTGTCAGATTATCATAAATAGAATACCAATTATCAAGGAACAGCCTGGCACAACTTACCCAAAAAAATAAAACAAAATATCACAAGGAAATTGCAAATTTCAGTGAAATTGTCATAAGAGAAGAAAATTGATTAAGCAGTCGGGCATGCCTTGTGAAAAACACAAAGGACTGCCAATAATATGATTGATCAGGAAGAATTCGTCAAGTAAAGATAACTCCAGAAGTAATAAAAATAGCTGATACCTGAGGCCCCCATGGGGCTGAAGATGACATTCTTTCAGAAGGATGAGGGGGGAAACCTGGTCTGTGGATGTGCATAAAAGGGGGGCGATCTTCATGGGGATGAAAACCACCATGTGCAGGGAAGCCACCAGCATCAAAATTGTGAAATGATGGGCCTCTGTTGGAATACATTCCAGGAGGGGAAAGTTCCCTTCTTCCCATGTATAAAGGAAATGGAGGTCCTTGATCTGGAAAGGCATGATTTGAAGGATGGTTGAGAGAAGGAAATGCATCACGAAAGAAATGGTTGCGCAGCCTACTAGTTATCTGCTAAAAGGGCCTCCTGAACTGCGTCAAATTCTCCATTTATCTGTCCAAAAACAGAGAAGTCACAAGGGAATTACACCAAGGTCTAATCGAAAAAAGTTAACACTCGTAGATACATATAAATACCACGTGATATACACCGCAAATATGAAATATCATGAACAGGTGTCATGTAACCACACCTGAACTATTTCTTCATTTTCTGAAGCACACTTTGGAATTTGATCCTTCCCCAATATACGAATATAAGCCCCAGTAAATTTTCTCATTTCAGCTATAATAGCACCACCCTTGCCAAGGAGACATCCAATTTGATTGGAAGAGATGAGAATTTTGGCTATCACCGTCTTCTCCTTGCTTTCAGGTGCAGCCCTAACTATCCTCGTCTGTACACGAAGAACTGCATCTTGTGCAGCAGATATCCTATCATCTGGGTGCTGCGGTAATAATTTCCTTATATATGTCATTTCTTGTTTTATACCATTAATTAAAAATAGCTGAAAAAAAGGAATATAGAAATCCAAAACCTTTAAGAGATCTAAGAGAAAAGGAAGTGACAAAACAGTACCGCTGGACCAGATATGATGATAATGCGGTCCTCTGAATCAGGCACTGGTTCAAGAACTTTAATCTCACAGCCACTCTCATGCTGAAGTGCCTTAACAATAGAACCTCCCTTTCCAATCACACCTCCAGCTTTTTCATCAGGACATAATAATCGAAAGGTTAGGATATCCTGGGAAGGATTCATGCGGCCAGGTATACCACTATCACCATCACGAGGCCCAAAAGCATAAGGAGGTCCTTGGGAAGGAAAAGGATAGTTTTGTGGCGGGAATGCCTCTGGCCTAGGAAAAGGACGACCAAAGGAATGAGATGATGGCCCACCGGAGAGGGAGTCATTGCCCCAAGGCGGATTCTCCAGAAGCTGTTGAGAGACACATAGAAGAGCTTTCCTAACTGTATCCAGGCTCCCAGAAATCTGCAAAATAAAGTTATGAAGGACAATGACCTAGTGAAACTTTATGAAAAGAACAAACTACCAGAAGTTATAAAACTCATAATACTCTCATCCAAGTCAGTTATGTTAACAAGTGTTACAAGTCAATGATGAAACCAGGAACTTGTATCAAAGTTGAGAAGCAGCGAAATCTACATGGTCAACCTGGCAGAATAACAAAAGAAGTTCTACTACTTTTCTTCATTGCGACCATCTTATTCTTACTAGTACATAATATATAAGGTACACAGTTATCACATACAGCACCAATTTTACTGCATTTTGCTATTTATTATATTTTGGATTAACAAAAATTTGCAAGGTAAAAGACTATGCACTTCCTTTTAAAACTGAGCTACCTAGCTGTAGCTTCTTCTTCTTTCCTTTTTTTCTTTTGTGGGTCTGCCTCACTAGTAGCTAAACCCAATAATAATTGGTAATCAAAGATAACAGGTCCAGTCTCAGACTCAAAATCGGTGGAACAACTTTTTACTCGAGGGAAACCAAACATTAATTACTAAGGCATTTCAGCCATCTTATTATTGCCATCTGCATATAATCTACACCCCAAAATAGGTTACAATATTGCAAATAACTGATGTATGCTGATTTTACAGTATAATCATGTAGTATGTGTTAAATAATATATGAAATGAAATTAATCACCAAATTACCTGAACCAATTCATCAGAAGAAGAAGCACAAACAGGTAGTTTATCCCTCGGAAGAATTCTAATCTGTGCCCCACTTTCAGACGACATTTGCTTGATTACACTGCCACCTTTCCCCAGAAGGCAGCCTACTTGGGTAGAAAGTACAAGTAACCTTACAGAAAATGTGGAAGTCTTGTCACTTTCTTCATCCCCTCCATCCATCTCTGAGTCTTCTTCAGCTATTCTTTCAAACACAAGTAGCAGAGCCTTCTGAGCAGAGGAAGGTCCTTTTTCCGACTGTGAATCTTCAACAGGAACAGATTGTTTATCTTTACCATCCTCATCTAGTTCATCTGCATTATCAACCTCATCAGTTGCATTCGTTTCTTCATCATCCACTTTGCCCTGTTCACTACCAACTTCATTCTCCTTATCAGATCCAACAATAATAATAATTCTCTCATCACATCCAGGGACAGTTTCCTCAACTCTAACCTTTGCACCTGTTTCCTGACGAATTTGTGATATAATGCCTCCACCTTTTCCAATAACACTACCACCCTTTGAAGCGGGGCAGAGTACACGGAAGAAAGTGGTTCCAGGAGGGATTCTCAAATTTTGTGAAGTAAAGGCTGCTGTCTTCTGCCACTTCCCTTTAACGTTTGGCTCGTTCCGATCATATGTTCTTTTGGAAGGTGTCAACTGAACTGACATGTTGACAGAAATTTTGGGAAACCTGTAACAAGTGCTACTCATGCTGAGTGTTCGTGATCAAATTTATAGAATAAAAAAAATAAATCATTGGTGATACCTACGCAGATGAAAGTCGAAACATGGAACTGACAATTATGAAAAAAAATCAAAGGCAATAAAATCAACTAGAATTTTAAATTTTTAGCAAAGTAGCTAACTATAAAAAACAATTCTACTGAAAGTAGAGTAATTCACATGCAATACTCAAACTAGATAAAAATACAAAAAAAGGCAAAAATTATATCTTAGAGCCAATATTAGCTCGAATAATATCTCCCATGAACTCCAACGGTGAAGTAGCAGCATCCTAGTTTCTCTAATATTGATCTTTGTGCTTTCTATAATTATTGGATACTATCGAATAATTGTTACATATGTCACGCGGAACTGCCATTGTACAAATAGAATATGATTACTCTTATACTCCCTCCGTCCCATAGTTATAGGCTGATTTTTCATTTTGAGATGTCCCAATATATAGGCTACTTACTATTTATAAAATTTAGTTGGTTCATTGTTTTACTTTTATGCCCTTATAATAAATATTCAACCATTACTCTTTTTTTGAAAAAATAACATTCAATGTCATTATTTTTATCACCACATTTAATATTGTTGTATTCTATTTGGTTAAAGTTATATGATTATGAACTTTAATGGTCAATACACGTCAATCAATGAAGTTGAGAGTATAAGTAAGGAGTAATTAACTTATTCATTAATTCCATATTAAAGGGTATATGTGGAAAATTATGTTAAAAATTGTCACTTAAACTATGTGCCAAAAGAAATCAGCCTATAACTATGGGAAGGAGGGAGTATAATCACTAAATAAAATGTCAAAATATCGCTTTATTATTCTACTCATGTAATCTGTTTCCATTCATCAGCTTGTATCAAGGAATGTATCTCCTCGGTGCTTAAATCAAGGAGAATACCTCTCCGTGCATATTTCTCCCGATATAAACAACATGTGCAACTATAGCTATATAATACAACTCAAATAACCCAATTGGATTATGCAAAGTTCAGAAATAACATTGGTATCAGTAATATCCATGTACAGATTTAGATATTACTCCTTCGGTTCCAAAATTAGAGATACATTTTGACTTTTTAAGTTGCTTTGCGAAATTCTAAAATTAAAAACTGATATGAATTAATTTATGTTTTAAAAAATAAAAATAGGACAACTAGTATTACTTTTTAGTTAGTTTAGAAAAGTTGTTTTTTTACTAAATTCAAATAAATATTTATAAATTTCAATTCTAGGGTTTCGCATATTGACTTAAAAACACAAAATGTATTTCTAATTTTGTAACCCATTGGGTATAAAAATGGTTAGCTTCTCAATTTAGAAGCTGAAGGGAAAACAAATGCCAAATGTGGGGCACTATTCTATACAGTAAATTTGAGCCTTTCTAGCTGAAATTTATGGTTTTGCTCTAGAGAGCTATCATTCCTATCACTTTTTGTGCATATGCACACTAAATTGAAACTCTTGATGTATCAGGGAGAAAAAAAAAACAAGGCTTTACAGATATATAGCTCGTAATCAAAACCTAGGGCATCAAAATGATGCATAAAACATATACAATATTCAAAATTCAAGTTCAATTCTGTACATGCAATTTTGTGTATATATATATTTTTATATATGTGCAGACAGATTAATTGAAGAATAAGATAAATCAATGGGGTACTTACAGTTTCAGATACTAAGAAAAATTGAGTTATTTGTTCATTGCGTATGATGAGCTCCAGCAGTTCCTTCAAAAGTAGAGAGTGAATTGTTAAAGGAAACCTTGAAACTTAGGGTTTTTAATTTTACACTTGTCTCAGTACTAGACCGACTGATTGAGAATCCCACAGCCCACCGATTTTATTTATAGCTCTCAAAACAGTCCCTGGTCTAAACGTAAGTTTTGACTGGTTTTAATTGCATCAAATGCATCTTAAAATACACCTCTAATTATATTTTAACAATTTATATTTTGTATTAAGATGTATTTTAAATAATTAAGATACAAAAATGAATCTAAATTATTCAGATGATCTCTTAATACAAAAATATGAATTATTTCGGTAATGACCTATAAGTTGGTCAAAACCAAATTATAAATCATTTGTCATTGTTTGAGTGTTTGGGAGGTACTTATATTTTAACTTATAAGTTAGTTTTTAAATTAAAAAAATCTATTATCTATTATATATACTAAATCACAGTACATAACACATTAAATTGGCATATGTCATTCTACAAATTTAACACATGTCCATTCTATTAAATGCTTCTAATTAACCTTGACAAAAATACCCTTGCCAAATCCACGCATCTGAAACCCTGAATACAATCCCAAATCCCCTAAATCTGGGATCATATTTTCAAAAATGGCTATCCCAACTTCCCCTAAATCTGGGATCATAATTCAAAAATGGCAACTAAATTAATTCCATATTCATTCAAATTCTTTCAAACGGCAAAGAAGACTCAACCCAAAGCATAAACATCATGTAGATCAAGGAGATTCAGCAGACCGAGGAGTTCTCAATCCTTCTCTCCAGCCCAGCACACTTCCAAGACGCAAGTTTAAAGATGAGAAGGAGCTGTGGTGCACAACCCATCTGATTACACTTGGGTTGATGTCAATTAGAAAAAACGACGGATGAAGGCCAAGAAGGCGAATAAAAGGCACACCACGGCGAAGACATCAGTTTTCCTTCTGGGAAATATCAACCAGTGAGCCGAAAATAATTAATTATGTCGGCATTGAGCATAGGCGTAGGGTAGGGCTTGGATTGGCTTCAGGACAATTTGTTAGCAAATGGACCACTAGTGGTGGTTCTAATACTTCGACCACCACTGGAGCTACCGCCGACCAAATTGAGCAGAAGTTACTCCGCCTCCTCTAAAACGGTAAAGAAAGCAAAGTCACTTTTGAGGACTTTCCTTATTATCTCAGGTAATTGATTCAGCTCATCTTTGCAAGTTTTTTTTAATGTATGTTTATGTTCATAATGATTCATTATGGAAACTTATGCTATATATATTGTGAATTATTGTATGATGATACATAAGCATATGTAGTATGAACTATGCAAATTATTTGGCACTTTTTTTATAAAAAAAAATATTACTACAAATGCATATAATTGATATGATGGTGGACACATGCAATATAATTTCTGTGGCTGAGACACTATCTAGCTGTCCATTTTTTTAACTATGATGATTGCTAAATTGACGATGAATGTATAAATTTTTGTTCAATATTGCTATTTTAGCTTACTTTTAGTATTGATCTGAAGTTTATTTATAATAATGGGTTCCATGAGAGTGGGGGGATTGAACCAACCACCATAGGAAAAGATTAAATTAAGAACTGTATACTCATAAGGGCATTGGAAGATTAAATGACCCAAGGAATCAAACTCTTGGCAACAGAAGACACATTACGTATTAACATGAATTCCAAATGAGGCGCCCCCAAAATAGGTATACAACACCCATTCTGAGTCGCCAAATACATGGTACAGAAATAAATACAACTTCAGTAATACAATTGTCATGCAAAATTCGACAACACATATACTGTGAGTTTGAATACAAATATAGTCTAATAGAGAGTATACAAACTCAAAATGAGTCCTCATTACAATTATTGATACACTATTTTACAAAATAGTGAGGACTACTAATACATCTATCCTGAACCATCACTCCATACCCCGGCTAGTTCCTACTATGTTCTCACCTCCTGAGAAGAAAAATAGAATAAAAAGGAAAAGGGTGAGATCAACTAGCCCAGTAAAGAATATTATGACTAAGATAATATACAACAATTTATCATTAGTCTTCAATAGGGAAAAATCTGATAAAATATATTAGACAACAAGTTTTAGATCAACAATTGCAGCGGAAACAACAATCCATTAGAAGAGTCAAGTAGAGAAAGAATTCAACTATCTTCTAAGATTTAAAAGTCCATCATCAATAATTTATCCTTGTAACATCAATCAATAGACATCTTGAATCAAATATTCATCTTTGCACTACAGGCCAAAGATATTCATTTGTATCACCAGTTGGTCATGTTCATCTCAACACCTGTTCATCTTTGCACTACGGGCCAAAGATATTCATCAGTTAATCATTCATCTTTGCATTACAGGCCAAATATATTTAGTAATATCATCATTTAGGATGGAGGATGATGAAAAATATTTTAAAGAACGAATCCAGTGAGACGGAAGGAAAAATATTAGGGATTCATATTTCAGTCTATCCAAGTTCAATAATACTCCATAATAAACTATAGCGGAGTGAAATTCAAGAATGAAGATCAAAACATGTATTAAATTTCAAGAATAAGGGTCACAACAAATAACTTGGGAAAAAAATATAATTTTTTTTCTTTTGTGAACAGTACCCGTGAACAGTAACGGTGAACAGTACCCGTGAACAGTAACTGTGAACAGTATCCGTGAACAGTACACGTGAACAGTACCCGGTCATGAAAAGTTCCAAATTTGATAAAAAGTTCATACCAATAATCCTATGAAATGATATTTGATGAAACGAAATTTCTAATCATTTCAGGAATTATAGAAGCAATACTTACCATAGTAAGTTCAAATTTAGGAATATGAAATGAAATAATATTCCTTCCATACTATGGAGTATGAAAGAAAATAATATTTCTTACGAGTATTAAAATAAAATAATATCCTTTACCTTGGTAGAAACTGGATTTGACAGGAATATTAGATATTATTCTGAGAAAATCTTGCAGAAAAACTTCGCTCAAAATATTCTTATACTCAAAGAAAATACTCACAATACTATAGAATAAGAATTTCTGAATTTAGAAATGGTGTGATGAGGAAGGAGGGGTTACCCCCTATTTATAGCAACAGAAGGAGAAATAAACTACACTGCTGAATTTCTTTTCTGCTAAACTTTTGCCTAACTCATCTTATTTTTCCATAGCTTAGGACCCACTCTTTGAAATCAAGCTTTGAAAAGTCTTTGCTGGAGCATCATTACATGCCTAACTTCACAATTATCAAATAGGTGAGGGTCCACAAAAGTTAGGCAATATCCGTTACAATCAAATACCAACCATTCCTAACAACCATAATAATATTAATACGAAGTATTCAAATGCATTTTAATCACATGTTTATATATTATAATAATACTATTATTAAACAATTATAGTATGTAATAATAATATATATGAATGAATATTTTTTAGGAGAAATAATTGTAATTCCACAAAAATATGCCAAACTTTCAACAATTAATTCATGCTAAATTCCTTCATCTATACCCACATAAAATAAATCCATTATATATATCCGCATAAAATAAATATTTCCTTATCATATAAATCAATAATTAATTATTCACAAATAATATTACAGAATCACAATAATGACAATCAGGCCGTTCCCATGAAAGAGGGGGCTTTCCAATAAAGATTTCTCCTTACTGGCGCGCAATTAGGTGACCAATCCTCTCCTTGACAGAACTTTCTAGACATTGCTAATAATGTTATCTAATAATATTATTCAAATAATATGAATTATTGATCTGATAATGAGAAATATTGTGCAGTGATAATTATTGAAACAACAATAATATAAAATATCAACGCAACAATTATTGAATCAATAAAAATAAAATATTAAACAGTAATTACTCTGACAATTATTGAGTAGTGTCTTCTTACGTAAGAATCAATAATTCAATAATACTATGCAATACCGTGTGCTACTGTGCAACCACGCGTATTACTGTATTTTAACCACCAGGTAAACCAACAGTGTTAACGGTAACAATTACGCCTTTAATTATAAAAACTCAAGCTTGTCATTTTCTTCATCTGATAGTTATTCTGTTATGGGGCCCACAAATGACTGCGCCGTCGTACGGTTATTCTCGACAAAAAGAATATTCCACGACCAAATGAATATTCTCCGACAACAATGATTATTTTATAACTACTTGCTTATTTTGCAAAATTTGCACATTTCACTCATAACCAAAATATTATATCAAATTAATCCTTATTATTCACAATAATAATTAGAGGAAAACCGATTTTATTTATAATAAGTTGGGGTCTTACAACCTCCCCTCCTTATGAAATTTTGTTCTCAAAATTGACGTATGTACCTGGTGTTTCGAAAAGGTGAGGATACCTCGCTTTCATTTCTGATTCCAACTCCCAGGTCATTTCTTCAATAGCATGGTTTCTCCATAAAACTTTAACTTGTGGTATAACCTTCGTGTGTAGGACATGCTCTTTCCTATCCAAGATCTTAACAGGTACCTCATCGTACGTTAAATATTCGGCTATCTCATCTGGTTCTAACTCAATAATGTGGTTCGGGTCTTTAACATATTTACGAAGCATAGATATGTAAAAACATTATGAACATGAGACATGTTTGGAGGTAATGCGAGTCTATAGGCCACATTTCCTATTCGGTCAAGAATCTCAAATGGACCAACAAACCTTGGATTGAGCTTTCCTCTCTTTCAAAATCTTGTAACTCCCTTCCATGGTGCAACACGTAATAGTACATGATCCCCAATATTAAATTCCACGTCTTTTCGATGAAGATCAGCATAACTCTTTTGTCGATCATGTGAGGTTTGAATACGTTGTCGAATCATTTGGATCTTTTCTGTGGTCATGCGTACTAATTCTGGTCCCAACAACGTTGCTTCTCCTACCTCGTCCCAGCATACTGGAGAACGACACTTTTGTCCATACAACGTCTCGAATGGAGCCATGCCTAAACATGCTTGATAACTGTTGTTGTAGGAGAATTCCACCAGTGGTAGGTACTTATCCCAACTCCCTTTGAAATCTAGGATACAGAATCTTAATAGATCTTCAAGAGTTTGAATAGTCCTCTCTGATTGTCCGTCCGTTTGAGGATGGTATGCCTAACTGAATCGTAAATCCGTGCCCATAGCTTTTTGCAAGCTAACCCAAAATCTTGAAGTGAATCTTGGGTCACCATCGAAACTATGGATACCGGCATGCCATGCAATCTCACAATCTCATTCACGTACATACGAACAAAGCGTTCAAGGGAATAAGTCTCACGTATCGGTAAGAAATGAGAAGACATGGTTAATCTTTCAATAATAACCCAAATCGCATCTATACCTTGAGAAACTTTGGGAAGACCTGTAACAAAATCCATGGTAATGTGTTCCCACTTCTATTTCAGAATCTCAAGTGGTTGCAATGGACCTTTTGGCACTTGATGTTCCACCTTTACACGTTGACAGGTTAAACACCTCGAGATAAACTCCGCGATCTCTCTTTTCATATTGTTCCACCAAAATGTGTGTCGAATATCATGATACATTTTGGTACTCCCAGGATGGATTGCAAACGGGGTGTTGTGTGCCTCCATCATGATTCTATGCTTCAAGTCAGAATCGTTAGGAACGCAAAGTCTAGAGTTAACTCAAAGTATTCCTTCTTCATCGATTTTTGCTGCTGGAATAACACCTTCTTGCACTTTCTTCTTCATACGCATTAGCCTCAAGTCCGTAGCTTGAGCAGCTTTAACTTTATCGATTAAAGTTGGTTCTACTCGTATATTCGCCATCATCACGTGGGTCCCTGGAGTCTTTAACTCAATTTCCATCTTTTGTAAATCGTACAAAATGGGTCTTTGTGTTAACAACATCGCACTCGTACCCGCATACGATCTTCTACTCAATGCGTCAGCTACTACGTTTGCTTTTCCAGGATGGTATTGAATGGTATGATCATAATCTTTCAACAGCTCGAGCCTACGTCGTTGCAGCATGTTGAGTTCCTTTTGGGTGAAGAAGTATTTGAGGCTTTTATGATCCGTATAGATCTCCACTTTCTCCCCATACAAGTAGTGTCTCCAGATTTTCAACATGAAAACGACTGCTGCCAACTCTAGATCATGAGTAGGATAATTCCTCTCATATTCTTTGAGTTGTTGTGAGGCATAGGCTATGACTTTTCCATGTTGCATGAGAACACATCCTAACCCTTTGTCTGAAGCATCGTTGTAGATAACAAATCCATCCGTACCAGATGGTATTGCCAGAACAGATGCCGAAATGAGTCTCCTCTTGAACTCTCGGAAACTCTTCTCGCATTCCTCGCTCCATATAAATTTTGTATCCTTCCGAGTTAACTGAGTTAACGGAGTAGCGATTCGAGAAAATCCTTCCACGAATCTCCGATAATAACCAGCTAAGCCCAGAAAGCTACGCATTTCGATCACCGACTTCGGTTGCTCCCAACTTTTTATTGCTTCAATCTTCGTTGGGTCAACAGATACTCCATGTTTTAACACCACGTGCCCAAGGAATGCTACTTCTTAAAGCCAGAACTCGCATTTCTTCAGCTTGGTATATAGCTTATTTTCACAAAGCCTTTCAAGTATCAGCTTCAAATGGTGCTCATGATCTTCACGACTTTTGGAATAGATGAGGATGTCATCAATAAAGACAACAACGAACTGATCCAAATATTCTTTGAATACACGGTTCATCATATCCATGAAAGCAGTATGAGCATTAGTCAATCCAAAAGACATGACTAAGAATTCATAATGCTCGTACCGAGTTCTGAAGGCAGTCTTTGGAATATCCTCAGTTATAATCTTTAGCTGATGATATCCAGAACGAAGGTTGATCTTTGAAAAGAATTGTGCTCCTTGCAACTGGTCAAACAGGTCATCAATGCGAGGTAACGGATACCTATTCTTGATGGTGACATGGTTCAATTCTCGGTAGTCAATACAAAGTCGCATACTCCCATCTTTCTTCTTTACGAATAAAATAGGAGCACCCCAAGGAGATGTACTAGGACGAATGAAACCAATTTCTAATAATTCCCGTTGTTGTACTTTTAACTCCTGAATTTCAATAGGAGCCATTCGATATGGGGTTTTAGAAATGGGTTTTGTACCCGGTTCAAGGTCAATAAAGAATTCAACATCACGTTCTGGGGGTAGACTGTGACGCCCCCAAAATTAGGTATACATCACCCATCTTGAGTCGCCAGATACATGGTACAGAATTCAAATACAACTTACTAATACAACTGTCGTGTACAATACGACAAAACATAACTGTGAGTTTGAATACAATTATTGTCTACTAGAGATCATACAAACTCAAAAGGTGTCCTCAATACAATTATTGTCACACTATTTAACAGAATAGTGAGAACTACTAATACTATTCTCTGGTCCATCACTCCGTTCCCCGACTCGTCCCAGCTATATTCTCATTTCCTGAAGAGAACAGTGAAAGAAAGGGTGAGCTCAACTAGCCCAGTAAGAAATATTATGACTAAGATAATGCAGAATAAATTATCATTAGCCTTCAACAGTGTTAAACTGATAAAATACAATAAAAATCAAGTTTAACTACAGCGGAACCAGCAATCCATTAAAAGAGTCAAGTAGAAAATAAAATCTACTATCTTTTATGATTTAAAAGGTTTTTCATCATCGTTATAGCTGAGACTCAGCTTAATAAATATTCCACATCATCGAATCACCCCTACACTACGGCCAAGGATATTCTTTAGTATCACGACCACAATTATTCATGCACTACGGCCAAGAATATTTGTGTATTCATTAATGGTCATGATCATGCCAACAACTGTCCATCAATGCACTACGGGCCAATGAGGATTTTTAATTTTTACATCATTTGTAATATAACGGTCATGATTACACCGAATAATCCCTGGTCATAATCATACCAAGTCCATCTATGCACAACAGGCCACAGATGACTTTCAACAAAATATAAACATGAGGATGATGACAATGATATAAGAATTCAATAAAACAAGTTCAAGAATTATTTTATCCAGGAATTATTAACGTCCAAATTTGTCAACACGATACTGTTTTGTGGTGTAAAATTCAAGAATGATCAGAAGAAAATTTTCATGAAAGGATACTGGATGAAGCGCAAATATCAAGGATATTCCACTAATTTCATGGAGTATAGAAGTCAAAGTTTTAACCAACTGAGTATAATAAAGAATGAGATAACAAAAGAAATCACCATGCATGCGATAGACCGCACAAGCAGGTTATTCCAACAGAATAATAAATAACGGAACCAGGTCCGGCGTAAAACGCACAGACAGGATATTCCAACAGAATAATAAAGAATGGAACCAGGTCCGGTGTAAAACACACAGACAGGATATTCCAACAGAATAATAAAGAATGGAACCAGGTCCGGTGTAAAACACACAGACAGTATATTCCAACAGAATAATAAAGAATGGAACCAGGTCCGGCGTATAGCACAGACAGGATATTCCGACAGAAATGTAAAGACAGAATAGTAAATGGATGTCACCAAGTATAGGGTATTCCGCGTATACTGGTTATTCCAACATAATAATAATGAATGGAATAACATAAGGATTTCACCAAGTATAGGGTGTACCGCGTATACAGGTCATGTATAGGGTATGCCACTTTTACAGGTTATTCCAACAGAATAACAAAGAATGGAATAACATAAGTTCTCTTCAAGAAGAAAGAATAACACCCCTTACTTTATTTAGGAGATTGAATACTGCAGCAGTGTAATAACCGAATACTCTTCTTCTTTCTCTCTTATTCTCTCTATACTTTCTCTCTCTATAGCTTAAGCGAATTCGTGAAAAATAATGAAGCCCTAGGCCTCTATTTATAGAAGATTTATTACTATTTACGAAAGTATTTACTATTTACGAAGGTAATTACTATTTACGAAGGTAATTACTATTGACGAAGGTAATTACTATTTACGAAGGTAATTACTATTTACGAAGGTAATTACTATTTATGAAAAAGACTCTTAGATGATGACATATGGCCCCCCATAAATAATTCAACTTACCACAAACGTCTAATAATAGACTCTTTATATACATCAAGGATTTAATAAAAATTACCAAAAATCATTTTATTTTTAATCAACACATAATTAATCTTTCAACAATTATTAATCATTTATAACTTGTCGTCTCAATTATTGTTTAAATAATATAACATATTATACAGATGATACTGTGACAATAATTGAATCAATAATATAAGAGATATGATGCAGCAATTGCTGTAGCAATAATTGAGTATAGCTGAGTGACACCTCCGCCGTTTATTTTATAGAAAGCTAATTTTGTCGTTTTCTAACTACGACAATACTTCCGTTGTGGGGTCCACCAATGATTGTGCCGTCGTACGAATATTCCCCGACAAAAAGAATATTCCCCGACCAAACGAATATTTTATAACAACTTGCGTACTTTGCAAAATTTATAAATATTACCCACAACTATAACATTATATCAAATTTATTCCATAATATTCAAAAATAATAATTATGAAAATTCATCTTTATTTATAAAAATTGGGGTCTTACAACCTCCCCTTCTTATGAAATTTCGCCCTCGAAATTAGGGTACGTACCTGGTATGTCAAAGAGGTAAGGATACCTTGATTTCATTTCAGATTCTAACTCCCAAGTCATTTCCTCAACATCGTGGTTTCTCCACAAAACTTTGACTTGAGGTATAACCTTGGAGCGTAGAATATGTTCCTTCTTATCCAAGATTTGAACAGGAATCTCTTCATACGTCAAATCTTCCGCTATTTCGTCCGGTTCTAACTCAATAATGTGGTTCGGGTCTTTCACATATTTTCGTAACATGGATATGTGAAAAACGTTATGAATACGAGACATACTTGGCGGTAAAGCGAGTCTATAGGCCACAGTTCCTACTCGATCGAGGATTAAAAATGGACCGATGAATCGAGGATTGAGTTTTCCTCTCTTTCCAAATCTTGTAACTCCTTTCCATGGAGTAACACGTAACAACACATGATCTCCTATATTGAATTCCACGTCCTTTCGATGAAGATCAACATAACTCTTTTGTCGACTTTGTGAGGTTTTTATACGTTGTCGGATCATTTGAATCTTTTTCGTAGTCATACGTACCAATTCCGGTCCCAACAACATTGCTTCACCCACCTCATCCCAGCATACTGGAGAGCGACACTTTCTTCCATACAACGCTTCAAATGGAGCCATGCCAATACTTGCTTGATAACTGTTGTTATAGTAAAACTCCACCAACGGTAAGAACTTATCCCAACTTCCCTTGAAATCAAGGACACAGAGTCTTAATAGATCTTCAAGAGTTTGAATAGTCCTCTCCGACTGTCTGTCCGTCTGAGGATGATATACTGAGCTAAATCGTAAGTCTGTGCCCATAGCTTTTTGCAAACTAACCCAAAATCGTGAAGTAAATCTTGGGTCTCGATCAGAAACTATGGATACCGGCATACCATGCAGTCTTACAATCTCGTTTATGTACATACGAGCAAGACTTTCAAGTGTATAAGTTTCTCGTATCGGTAAGAAATGAGCAGACTTGGTCAATCTATCAACAATAACCCAAATCGCATCTATGCCTTGAGAAACCTTAGGAAGACCGGTAACGAAATCCATGGTAATGTGCTCCCACTTCCATTCTGGAATTTCAAGTGGTTGCAATGGACCTTTTGGTACTTGATGCTCCGCTTTAACTCGTTGACAAGTTAGACACCTTGAGATAAACAACGCTATCTCTCTCTTCATATTGCTCCACCAAAATGTATGACGAATATCATGATACATTTTGGTACTCCCAGGATGGATTGCAAATGGTGTATTGTGCGCCTCCATCATGATTTTATACTTTAAATCAGGGTCGTTAGGAACACAAAGTCTGGAGTTGACTCGAAGTATTCCCTCTTCATCGATTCTTGCTTCCGGCATAGCACCTTCTTGCACTTTCTTCCTCATACGCATCAGCTCCAGGTCTGTAGCTTGAGCAGCTTTAACTTTATCGATTAAAGTCAGTTCTACTCGTATATTCGCCATCGTCACATGCGTCCCTGGAGTCTTTAACTCTATCCCCATCCTTTGCAAGTCACACAAAATGGGCCCTTGCGTTGACAATATCGCACTCGTACTTGCATGTGATCTTCTACTCAATGCGTCAGCTACCACGTTTGCTTTTCCAGGATGGTATTGGATGGTATGATCATAATCTTTCAACAATTCAAGCCAACGTCGTTGTCGCATGTTGAGTTCCTTTTGAGTGAAGAAATATTTGAGGCTTTTATGATCCGTAAAGATCTCCACTTTCTCCCCATACAAGTAATGCCTCCAAATTTTAAGTGCAAAGACAACAGCTGCCAACTCTAGATCATGAGTAGGATAATTCTTCTCATATTCTTTGAGTTGTCGCGAGGCATAGGCTATGACTTTTCCATGTTGCATGAGAACACATCCCAGCCCTTTGCCCGAAGCATCACTGTAGATGACAAATCCCTCCGAGCCAGACGGTATTGTCAGAACAGGTGCTGAAATGAGTCTCCTCTTGAGTTCTTGAAAACTCTTCTCACATTCTTCGCTCCAACCGAACTTTGTATCTTTCCGAGTCAGCTGAGTCAATGGAGTAGCGATTCGAGAAAATCCTTCCACGAATCTTCGATAATAACCAGCTAAACCGAGAAAGCTACGTACTTCGGTCACTGATTTAGGTTGCTCCCAGCTTTGAATAGCTTCAATCTTTGCTGGGTCAACAGATATTCCACGACTTGATACCACGTGCCCAAGGAATGCTACTTCCTCAAGCCAGAACTCGCATTTCTTCAACTTGGCATAAAGCTTATATTCACGAAGCTTTTGGAGTGTCAGCCTCAAGTGTTGCTCATGATCTTCACGACTTTTGGAATAAATAAGGATGTCATCAATAAAGATGACCACAAAGTGATCCAAATATTCCTTGAATACTCGGTTCATCATATCCATGAAGGCAGCAGGAGCATTAGTCAATCCAAAGGACATGACTAGGAATTCATAATGCCCGTACCGACTTCTGAAAGCCGTCTTTGGAATGTCATCGGTTCTAATCTTCAATTGGTGATACCCGGAACGAAGATCGATCTTTGAAAAGAATTTGGCTCCTTGCAACTGGTCAAACAAGTCATCAATACGTGGCAATGGATACCTATTTTTGATGGTGACATGATTCAACTCCCGATAATCAATACAAAGTCGCATACTCCCATCTTTCTTCTTCACGAATAGAACAGGAGCACCCCAAGGAGAAGTACTAGGACGAATAAAGCCGATGTCTAACAATTCCTGCAGTTGGGTTTTTAACTCCTGAAGTTCAATAGGAGCCATTCGATATGGGGCTTTAGAAATGGGTTTTGTACCGGGTTCAAGGTCGATGCAAAATTCAATCTCACGCTCTGGGGGTAGACCAGGAAGTTCTTCGGGGAATACGTCAGGAAATTCATTAACAATAGAAATATCGTTCAAAACTGACGTATTTTTGTTTAAATCTGTGACATGAGCTAAGAAAGCTTGACATCCGTTTTTCAATAAACGAATAGCTTTATGGCTTGAGATGACCGTGATTGATTTTAATGGTTTGGTCGCTTGAATTCGCATAATAGGTTGATTAGGAATATGAAAGCTAACAACCTTATGGAAACAATCAATTTTTGCATGATGAGTAGTTAACCAATCAATCCCTAGAATCACGTCAAATGCAAGTATTTTCAATGAAATAAGATCTACAGGTAATGTGAGGGTACCGATTTGAACCAAACAAGACTTATAAACAGTGGATGTAATGAAAGTTTCTCCCAACGGAGTTTCCACAGATAAGTCAAAGTCTAATTTCTCCGGAGTCAAATTTAATCGATGAGCACAAGTAGGAGAAATAAAAGAATGGGTAGAACCGGTATCAAATAAAGTATAGACTTCGTTAGAGTTTATGATAAGCTTACCCGTGATGACCTCATTCGGGTTCCTTGCTTTCTGGGAGGTCACAACAAACGCTCTCCCTTGCACTACCGGCTTTGACTTTTCTGGGACGGCCTTTGGTGCCTCCATCTTAGCTGAATTTGTCTTTGGTAAATGACAAAATCGGGCTAAGTGACCTTCTCTTCCACAATTATAACATGCTTTGGACGGCATCGCGTAATTTGGACTGATGTGTCCCTCCCCTCCGCATTTGAAGCATATGATAGGTGGTCTTTCTCCTTCCTTAACAACGGGTGCTGGTGCTGACGTCTTTCCATCATTGTTGAATCTCCTCTTTTTGGAATGTCCATTCTTATTGTTTTGGCCCTGATTACCACCGAAGTGGTAACCACTTCTGGCCTGCTGATTCCCTCCACGCTTGTTGTCACCGCTTCGATGACCACTCTCGCTGGTATTATAATTTTGCCGGCTGCTCTCTTTTAGTTGAGTTGACTCGTTATCGCGCTCCACTAACTGAGCCCTATTTACAACATCTGAATATAAACACAATTTATGAGAAATAAGATGTTGACGTATCTCCGGCTTCAAACCTCTTAAAAACATTCGCGCCATTCTCTCTTCATTATCCACCAAATGGGACGCAAACCGTGATAACTCTGCAAATTTTGCCTCGTATTGCGACACGGTCATATTATTTTGTTCCAACTTAATAAACTCCACCTCCTTCATGTGGCGAATACTTTCGGGAAAGTATTTATCATTGAACAGCTCCTGGAACTTCTCCCAAGATATCTTCAGTACAACAGGTTGAGTACGTTTTACTGATTCCCACCAGTAATCTGCCTCTCCGCGCAACATAAAGGCGGCAAAGGGAACCTTTTGCTCCTCGGAGCATCCCAAGACATCAAATATCTTGGTCATCTGCTTTATCCATGTTTCTGCCATAAGTGGTTTTGGCTCTCCCTTAAACTCCGGTGGTCCCAGCTCCTTGAACTGTTTAGCGGTGACCGCCCGAGAGTTTCCCGCGTTTCCATCTACGTTTTGGACAGGAGTTGCTCTCGCCTGCTGCTGCATGAATTGCATAAAACCTCTGAACATTTGATCATTCGTCATTTGGTCAGTGTTGTTGTTTGCATGAGGATTTTCGTCTTTCTGATGCACATTATCCTGATTATTGATATGTGGTGAATCAACGATCGCCTGTGCTCCATTGTCATTCTCAATATTCTCAGATGTCATTTTCAGATACTGCCACAAAACAAAAGGTTAATTGACATGTAACATATTATCTCTATATTCTGACCGACCAATAAAATAACACATAAACTTAGGTAGGTCATACTAGCGAAGGAATTCCCCGTCTCTCCCCTCCTAGTACTATTCTCACATCTTAGCCAGGGATCATATCCCTAAGCTTTGATACCAACTGTGACGCCCCCAAAATTAGGTATACATCACCCATCTTGAGTCGCCAGATACATGGTACAGAATTCAAATACAACTTACTAATACAACTGTCGTGTACAATACGACAAAACATAACTGTGAGTTTGAATACAATTATTGTCTACTAGAGATCATACAAACTCAAAAGGTGTCCTCAATACAATTATTGTCACACTATTTAACAGAATAGTGAGAACTACTAATACTATTCTCTGGTCCATCACTCCGTTCCCCGACTCGTCCCAGCTATATTCTCATTTCCTGAAGAGAACAGTGAAAGAAAGGGTGAGCTCAACTAGCCCAGTAAGAAATATTATGACTAAGATAATGCAGAATAAATTATCATTAGCCTTCAACAGTGTTAAACTGATAAAATACAATAAAAATCAAGTTTAACTACAGCGGAACCAGCAATCCATTAAAAGAGTCAAGTAGAAAATAAAATCTACTATCTTTTATGATTTAAAAGGTTTTTCATCATCGTTATAACTGAGACTCAGCTTAATAAATATTCCACATCATCGAATCACCCCTGCACTACGGCCAAGGATATTCTTTAGTATCACGACCACAATTATTCATGCACTACGGCCAAGAATATTTGTGTATTCATTAATGGTCATGATCATGCCAACAACTGTCCATCAATGCACTACGGGCCAATGAGGATTTTTAATTTTTACATCATTTGTAATATAACGGTCATGATTACACCGAATAATCCCTGGTCATAATCATACCAAGTCCATTTATGCACAACATGCCACAGATGACTTTCAACAAAATATAAACATGAGGATGATGACAATGATATAAGAATTCAATAAAACAAGTTCAAGAATTATTTTATCCAGGAATTATTAACGTCCAAATTTGTCAACACGATACTGTTTTGTGGTGTAAAATTCAAGAATGATCAGAAGAAAATTTTCATGAAAGGATACTGGATGAAGCGCAAATATCAAGGATATTCCACTAATTTCATGGAGTATAGAAGTCAAAGTTTTAACCAACTGAGTATAATAAAGAATGAGATAACAAAAGAAATCACCATGCATGCGATAGACCGCACAAGCAGGTTATTCCAACAGAATAATAAATAACGGAACCAGGTCCGGCGTAAAACGCACAGACAGGATATTCCAACAGAATAATAAAGAATGGAACCAGGTCCGGTGTAAAACACACAGACAGGATATTCCAACAGAATAATAAAGAATGGAACCAGGTCCGGTGTAAAACACACAGACAGGATATTCCAACAGAATAATAAAGAATGGACCCAGGTCCAGCGTATAGCACAGACAGGATATTCCGACAGAAATGTAAAGACAGAATAGTAAATGGATGTCACCAAGTATAGGGTATTCCGCGTATACCGGTTATTCCAACATAATAATAATGAATGGAATAACATAAGGATTTCACCAAGTATAGGGTGTACCGCGTATACAGGTCATGTATAGGGTATGCCACTTTTACAGGTTATTCCAACAGAATAACAAAGAATGGAATAACATAAGTTCTCTTCAAGAAGAAAGAATAACACCCCTTACTTTATTTAGGAGATTGAATACTGCAGCAGTGTAATAACCGAATACTCTTCTTCTTTCTCTCTTATTCTCTCTATACTTTCTCTCTCTATAGCTTGAGCGAATTCGTGAAAAATAATGAAGCCCTAGGCCTCTATTTATAGAAGATTTATTACTATTTACGAAAGTATTTACTATTTACGAAGGTAATTACTATTTACGAAGGTAATTACTATTGACGATGGTAATTACTATTTACGAAGGTAATTACTATTTACGAAGGTAATTACTATTTACAAAGGTAATTACTATTTATGAAAAAGACTCTTAGATGATGACATATGGCCCCCCATAAATAATTCAACTTACCACAAACGTCTAATAATAGACTCTTTATATACATCAAGGATTTAATAAAAATTACCAAAAATCATTTTATTTTTAATCAACACATAATTAATCTTTCAACAATTATTAATCATTTATAACTTGTCGTCTCAATTATTGTTTAAATAATATAACATATTGTACAGATGATACTGTGACAATAATTGAATCAATAATATAAGAGATATGATGCAGCAATTACTGTAGCAATAATTGAGTATAGTTGAGTGACTTCTCACTTAAGCATCAATAATCAATACCGTGTGCTACTATGCAACAACGCGTATTACTGTACTTTTACTACCGAGTAGTTCAACAGTTTTAACGGTAACACCTCCGCCGTTTATTTTATAGAAAGCTAATTTTGTCGTTTTTTAACTACGACAATACTTCCGTTGTGGGGTCCACCAATGATTGTGCCGTCGTACGAATATTCCCCGATAAAAAGAATATTCCCCGACCAAACGAATATTTTATAACAACTTGCGTACTTTGCAAAATTTATAAATATTACCCACAACTATAACATTATATCAAATTTATTCCATAATATTCAAAAATAATAATTATGAAAATTCATCTTTATTTATAAAAACTGGGGTCTTACATAGACCGGGAAGTTCTTCAGGAAAAACATCAGGAAATTCACTAACAACAGAAATATTATTCAAATCTGACTTGTCTCTGTTCAAATCCATAACATGGGCTAAGAAAGCTTGACATCCGTTTTTCAATAAACGAATAGCTTTGTGGCTTGATATGACAGTGACTGATTTTAGTGGTTTAGTAGTTTGAATTCGTATGACAGGTTGGTTAGGAATATGAAAACTAACAACCTAACGAAAATAATCAATTTTAGCATGATGAGTGGTTAACCAATCAATTCCTAAAATCACATCAAAAACAAGTATCTTTAAAGAGATAAGATCAACAGGTAATGTGATAGTGCCATCTTGGATTAAGCAAGATTTATAAACTGTAGATGTAACGAAGGTTTCACCCAACGGAGTTTCAACAGATAAGTCAAAGTTCAATTTCTCCGGAGTCAAGTTTAAACGTTGAGCACAAGCAGGAGAGATAAATGAATGGGTAGAACCGGTATCTAGTAAGGTATAAACTTCGCAAGAGTTCAAGATTAGTTTACCCGTGATCACCTCTTTCGGGTTCCTCACGTTTTGGCAAGTCACGACAAATGCTCTTCCAGGAACCGCTAATTTCGACTTATCCGGGATAGCTTTTGGAGTCACCATCCCTGTTGAACTTGGTTTCGCAACTAGACAATCTCTAGCTATATGACCTTCCTTTCCACAGTTATAACACACCTTGGATTGTTGTGGGAAGTTTGGGCTGATGTGTCTCTCCTTCCCGCATTAGTAACAAACGACCGGTGCTCGTTCTCCTCCCCTAAAAATTGTTGATGCGTGTGCTGACGTCTTCACGTTATCATTGTTATACCTTCTCTTTTTGAAATCTCCTCTCGACTCGCTCCTTCTATTATTACGGCCACGATTACCACTGGAGTGGTTACCGCTTTTGTCTGAATATTTTTCTCCCTGTTGGTTTTCATTGCTCTGATGGCTACCATCACCGGTATGACTCTGGTTGTGGTCCCTCAGTTGCACATACTCATTATCTCGCTCTAATAATTGAGCCCTGTTTACAACATCTGAATATAAAGAAAATTTATGAGAGATAAGATATTACCGAATCTCGGGCTTTAGACCTCTCAGAAACATCCTCGTCATTCGTTCCTCATTCTCGACCAAATGACATACAAACCTGGATAACTCTACAAACTTTGCCTCGTACTGGGACACCGTCATGTTGTTTTGTTCTAGTCTGATAAACTCCACCTTCTTCATATGACGAATACTTTCAGGAAAGTACTTGTCATTGAATAGTTTCTAAAACGTTTCCCAAGACATGATGAGTGCGACTAGCTGGGTACGCTTCACAGACTCCCACCAGTAGTCTGCCTCACCGCGGAACATAAAGGTGGTGAATGGAACCTTCTGTTCCTCTGTGCATCCCAAGACATCGAATATCTTGGTAATTTGTTTGATCCACGTTTCCGCCATGATCGGATTCGGCTTTCCCTTAAATTTTGGTGGTCCCAACTCTTTGAACTGCTTGGCTGTGACAAGCCGCGCATTGCTAGCATTTCCACCCGTATTTTTTGCACGAGTGTCCCTCGTCTGATTTTGCATGAACTGCAAAAAGCTCATAAACATTCCATCATTCATCGTTTGCACAGTAGTGTTGTTTACAGGAGGAATATTGTCTTCCTGTTGTACGTTCTCCTAGTTTGTGACTAAAGGTTGTTCCACAGTCTCACACATTCCATTGTTAACGTTCTCATCAATCATTCTTAAATACTGCCATAAAACAAGGGTTAATTAAACAAATTAACATATCACACTATATCCATATATTATGACCGACCAATAAATAATCTTAGGTAGGACATACTAGCGAAAGATTTACTCATCTCTCCCCTCCTAGTTCTATTCCCCGATCTCCGCCAAAGACCATATCCCTAAGCTCTGATACCAACTGTGACGCCCCCAAAATAGGTATACAACACCTATTCTGAGTCGCCAAATACATGGTACAGAAATAAATATAACTTCAGTAATACAATTGTCGTGCAAAATACGATAACACATATACTGTGAGTTTGAATACAAATATAGTCTAATAGAGAGTATACAAACTCAAAATGAGTCCTCATTACAATTATTGATATACTATTTTACAAAATAGTGAGGACTACTAATACATCTATCCTGAACCATCACTCCATACCCCGACAAGTTCCTACTATGTTCTCACCTCTTGGGAAGAAAAATGGAACAAAAAGGAAAAGGGTGAGATCAACTAGCCCAGTAAAGAATATTATGACTAAGATAATATACAACAATTTATCATTAGTCTTCAACAGGGAAAAATCTGATAAAATATATTAGACAACAAGTTTTAGATCAACAATTGCAGCGGAAACAACAATCCATTAGAAGAGTCAAGTAGAGAAAGAATTCAACTATCTTCTAAGATTTAAAAGTCCATCATCAATAATTTATCCCTGTAACATCAATCAATATACATCTTGAATCAAATATTCATCTTTGCACTACAGGCCAAAGATATTCATTTGTATCACCAGTTGGTCATGTTCATCTCAACACATGTTCATCTTTGCACTACGGGCCAAAGATATTCATCAGTTAATCATTCATCTTTGCACTACGGGCCAAAGATATTTAGTAATATCATCATTTAGGACGGAGGATGATGAAAAATATTTTAAAGAACGAATCCAGTGAGACGGAAGGACAAATATTAGAGATTCATATTTCAGTCTATCCAAATTCAATAATACTCCATAATAAACTATAGCGGAGTGAAATTCAAGAATGAAGATCAAAACATGGATTAAATTTCAAGAATAAGGGTCACAACAGATAACTTGGAAAAAAATATAATTTTTTTTCTTTTGTGAACAGTACCCGTGAACAGTAACGGTGAATAGTACCCGTGAACAGTAACGGTGAACAGTACCCATGAACAGTAACTGTGAACAGTACCCGTGAACAGTAACTGTGAACAGTATTCGTGAACAGTACCCGGTCATGAAAAGTTCTAAATTTGATAAAAAGTTCAGACCAATAATCTTATGAAATGATATTTGATGAAACGAAATTTCTAATCATTTTAGGAATTATAGAAGCAATATTTACCATAGTAAGTTAAAATTTAGGAATATGAAATGAAATAATATTGCTTCCATACTATGGAGTATGAAAGAAAATAATATTTCTTACGAGTATTGAAATAAAATAATATCCTTCACCTTGGTAGAAACTGGATTTGACTGGAATATCAGATATTATTCTGAGAAAATCTTGCAGAAAAACTTTGCTCAAAATATTCTTATACTCAAGAAAAATACTCACAATACTATAGAATAAGAATTTCTGAATTTAGAAATGGTGTGATGAGGAAGGAGGGGTTACCCCCTATTTATAGCAACGGAAGGAGAAATAAAGTACACTGCTGAATTTCTTTTCTGCCAAACTTTTGCCTAACTCATCTTATTTTTCCATAGCTTAGGACCCACTCTTTGAATTCAAGCTTTGAAAATTCTTTGTCGGAGCATCATTACATGCCTAACTTCACAATTATCAAATAGGTGACGGTCCACAAAAGTTAGGCAATATCCTGTACATTCAAATACCAACCATTCCCAACAACCATAATAATACTAATACGAAGTATTCAAATGTATTTTAATCACATGATTATATATTATAATAATAATATTATTAAAAAATTATAGTATGTAATAATAATATATATGAATAAATATTTTATCGGAGAAAAAAAATTGTAATTCCACAAAAATATGCCAAACTTTCAACAATTAATTCATGCTAAATTCCTTCATCTATACCCACATAAAATAAATCCATCATATATATCCGCATAAAATAAATATTTCCTTATCATATAAATCAATAATTAATTATTCACAAATAATATTACAGAATCACAATAATGGCAACCAGGCCGTTCCCAGGAAAGATGGGGCTTTCCAATAAAGATTTCTCCTTACTGGCGCACAATTAGGTGACCAAACCTCTCCTTGACAGAACTTTCTAGATATTGCCAATAATGTTATCTAATAATATTATTCAAATAATATGAATTATTGATCTGATAATGGGAAATTCTGTGTAGTGATAATTATTGAAACAACAATAATATAAAATATTAACGCAATAATTATTGAATCAATAAAAATAAAATATTGAACAGTAACTACTGTGACAATTATTGAGTAGTGCCTTCTTACGTAAGAATCAATAATTCAACAATACTGTGCAATACCGTGTGCTACTGTGTAACCACGCGTATTACTGTATTTTAACCACCAGGTAAACCAACAGTGTTAACGGTAACAATTACGCCGTTAATTATAAAAACTCAAACTTGTCGTTTTCTTCATCCGACAGTTATTCTGTTATGGGGCCCACAAATGACTGCGCCGTCGTACGGATATTCCCGACAAAAAGAATATTCCACGACCAAACGAATATTCTCTGACAACAATGATTATTTTATAACCACTTGCTTATTTTACAAAATTTGCACATTTCAACCATAACTAAAATATTATATCAAATTAATCCGTATTAGTCACAATAATAATTAGAGGAAAATCGATTTTATTTATAATAAGTTGGGGTTGTACACCAAATTTGACTAGAGCATCTGGCTTCTGCTGTGTGAAATTTTTTATGGAAAGTCAGCGATGCTATGAATGAGAAACGTGGAACATGGAGTTTGTGTCATATCACTTTGGTCTACCTTTGTCTAATAGATTTCCAAATATTATAGACCTTAAGAACAAGATAATGAGTGTTGTCCCACAAGAGTCTGTCACGAGCTTGAGTATTAAAAGGCCTCAAGTAGTCAAAATGATTTATAAAATGAGCAATAACAAAGTGTCTAGAAGCAGGTAAAGACCAATCATTGTTAACAATAATGTCCTTCACAGTAGCATTATCTCCCAAGACAGAATGAATGATGAGATGGGTCATGAGAGTGTAGGTTTTAGCTTGATTGAAGCTTCCCTCACACATTTTGCAGTAAAACTTTTGTAGTAAGCATCATTGTTTACTTCACAGAACAAAAATATATGCTTTCCCTTTTATTAATTGATTATAGAATTTTGCTACCTACTAGCACCAGAATTTGAAATATGTGAATCATTATATCAAAATTTTTCTTTCTTCTCTCTACATCAATGATATATTTTGCTTGATATCTCTTGGTAATCTTTTAAGTTCATGTCGGTAATTAAGTTATTTATATATTTATAACTTTTGAGTCAAGTGTCATTCTGAATGGTGCTTTGGCAGATTTCGGGTGCTTTGGTGAGCCTTCTTCCTAGTAGGTTTGCTTTAAAGCTTATGTACCTGAGGGAATTATGCTAAGATAACTACAATTTGACACGGTGTTAAGTGATGTATATTGGTATTCAACAGAGACATGAATAGACCACCATCTTTGATTTTGTTTTCAAACCTGTTCAAAGTGAGAGTAGATAAAATTAAAACTTGTTCGTTTTTTAATTTTTTCTGAAATATATACAAAAATTTGTATTTTTAAGAGATTTGTTAAACATTTGCATACCATTTTCTTCTATTTTTGTTATGGATTGTAAAAAGTTAAGTTGAGGCAACCCTTTCTTTGTAGTAAACAAAATACAAAAGTAGTAAAAGACATGGAAAATAAATCAGTTGGCTACACTTTGGTCAAGAAAAATTGGAAAAAAATAGAAAAAAGGAGGGGTAGAAAAAATGATTTGTCCACAAGTTGAGATCATTTAATTTGTCACTAACTTAAAAGCAATAGTCACATACTTATAGTGTAATGCACAAATCGGTAAACTCTCACCATTACCCCTTATAATGTATATTCATTTGTTTTTATGTAAAATTTGATCATCGCACAATAATATACTATTTTCTTATTATATTTTAATATATTAATTGTACGCACACATTTATTATGATTAGCAAAAATAAGAATGAGTATAGCTTTAAAACTTTTCTTTAGTTTTTCTTTATCTAATTTTCTGTTTGCTATCTTATGTTTTCCAGCTACCCACTCAACGACGCTGCGGAAACAGTTAATGAAATTGGATCTTCTATCAAAAGAGTTATGGGCGGAACAAGTGGGATCATGTATATACATTCTCCATCTTTTAAACTTAATTACTTGATTTTTCTTAATTCATTTATTTATCTATGTAATAATCTTTGAAACATATATGATATATTCTGCAAGGCTGTATATGCTCAGTTGAAGGAGAACAGTCATTCTGCCACAAAACCATTGTGTTGTGAGATAATAACTCTGCATTTAAATTCTAACTTTGGCACCTATATTCTTGGCTTTCTATTGTTTACTTATGACACTTCTGGTTTAGGGGCAGATGCGCTTGAAGCTACCATTGTTGCAGTCAGTAAATATGGCGGTGCTTGTGTGGGTTATCGTACATTGTTAGACGCACTAATTCCAGCAACATCCGTTCTAAAAGAGGTTATTTTTTATTATCTCTGTGTATGCCATTCATTACTAATTTGGCATTAAATTTATTGACTCATATATATTGGTCTTAATAATCAGAGGTTGATTGCTGGTGATGATCCTATCAGTGCCTTTGTTCTCTCATCTGAAGCAGCAGTGTCTGGAGCTGTTACCACGAAATTCATGCAGGCTCGTGTGTTTTACTTCATTGCTGTGACGAACGAGATTTTGTAAATTAATTTTTAATATTTATTGAATTAAATAAATATTTTTCGATGATTTAATTATTAGATTAAATAATTAATTGATGCAATTGTGGTAGATTAATTTAATTATATGTGTAACATTTATTAATTAATGTAGAGAATAATTATTATTCAAATATGTAATTATGTGAGCTTATTGTATTAAAATAAATATTTAATTAAGCAATATGTTATTTAATTAATTTAATTATTAATTAGAGAGTTAATAATTGGACATTATTTATTAATGAGAAAATTATTTATGTGACTATGTTGATTTATGAGAAATTATTATATTTTATTTAAAATATATTAAATAAAATAATTGGAGTTATTTTATAAGGAGTGTGACATTAATTAAACTATAGTATAAAAAGTTTATCAAATTAAATGAGAATGAATTATATTGAATAACCAAACAAGGCCTTAGTAGTGGTTGAGGGCAGTTAACCACGAATTGGTTAACTGACCACAACTACGTCAGTTTAATTATTATATGCTACATCTTCTTCTTCATCCATTCCATTATTGCTAAGTCTAGAGAATTATCACAGAGAGAGAGAGAATTAAGAAATTGAGAAAATTGTAAGTTGTTTGATTGATTGAGAAAGTTTAATCCCTCCTATCTACACTAATCTGTGAGTAATTCTCTCCAACACAAATTCTACTTTTATGTCATTTAGTTTTTATGAAAATGGCTTTCAATCAAGTTCTGTGGAATTTCTGTAAATTGGGAAATTGAGTTAGGAATATATGTAATAATTCGAGTAGCATAACATGTTTTATATATATTTCATATGATTCCATATCATAAGTTTCAGTAAATTATGACTTACTATTTCAAAAATTTACAGAGTTTGGGTTTTGGCCATATGGCCTTATACGTGATATTTCATGTATTGAACGTATATTATCCCTAAATTTTACATTCGTATGTTGTTATGCATATTGATACGAAGAGACCAAAGTTTAAATAAATGATTCGGTGTTATAACGAATCCGTAGTGACAATTTTCATGTTTTATTTTCAAAACCTTCAAGAACATCAAGAACAGTGGAAGTAATTGTGTTGATTTTGCAAATTATGTGTTGTAACTTGTTAAAAATCATTCTAGATGGGTTAAGTAATGATTATATATGTATTACAATGATTGGGTAAGTCTAAATTCGTTTAAAAATAACTAATTGGAAGTTATGGCCATATTCATGTATAATTTTACCTGTGATTGATTTTTGGCTTAATTTGGCCTTGTTATGTTCGCGAACTGCAAAACTGCAGAAACTGCAAAAAATGAGCCTGAGTAACCCCGCCCCTGGCGGGCGTTACCAAACTAAATTACCCCGCCCCGACGGTCAAAAAATAAATAAAAAATAAAAAATAAAAAAAAATAAAAAAAATAAAAAAAATAAAAAAAATAAAAAAAATAAATATTTGATTAAAATTATTATTAAAATATTTATAAAATAAATTAAATATTTTAATTGAGATATTTATGGAATAAAATAAATATTGGATGAAAATTATTATTAAAATATTTATAAAATAAATTAAATATTTTAATTGAGATATTTATGGAATAAAATAAATATTCAATGAAAATTATTATTAAAATATTTTAATTGAGATATTTATGGAATAAAATAAATATTCGATGAAAATTATTATTAAAATATTTATAAAATAAAGTAAATATTTTAATTGAGATATTTATGGAATAAAATAAATATTCGATGGAAATTATTATGAAATAATTTATTCGAGTGTAATAATAATAAGAGAATGAAAATATTCTAATTTAATTAAGTAATTAAATTAGAAGGGTAATGATTTGTTAAATAAAGTGGAGTTTATATTAAATAATTAAGTGAAAATATAACTAATGAATGTCGTGAATACATATGGTATGTGTGTAGGATTTGTGGTGAACGGAAGTAGTAATCGTTTAGTCTACGCACGAGGCAAGTTTCCTAACCCTACTTGTCATTATTGTTCAAGTTATTAGTTACCTCGAGTAAATTATCATTACTATTATTCAAGTTCAATTGTTATATTAACGATTTATTATCTTTTCAAAGCATGATTCAATTATACAATAATTGTTCTATTGTATACTTCTTGAGATTATTATTCAAATCAAATATTATTATTGTTGAACCTTATTAGACTAGTGAACTTTATTAATTCAACTAGTTCTTAGTTGATGAACGTTCTAAATTTCAGAACCCTTATTGAATTATCCAAACCAAACTTCCTTTGGTGCGGACTCGAATGTCAAACTGAGATGAACAACCCTGCAAAGGGATTTACTTATGCGTTAGCGTTAAGATATTGTGCACAGTATGGTACTAAGGGCTGATCCCCCTAAGTATGAGAAGAAAGGTCCATAGTCTTATGACTGTTAAAGGTTTCAAGTATAACCCTTGATAACCTAAGACATAGTTCAAGGTCTTACGACCCTCAGAATTCTTTTGATTCTTGTTATTCATTCTTGATTCAAAAGTTGAGCTTTCATTCAGATGCTTTTGATTTACTCGCATGTTATTATATTGTTATTTCATTATTATACTTGTGGGCAAAAGTGCTCACTCTTGCTTAATAATAACATTACAGTTAAGAACGAAAGAACCGATGAACCTTCCACTAGTAAAGGCAAGGGCAAAGTTAGCAAGTGATGAAGACTTGTTATTTTTATTAGATGATGTATTTATGTTTAAGACTTGAATTAATGATGTTATTTAAGACTTATTTGTTTATGATTTTGTACAGATGTTTAAGGTTAGTTTAACCTGGGATTGTATTATTATTATTATTATTTGGATGTTGTAACCCTTAAGGGGAAGATTTTTATTCTATCTATTGCATGGTTTGCATCTATTATGGGTAGATATATAGATGATATTTATACAGTGAACACCATATCCCATGGAATCGAAGTACCCAGATTTGTGGGTGTCACAAGTTGGTATCAAAGCTATAGGTTATGAACCTTAGGTGGGGGAACAACCTTAGGTAGTAGCCTTATAGAAAGAAGATAGTGATGGAAAACTCTTATCGAGTTATAAGAAATGGATTTATGTAATTCATTTAAGATAATAAAAGACCTTATGTGTTTATGTGTTAAAGTATGCGTTAGATGATATGACTTAGTAACTAAAACTTAAAATTTTGTTGTCAGGATGTCGAATGATGGAGAAGCTAGTCAAGCTGGGGAGGAAGAACCCCGTGTACCTATAGTACCAACAGAGGAGGAGCCCCGAGACATTCATGTCGTTAGGGAGCAGCTAGTACAGAGGGAGTCATCTCCATTGATCACCGTTGTTGATCAGGAGCATGAGCCCGAGACTGATCCTGAGGAGGATCCTGAGGAGGAATTTGTTGAGAAAGAGGAAGAGGAGGAAGAGGAAGAAGAGGAGTTACCACGATACACCATTGATGTTGAGATGTATGACACGTTATACGACCGTAACGTGGAGTTACGAGATGAGGTCCATGATTTGACTGAGCGAGCGGTTATTCAGTATATTACTCTAGAGCAGAAGGAGAGGGAGATTTCGACTCTTCACTCTCGACTGGCAAATGTAAAATGGGATTTGGTCCACGAGAAGGGTCAAACTGAAGATAAGACCGAGGAGATAGAGAAACTGAAGAAGGAACTGAAGGAAACATCCGAAAGGCTAAACATAGCAGAGGAAGGCTGGGTAAGAGAATCGCGTCGAGCTGATCGTGCAGAGGATGATATTCGTGAAAAGAAAGCGAAGATTGGGGAAACGTACTCTACACTTAACAAGGCAATGAATGAGACCCAAGATCGAGTTTTGAGGTACCTAATCCAGTTCGAAGGACTACCATTATACACGATGGATCGCAGGACGATGCATCACATCTTAGAAGAGGAGCGTATCAAGGTTAATCAGTACCTTTATCGACAGTGATATGATTTATTTAATTATGTGAAGAACTTAATTAGTTTTAGATGTAAATTCTGACGTGTTTATGAACGAAAGAATATTTGAATGTTTTAAATCCTGTGGATTCTTTATTCCAGGATAGTTGATGTAAATAGCAGTTATGCTATCGTTTAATGTTAAAACTTTGATTTGAATGCAAATATATCAAGTTATTTGAGATGATGTGTTAAGTGATATGTTAAATTGTTGAGTAATGCCTTAACTATTTAGAGAAATAAATAAAGTTCTAATAAAGCGTTTATTTAACAGAAAAATGCCACCAAGGAGAAGACAACAACGTCAACCGGCTCAAGAAGAGTCAACCAATAATAACAATAGTGCCAATGAAAATCCCGTTCAATAGTTAGTTAACTTACTGACTGGAGCAATGAACAATCAACCTCAAGCTCCACCAAAAACAACGTTTAAAGACTTTAAGGCGGTGGGACCGCCAGAGTTCAAAGGTTCCATGAACCCAATCGAGGCTCAAACGTGGGTTATGGAAATGGAGAAGGTTTTTGACGTTGCTAGGGTTAGAGAAGACCAAAAGACCGCTTTTGCAACATTTATGCTGAAGTCTGAGGCTAGCTACTGGTGGCAAGCAAACAAAGTGCGAGGAGGTGAAGGTGTAATTACGTGGGAGAGATTTAAAGAGATGTTCTCCGAGATGTACTTCCCAACTAGTTCGCAGAATCAGATGGAAGTTCAATTTCTGGAACTGAAGCAGGGAAACATGAGTGTACCTGACTACGTGGATAAATTCAACGAGTTAGCGAGGTTCGCCCCGTATCAAGTACACAAGGACGAAAGAAAAGCCAGAAGATTTGAGCAAGGACTAAATCGTTGGGTGTACAGTAAGGTATCAATGTTTCAGCTAAACAAGTTTGCTGGAGTACTGGAAAAGGCCATCCTCGCCGAAGGAGGAAGCGATGCAGTGACTAAGTACAATCAAGATCAGAAGAAGAAGAAGAGTGAAGGTGAAATTAATAACAAGGCCAGTGGAAGTGGCACAGGAAGTGGAAATTTCAATCAGAAGAAAAGGTGGAACGACAACTTATCATCGGGAAATCAACAAGGTAATCAGAAGAAACGAATTGAAGCATGCCCGACCTGCGGGAAAGCTCATTTAGGAGTATGTATGAAAGGGAAACGAGTGTGCTACAATTGTGGTCAGGAAGAAAACATAGCACCAAACTGTCCAAACCCAAAGAAGGGTGCTTATTTCAACTGTGGTTCGAAGGATCATCTAGCAAGAGACTGCCCTAAGAAGGGATCAGGAGAAGCAGTACCAGGAGGTAACCATGGAAATAATAGTGGAAATGCCTTAACCATCACCGGACCACATGCAACAAACTGACCGATCGCCAGAACTTTCAATATGACGGTGCAGGATGCAATCCAATCTCGTGATGTGGTGTCAGGTATCATTCCGATCAATGAAATTAATGCTTATGTTTTATTTGATTCGGGTGCTACTTGTTCCTTTATATCCGAAAACTTTTGCTAATAGTTTAGATTTGCTTATGGATGAGTTGGAATATCCCATGAATATAGAAATTGCGAATAGAGAGATAATTCCTATTAAGTACGTGTTTAAGAACTGTAGAGTGGATATTAAGGGTAATATCATGAACGTGGATCTTATCCCTATTCGACTTGGAGAATTTGACGTTATTTTGGGAATGGAATGGTTATTCAATTATGGGGCTGTAATTGATTGCCAAAAGAAGTGTATTAACCTTATGACTCCGTCAAAGATTGTATTTTATGGTAGCAAGTCGCCTAGACAAACGAGTTGTCTGACGATGATGCAGGCCAAGAAGTTGTTGAGACAAGGTTGTGTAGGATACTTAGCTTACATAGTCGATAGTTGAAAAGAGAATTCAAAGGTAGAAGAAATACCGATTGTGAGGGACTTCGTCGACGTATTTCTAGACGATTTACCAGGACTTCCACCAGATAGAGAGGTTGATTTTGTAATCGATTTGGCTTCCGGAACTGCTCCAATATCGAAGGCACCATACCGAATGGCACCAGTAGAGATGAAGGAATTAATGGTACAACTACAAGAATTATTGGACAAGAAGTACATTCAACCGAGCGTATCACCGTGGGGAGCGCCGGTGTTATTTGTGAAAAAGAAGGATGGATCGATGCGACTCTGCATTGACTACAGAGACCTGAATAAGGTCACGATTAAGAACAGATATCCATTACTGAGGATGGACGACCTGTTTGATCAATTGAAGGGAGCGAAATACTTTTCCAAGATAGACTTGAGAAGCGGTTATCATCAATTGAAGGTGAGGCCAAAGGATGTACCGAAGACAGCGTTTAGAACGCGATATGGTCACTACGAAATTTTAGTAATATCGTTTGGTCTTACGAATGCTCCTACAACATTTATGGAACTAATGAATGGTGTGTTCAAGCCGTTTTTGGATAAGTTCGTAGTGGTATTTATAGATGACATTTTGGTCTATTCGAAAACCAAGGAAGAACATGAAGAGCATTTGAGATTAACATTGGAAGTATTGAGAAGGGAAAAGTTGTATACCTAGTTTTCGAAATGCGAATTTTGGATTGAACGAGTGCAATTTCTTGGGCACGTGATCGATAAAAACGGAATTTTGGTAGATCCATCCAAAGTCGAAGCCATGATCAACTGGGATTAGCCGAGGATGCCATCGGAAGTACGAAGTTTTCTTGGATTGACATGATATTATAGAAGATTCATTAAAGATTTTTCCAAGATCGCAACTCCGCTAACGAATTTAACTCGAAAAGCTGTAAAATTTGTTTGGACGGATAAGTGTGAGGAAAGCTTTCAAGAATTGAAGAAGAGGTTGAGTACGACCCCTGTGTTATCTCTTCCGAATGATACAAGAAATTTTATTGTTTATAGTGATGCGTCACATAAAGGACTTGGCTGTGTGCTGATGCAAAACGACAAAGTCATTGCGTATGCATCACGACAATTGAAGGATTGCGAGAAGGGATACCCTACCCACGATTTGGAGTTAGTTGCAGTTGTTTTTGCTTTAAAAATTTGGAGGCACTATCTCTATGGGGAGAAGTGTGAAATATATACGGACCAAAAGAGTCTTAAATATATTTTCACGCAGAAGGACTTGAATATGCGTCAAAGAAGGTGGTTGGAGTTAATTAAGGACTACGACTGTGAGATTTTATACCATCCGAGTAAGGAGAATGTCGTTGCCAATGCCTTAAGTAGAAAGGGTCGGGAGAAGTTGATGGTGTTGACTGCTTGGGACGAGCTAATTGCAGAAATGGAGAAACTGGAATTGGAAGTGAAGTATCCTATGGAGATTGATGAGAAAATATTTCAGATGCAATCTGGTATAACCCTACTGGATAAAGTTAAGGAGGCTCAGCTTCAGGACGAAGAATGTAAAAAGGTGACAAAGAAGATATCTGAAGGAACCGAACCAAGATTTAAGATGGATAAGGAAGGAATACTGAGATTTGAGAGTAGAATTTGGGTACCGCCAGTTCAAGAGATTAAGGAAGATATTTTAAGCGAGGCTCATAGTTCACGATATTCGATTCACCCTGGTAGTACCAAGATGTACCAAGATCTTAGACAACATTTCTGGTGGCCGAATTTGAAGCGTGATGTTGCAGAATGTGTTGCCAAGTGTCTGACCTGTCAGAAAGTGAAAGTGGAACATCAGAGACCGAGTGGATTGCTACAACCGTTAGAGATCCCAGAGTAGAAATGGGAACCCATTACAATGGACTTCGTGGTTGGCCTTCCGATGACTCAGAAAGGCTACGACGCAGTATGGGTTATCGTTGACCGACTGACAAAATCTGCACACTTCCTTCCGATCAAAATAAGATTCAACTTAGATCAGTTGGTGAGGCTATACGTAAAAGAGATTGTTTCGAGGCACGGAGTTCCGGTATCAATTGTTTCAGATAGGGATCCGCGCTTCACATTAAATTTCTAGAAACGTCTTCAGGAATGCATGGGTACGCAATTGCGAATGAGTACAGCTTACCACCCTCAAACAGACGGACAGAGTGAGAGAACGATTCAGACATTAGAAGATATGCTAAGAGCCTGTGTGATTGACTTTAAAGAAAATTGGGATGATCACTTACCATTAGTAGAGTTTGGCTACAACAACAGTTACCACGCTAGTATAGGCATGCCGCCTTACGAAGCGTTATACGGCAGAAAGTGCAGAACTCCGCTTTATTGGGATGAAGTTGGTGAAAGACAATTGCTAGGGCCAGAATTGATACAACAGACGGCAGAAATAGTCAAAGTGATCCGAGCACGACTGGTAGCGGCTCAAGATCGATAGAAGAAATACGCTGATCCACATTGTAAAAATATCGAGTTTGAATCAGGTAGTTATGTTTTCTTGAAGGTCTCTCCCTAGAAAGGGAAGATCAGGTTCGGAAAGAAAGGGAAATTGAGCCCAAGATTCATTGGACCCTTTGAAGTACTGAGAAGAATCAGAGAAGTTGCGTACGAGGTAGCCTTACCTCCAGCACTCGAGAATGTCCACAACGTCTTCTATGTTTCTGTATTACGACCATATAAAGCCAATTACAAGCATGTAATTGAATACGAACCCCTGCATTTTGAGAAAGACTTATCTTACGAAGAAATTCCTGTCCAAATTGTCGACCGAAAAGAACAAGTTCTCAGAAATAAAGTTATACCTTCTGTTAAGGTAATTTAGAGGAACCACAACGCTGAAGAAGCTACGTGGGAACTCGAAGAGAATATGATGAAGAATTACCCTCATTTATTTACTTAATTATTTGTAAGCGATTCTGGGGACAGAATCTTTGTAAGGAGGGGAGAATGTAACATGTCAAATTTATTGAGTCGTGATTCTGGGGACATAATCCTTTTAAGGGGGGAAAGATGTGACGAACAAGATTTTGTAAATTAATTTTTAATATATATTGAATTAAATAAATATTTTTTGATGATTTAATTATTAGATTAAATAATTAATTGATGCAATTGTGGTAGATTAATTTAATTATATATGTTACATTTATTAAATTAATGTAGAGAATAATTATTATTCAAATATGTAATTATGTGAGCTTATTGTATTAAAATAAATATTTAATTAAGTATGATGTTATTTAATTAATTTAATTATTAATTAGAGAGTTAATAATTTGACATTATTTATTAATAAGAAAATTATTTATGTGACTATGCTGATTTATGAGAAATTATTATATTTTATTTAAAATATATTAAATAAAATATTGGAGTTATTTTATAAGGAGTGTGACATTAATTAAACTATAGTATAAGAAGTTTATCAAATTAAATGAGAATGAATTATATTGAATAGCCAAATAAGGCCTTAGTAGTGGTTGAGGGCAGTTAACCACGAATTGGTTAACTGACCACAACTATGTCAGTTTAATTATTATATGCGACGTCTTCTTCTTCATTCATTCCATTATTGGTAAGTCTAGAGAATTATCACAGAGAGAGAATTAAGAAATTGAGAGAATTATGAGTTGTTTGATCGATTGAGAAAGTTTAATCCCTCCTATCTACACTAATCTGTGAGTAATTCTCTCCAACCCAAATTCTACTTTTACGTCATTTAGTTTTTATGAAAATGGCTTTCAATCAAGTTCTGTGGAATTTCTGTAAATTGGGAAATTGAGTTAGGAATATATGTAATAATTCGAGTAGCATAACATGTTTTATATATATATTATATGATTCTATATCATAAGTTTCAGTAAATAATGACTTGCTATTTCAAAAATTTACAGAGTTTGGGTTTTGGCCATATGACCTTATACGTGATATTTCATGTATTGAACGTATATTATCCCTAAATTTTACATTCGTATGTTGTTATGCATGTTGATACGAAGAGACCAAAGTTTAAATAAACGGATTCGGTGTTATAACGAATCCGTAGTGACAATTTTCATGTTTTAATTTCAAAACCTTCAAGAACATCAAGAACAGTGGAAGTAAATGTGTTGATTTTGCAAATTATGTGTTGTAACTTGTTAAAAATCATTCTAGATGGGTTAAGTAATGATTATATATGTATTACAATGATTGGATAAGTCTAAATTCGTGTAAAAATAACAAATTGGAAGTTATGGACATATTCATGTATAATTTTACCTGTGATTGATTTTTGGCTTAATTTGGCATTGTTATGTTCGCGAACTTCAGAACTGCAGAAACTGCAGAAAATGAGCCTGGGTAACCCCGCCCCCGGCGGGCGTTACCAAACTAAATTACCCCGACCCGACGGTCAAAAAATAAATAAATAATAATAAATAAAAAAATAAAAAAAATAAATATTTGATTAAAATTATTATTAAAATATTTATAAAATAAATTAAATATTTTAATTGAGATATTTATGGAATAAAATAAATATTGGATGAAAATTATTATTAAAATATTTATAAAATAAATTAAATATTTTAATTGAGATATTTATGGAATAAAATAAATATTCGATTAAAATTATTATTAAAATATTTATAAAATAAATTAAATATTTTAATTCAGATATTATGGAATAAAATAAATATTCGATGAAAATTATTATTCAAATATTTATAAAATAAATTAAATATTTTAATTGAGATATTTATGGAATAAAATAATTATTCGATGAAAATTATTATTAAAATATTTATAAAATAAATTAAATATTTTAATTGAGATATTTATGGAATAAAATAAATATTCGATGAAAATTATTATGAAATAATTTATTCGAGTGTAATAATAGTAAGATAATGAAAATATTCTTATTTAATTAAGTAATTAAATTAGAAGGGTAATGATTTGTTAAATAAAGTAGAGTTTATATTAAATAATTAAGTGAAAATATAACTAATGAATGTCGTGAATACATATGGTATGTGTGTAGGATTTGTGGTAAACAGAAGTAGTAATCGTTTAGCCTACGCACGAGGCAAGTTTCCTAACCCTACTTGTCATTATTGTTCAAGTTATTAGTTACCTCGAGTAAATTATCGTTACTATTATTCAAGTTCAATTGTTATATTAACGATTTATTATCTTTTCAAAGCATGATTCAGTTATACAATAATTGTTCTATTGTATACTTCTTGAAATTATTATTCAAATATAACATCATTATTGTTGAACCTTATTAGACTAGTAAAATTTATTGATTCAACTAGTCCTTAGTTGATGAACGTTCTAAATTTCAGAACCCTTATTGAATTATCCAAACCAAACTTCCTTTGGTGCGGACTCGAATGTCAAACTGAGATGAACAATCCTGCAAAGGGATTTACTTTTGCGTTAGCTTTAAGATATTGTGCACAGTATGGTACTAAGGGCTGATCCCCCTAAGTACGAGAAGAAAGGTCCATAGTCTTATGACTGTTAAAGGTTTCAAGTATAACCCTTGATAACCTAGGACATAGTTCAAGGTCTTATGACCCTCAGAATTCTTTTGATTCTTGTTATTCATTCTTGATTCAAAAGTTGAGCTTTCATTCAGATGTTTTTGATTTACTCGCATGTTATTATACTATTATTTCATTATTATACTTGTGGGCAATTGTGCTCACTCTTGCTTAATAATAACATTACAGTTAAGAACGAAAGAACCGATGAACCTTCCACTAGTAAATGCAAGGGAAAAGTTAGCAAGTGATGAAGACTTTTTATTTTTATTAGATGATGTATTTATGTTTAAGACTTGAGTTAATGATGTTATTTAAGACTTATTTGTTTATGATTCCGCACAGATGTTTAAGGTTATTTTAACCTGGGATTGTATTATTATTATTTGGATGTTGTAACCCTTAAGGGGAAGATTTTTATTCTATCTATTGCATGGTTTGTATTTATTATGGGTAGATAGATAGATGATATTTGTACAATGAACACCAGATCCCGTGGAATCGAAGTACCCGGATTTGGGGGTGTCACAATTGCTTCTCCTTTTAGCTCAGAATTTCATATATTTCCCTCCATCCCTTCTTTGTTATAAACCTTTTCAAGAATATGAAAGACAACATCTACATTGGTTGCAAATATTTTGATTGGAGCTTAACAATAAGATTAAATGCTAATGTTGCTAATATATTTTAAGGGAGAAGGCATGATGATTTCAAATACTGAGGATGAAATGATTCTGATTCTAACACCAATATTGATGGAAATATATTTCCTTGGATAAAGAACGCAAAAGCCTCCTCCGAAAATAGTTAGAAATACTTTGAAAGTGCAAAGTGCTTTTTTTATTGTCTAAATTGAAAATTGGTCATTTTCATCCAATTAGGTGGACGACCTTCTCAACTCGATATCACTATCTTTTCATTTTAGTAAATATATAAGTAGAAAAATAATTATCAACTAATATAAATTTTATTTGTTAGATATACCCACGGTGGGTGTGTTCGGCTAGCTTATTTAAAGTTGTGTTGCTTTTAGAGCGGCAAAAATATACTTTATCCCACTGAAGTTGGCACATTTTGTGCAACAGGTCATTGAACTTAAAAAAATTACAAATAAGAAACTGAATTGTTAACCTATTTTGTCAAATTAATCAAACGTCCATCAAATTGGCTACAACAATTTCCTGCTTGGCTTTTCTTAAAAGAAATAAAAATGAGTCACTAATTTCCTTGTGCCTTCTTAGGGATTTTCTCATATTTCTTTTTTGTTTCTCTTTTTTTTCCTCTTCTTTTTGTTCATTTAACGCAGATGGTGCAACGATGATGATGAGCTGGAAAACTTCCTTCATCCTCTCTCCGGTTAGGATGAAAACTCCCTTCTTCCTCTCTTCCATCAGCAAAAATATACTTTACCTCATCCAATTTTAAGCATCTGACATCTGTTGTGTGAAATTTTTTATGGAAAGTCAGCAATGCTATGAATGAGAAACGTGGAACATGGAGTTTGTGCCATATCACTTTGGTCTACCTTTGTCTAATAGAGTTCCAAATATGAGAGACCTTAAGAACAAGATAATGATTGTTGTCCCACAAGATTCTGTCACGAGCTTGAATATTAAAAGGCCTAAAATAGTCAAAATGATTTATAAAATGAGCAATAACAAAGTGTCTAGAAGCATGTAAAGACCAATCATTGTTAACAATAATGTCCTTCACAGTAGCATTATCTCCCAGGCCAGAATTAATTATGAAAGGGTCATGAGAGTGTAGGTTTTAGCTTGATTAAAGCTTCCCTCACACATTTTGTAGTAAACTTTTTGTAGTAAGCATGATTGTTTACTTCACAGAACAAAAATATATGCTTTTCCTTTTATTAATTGATTATAGAATTTTGCTACCTACTAGCACTAGGATTTGAAATATGTGAATCATTATATCAAATATTTTCCTTCTTCTCTCTGCATCAATGATATATTTTGCTTGATCTCTCTTGGTAATCTTTTAAATTTATGTCGGTAATTAATTTATTTATATATTTATAACTTTTGAGTCGAGTGTCATTCTGAATGGTGCTTTGGCAGATTTCGGGAGGTTTGGTGAGCCTTCTTCCCAGTAGGTTTGCTTTAAAGCTTATGTACCTGAGGGAATTATGCTGAGATAACTACAATTTGACACAGTGTTAAGTGATGTAATTGGTCTTCAACAGAGACATGAATAGACCACCATCTTTGATTTTATTTTCAAACATGTTCAAAGTGAGAGTAGATAAAATTAAAACCTATTCGTTTTTTTTAATTTTTTCTGAAATACATACAAAAATTATATTTTTAAGAGATTTTTTAAACATTTGCATACCATTTTCTTCTCTTTTTGTTATAGATTGTAAAAAGTTAAAGTTGAGGCAACCCTTTCTTTGCAGTAAACAAAATACAAAAGTAGTAAAAGACAGGGAAAATAAATCAGTTGGTTACACTTTGGTCAAGAAAAACTGGAAAAAAATAGAAAAATGGAAGAGTGGAAAAAATAATTTGTCCACAAGTTGAGGTCACTTAATTTGTCACTGGCTTAAAAGCAATAGTAATATACTTAGAGTATAATACACAAATCGGTAAACTTACCATTACTCCTTATAATGTATATTCATTTATTTTTTTGTGTAAAATTTGATAATCGCACAATAATATATTATTTTCTTATTATATTTTAATTTATTAATTGTACACGCACATTTATTTTTAAAAATTTAAATAATCCCGCCGCAACGCGCAGGTTTGTATCTAGTAAGTATGTGACGACCCCAAAATAGGTCCATTCCATCCAACCTATTCTGAGTCGCCAAATACATGGTACAGAAAATAACTACAATTTTATTAAAACAATTGTCGTGCAAAATACAACAACACATATGCTGTGAGTTTGGATACAAATATATACCAATTGTGACTCTCATCCCAACCTTGGATAGCACGTCACAATGACACCTTACATAAAGGTATAGTCAAAAACTGTTTTAGAAATTAGAATCTTTGGGACGTGCTCAAGAAAACCTTCGTACATGGAAGGCCATACGTCTAGGTTATGATAGATATCATATGTGCACAGAATTATCCTTGGTTAACCTAATAGACCCCAAAGAAAAATAAGAAGATTACTATCATATTCTTTCCAATGGTGAGTTTTCTCTTGACATATCATTATCTTCACTATCTCTAATCGTGAATTATACTTCAAACAAACACCAAGATTATATAGGTAGTGCTCGTAAATATACTCAGCAAGTGGATGAGCACAACCCTGTCTTATGATGACACGAGGTTGTATGTTATTAGACATCTTGTATGATAGTGGCAAAACACCCTTCCAACGTTAGGTTCGCCTCACCCTAGTTGATTCACAAAATATAACTACTAAATGATGACCACCGTTCTATTCCCCTGTTACCCCCGCTCGACCCAGCTACACTCTTATTACCTGAAAGGAATTGTGAAGCAAAAGGGTGAGCACAACTAGCTCAGTAAAGCATATCATGACTAAAGATAATTAAATTATCAATAGCCTTCATCAGTAATAAATCAGAGATTTAGAACATATGTTAGATGATAAAACTTTTCAACCATAGTTGCAGCGGAACGAGCAATCCATTAGAAGAGTCAAATAGACCATAAAATCTATTATCTTCTCCATGTTAAAAGTCCACCAACAATGTTTTATCCTTGCAACATCAATCAACAATTCATGTCCACAATCATATGTATAACTCATAATCGTAATTGTAGTTCTAAATTCCTTTTCTCATCCAGGACAAAGATAATTTTCATCGCCTGAAACATCAAAGATCATGGTTATACCAAATCACAGTTCATGTTCATAATCATACTAATAAATTCATCTTTGCACTACGGGCCAAAGATATTCATCAACAAGTCATCTTTGCACTACATGTAAGGCCCCAACTTTTTATAAATAAAGATTTAATTTCCTCTATTTATCATTTTGAAATAGTAAGGGTTGATTTGATTAATGTGGTTAGTTATGGGTAAAATGCGCAATGTTTTAAATAAGCAGGTGGTTATAAAATATTCATTGTTATCGGGGAATATTCATTTGGTCGTGGAATATTCTTACTGTCGGAGAATATTCGTACGACGGTGCAGTCTTTTGTGGGCCCCATAACGGAAAGCTATTGGATGAAGAAAATGACAAGTATAAGTTGTTTATAAATAACGACGTAGTTGTTACCGTTAATATTGTTGGAATACCCGGTGGTTAAAACACAATAATATGCGTTGTTGCACAGTAGCACACGGTATTGCACCAATTATTGAATCTTACGTAAGAAGGCACTACTCAATAATTGTTACTATAATTACTGTTCAATATTTTATTTTATTGATTCAATAATTGCAGCGTTGATTTTTTTATATTACTGTTGTTTCAATAATTGTCACTACATAGTATTTTCCATTATCGAAGCAATAATTCATATTATCTGAATAATATTATTAGAAAACATTATTGACAATGTCTAGAAAGTTCTGTCTAAGAAGAGGTTTGGTCACCTAATTGCGCGCCAGTAAGGAGAAATTCTTATTGGAAAGCCCCCTCTTTCCTAAGAACGGACTGGTTGCCATGTGACGCCCCCAAAATAGGTCCATTCCATCCAACCCATTCTGAGTAGCCAAATACATGGTACAGAAATAACTACAACTTTATTAATACATTTGTCGTGCAAAATACGACAACATATATACTGTGAGTTTAAATACAATTATTGTCTTCTAGACAATATACATATCCAAATAAATGCTCATCACAATTATTTATACATTATTTTACAAAAATGGTGAGGACTACTAAACAACTCTCTCTAGAACCTTCATTCCATACCCCGACTAGTACTCGCTACATTCTCGCCTCCTGAGAAGAAAAATAGAACAAAAAGGAAAAGGGTGAGCTCAACTAACCCAGTAAAGAATATTATGACTAAGATAATATACAACAAATTATCGTTAGTCTTCAACAGGGAAAAATCTAATAGAATACAATAGACAACCAGTTTTAAATCAACAACTGCAGCGGAAACAATAATTCATTAGAAGAGTTAAGTAAAGAATGCAAACTACTATCTTCTATATATGAATTTAAAAGATTATCGTCGATATTTTATCCCTGTAACATCAATCAATATATATATGGAATCAAATATTCATCTTTGCACTACAGGCCAAAGATATTCATCAGTTGGTCATGTTCATCTAAACACCTGTTCATCTTTGCACTACGGGCCAAAGATATTAATCAATCGGTCATGTTCATCTCAACACCTGTTCATCTTTGCACTACGGGCCAAAGATATTCATCAAGAAATCATTCATCTTTACACTACAGGCCAAAGATATTCAGTAATATCATCATTTAGGACTGAGGATGATGAAAAATATTTTAAAGAAAACGAATCCAGTGAAACAAAAGAACAAATATTAAGGATTCGTATTTTAAACAATCCAAGTTCAAAAATACTTCATAAGTAATCAGAGTGGGGTAAAATTCAAGAATGATCAAAACATGGATACAATCAAAGCTAGTATCTATAGTAGATATTTTGGACAAAAAGAAGAAATTTCATTTTTCGATGAATAGTGCTGTATTCGTGAATAGTGCCGTATACGTGAATAGTACTGTATACGTGAATAGTAACTCTGACACCAAAAGATAGAAATTTCACAAAAAACATCTTCACGCTTCGTGAATAGTACTCGTGAATAGTAACTCATGAATAGTAACCCCGACATAAAAAAGTTCCAAATTTGATAAAAATTTCCAACCAATATTTCGACATAATGATATTGAAGAAATAATATCATTTTCGAATAAAATAACATCCCTTACCTCGAAAATACTTCTAGTTGAACTTGCACACAACACCGGATATAGGCTATGACTTGAACTTGCACCGTATAGTAATACTCAAAGTATACTCAAAATACTCACAAGAATATGCTCGATAATATAGAGAGAGAAAACTTCAGTTTCTGGTGTGATTTTCAATTCTAACCTAAGCACCCTATTTATAGGAAAATGCTTAGAACACCAAAGTAGAAAATTTAATATAATAATATATTTAGAAAAATTTATCTACGCCAACCTTTGAGAATCTGAAATCAGCCACCTAGCATGTGATTAATGAGGCTCACAACATATAAAAAATGTTTTTATTATTAAAAATATTTTAAACTTCCAAAAATCAATTATTTCAGAGCTTCGGAACTTCAATAATTCACAATAAATAGCCCTTTTATCAGAAAATTCGAATCTCTTGAGTTTTTATAGAAAATTCAATTCTCTACATCTTTGTAGAAGGAAGTTTTTCCAAATTCCAAACAGAAATTGGCTGAAATCCATAAACGAGCGATTTTACAGGCTATAATCAAATTTCAGTCAATAAATGGGGTCCACCAACATGAAAAACATGTTTTAAATATTTTTGGTAACAAAAATACTCCTCCTCCACATATACTCATATATCCCACATTCATCGTAAAAATATCATCATTATTATATTATTAAAATATAATAATATATTTAAATGAATTATTTTATCAGAAAATGATAAAATTTCAATTTTCAACAATTGTCACATTAAAAATTTTCTCCATCTATATCCACATAAAATCAATATTTTTCTCATCATATGAATCAATAATTAATTATTAACAAATAATATTACATAATCACAATATTGACAATCAGGCAGTTCCCAAGAAATAGGGAGCTTTCCAATAAGAATTTCTCCTTACTGGCGCGCAATTAGGTGACCAAACCTCTCCTTAAACAGAACTTTCTAGACATTGCCAATAATGTTATCTAATAATATTATTCAAATAATATGAATTATTGTTTCGATAATGAAAAATACTGTGTAATTATAATTTATTAAAAAAAGTGTAATATAAAATATCAATGCAGCAATTATTGTATCAATAAAATAAAATACTGAACAATAATTACTATAACAATTATTGAGTAGTACCTTCTTACGTAAGAATCAATAATTGGTGCAATACCGTGTGCTACTGTTCAACAACGCGTATTAGTGTGTTTTAACCACCGGGTATTCCAACAGTATTAACGGTAACAACTACGCCGTTATTTATAAACAATTTATATTTGTCATTTTCTTCATCCAATCGCTTTCCGTTATTGGGCCCACAAAAGACTGCGCCGTCGTACGAATACTCCCCGACAGTACGAATATTCCACGACCAAAAGAATATTCCCCAACAACAATGAATATTTTATCACCACTTGCTTATTTAAAATATTTATATATTTTACCCATAACTAACCACATTAATCAAATCCACCCTTACTATTTCAAAATAATAAATAAAGGAAATTCCTTTTTATTTAAAAAAAATTTTGGGGTCTTACATGCCAGTACTGTGATTCTATAATATTATTTGTGAATAATTAATTATTAATTTATATTATAAGGAAAATATTGATTTTATATTGATATAGATGGAGAAAATTTTTAATCTGACAATTGTTAAAAATTGATATTTTATTTTTTCTGATAAAATAATATTTTATTATGTTATTATAATAGAATAATGATGATATTTTTACAATGAATGTGTGATATATGAGTATATGATGAGGAAGAGTATTTTTGTTGCATTAAATGATTAACACATGTTTTGTGTGTCGGTGGACCCCATTTCTTGACTGAAATTTGATCATAGGCTGTAAAATCATCCGTATGTGGATTTCAGTCAATTTATGTTTGGAATTTGGAAAAACTTTATTCTGTAAAGTTGTAGAGAATTGAATTTCTTATAAAAAGTCGCAAGATTTGAATATTCTGATAAAGGGCTATTTATTATGAATTATTGAAGTTCCAAAGTTCCGAAATAATTGATTTTTGGAAGTTTTAATTATTTATATCAACAAAAACATTTTTGGTGGGCTCATTTTGTTGTTAAACATGTGGGATTCCAGCATTCAAAGGTTGGCGTAGGAATATATATATATATAATATTATTATTATATTAAATTTTTTTCTTTGGTGTTCTAAGCAATTTCCTATAAATAGGGTGCTTAGGTTAGATTTGAAAATCATACCAGTAACTAAAGTTTTCTCTCTCTTTTTCTCTTTATAATATCGAACATATTTTGTGAGTATTTTAGTACTTTGAGTATTGCTATATGGTGCAAGTTCTTTCAGCACTATATTCAGTATTCCAGTCAGAAGTACTGTTTTTGCAAGATAAGGGATGTTATTTTCTTCTCAAATGATATTATTTCTTCAATATCATTATGCCGAAATATTGGTTGGAACTTTTTATCAAATTTGGAACTTTTTCATGTCGGGGTTACTATTTATGAGTTACTATTCACGAGTTACTATTCATGAGTACTATTCACGAAGCATGATGATTTTTTTGTGAAATTTCTATCTTTTAGTATTGGAGTTATTATTCACGTATATGATACTATTCACGAATATGACACTATTCACAGAAAAATTAAATTTTCGTTTTTCGTCCAAAATATCTATTATGGATACTAGCTTTGATTGTATCTATGTTTTGATCATTCTTGAATTTTACTCCACTCTGATTATTTATGAAGTATTTTTGAACTTGGATTGTGTAAAGTACGAATCCTTAATATTTGTTCTTTTGTTTCACTGGATTCGTTTCCTTTAAAATATTTGTCATTATCCTCAGTCCTAAATGATGATATTACTAAATATCTTTGGCCTGTAGTGCAAAGATGAATGATTTTCTGATGAATATCTTTGGCCCGTAGTGCAAAGATAAAAAGGTGTTTAGATGAACATGACCAACTGATGAATATCTTTGGCCCGTAGTGCAAAGATGAACAGGTGTTGAGATGAACATGACCAACAGATGAATATCTTTAGCCTGTAGTGCAAAGATGACTATTTGATTTATGATGTATATTGATTGATGTTATAGGGATAAAATATTGATGATGGACTTTTAAATTCACAGATGATAGTAGATTTCATTCTCTACTTAACTCTTCTAATGAATTGTTGTTTCCGCTGCAGTTGTTGATCTAAAACTTGTTGTCTATTGTATTCTATAAGATTTTTCCCTGTTGAAGACTAAGGATAATTTGTTGTACATTATCTTAGTCATAATATTTTTTACTGGGCTAGTTGAGCTCACCTTTTTCCTTTTTGTTCCATTTTTCTTCTCAGGAGACGAGAATGTAGCGGGAACTAGTCGGGGTGTGGAGTAATGGTTCAAGACAGTTGTTTTAGTAGTCCTCACTATTTTATAAAATAGTGTATCAATAATTGTAATGAGGACTTATTTGAGTGTGGATATTGTCTAGAAGACAATATTTGTATTTAAACTCAGAGTTTATGTGTTGTCGTATTTTGTACGACAATTGTATTAATGAAGTTGTAGTTGTTTCTGTACCATGTATTTGGCGACTCAGAATAGGTTGGGTGGATTGGACCTATTTTGGGGGCGTCACAGTTGGTATCAGAGCTTAGGGATATGATCTCTGGCGGAGATCGGGGAATAGAACAAGGAGGGGAGAGACGAGTAATCCTTCGCTAGTGTGTCCTACCTAAGCTTATTTGTTGGTCGGTCATAATACAGGGGTATTATGTGATTTGTTAATTTGTTAAATTAACCCTTGTTTTATGACAGTATTTAAGAATGTCGACTGAGAATGTTAACAGTGGAGTAAATGAGACCGTGGAGACACATTTGCTCACCAATGAGGAGAACGTGCACCAAGCTGGCAATGTTTCTCCTGTGAACAACACCACTGAGCAGATGATGAACGATGGTATGTTTAGAAGTTTTCTAGAATTCATGCAACACCAAACGAGAAAGACTACTGTTCAAAATGCAGGTGGAAACACAGGCAACTCACGGATGGTCACCGCTAAGCACTTCAAGGAGTTAGGACCGCCAGAGTTTTTGGGAAAGCCAGAACCACTTACGGTAGAGACGTGGATAAATTAGATCACTAAGATATTTGATATCTTGGGATGCTCAGGGGATCAAAAGGTTCCTTTTTCCATTTTCATGTTGCGAGGAGAGGCATATTATTGGTGGGAATCCGTAAAGCGTACTCAGCCTATCACACTGAAGATGTCTTGGGAGAAGTTCCAAAAATTGTTCAACGACAAGTACTTTTCCGAAAGTATTCGTCACATGAAGGAGGTAGAGTTCATTAAGCTGGAGCAAAACAATATGAACGTGTCGCAGTACGAAGCTAAGTTTGCCGAGTTGTCTCGATTTTCAACCCATTTAGTTGATAATGAGGAGAGAATGACACGAATGTTTCTGCGAGGTTTGAAACCCAAAATACGTCAATACCTCATTTCTCACAAACTTTGTTTATATTCAGATGTTGTAAATATGGCTCAATTATTGAAGCGCGATAATGAGTCGGCTCAACTGAAGAATAATGACCAACAACTCGATGATAATCGTACCGGTGGCAACGGTCATCAGAACAATGATAACCATCGTGGAGGAAATTATCATGCAAGAAATGGTAACCACTTCGGTGGTAATTATGGTCAAGATAATAGGAAAGGTGAGTCAAGTGGAAATTTCAAGAAGAGAAGATTCAACAATGATGGAAAGATGTCTGCACCAACACCAGCAACGAATTCTAGGGGAGGAGAAAGACCGCCAGTTAGATGCTACAGATGCGGAGAAGAGGAACATATAAGTCCAAACTGTTCACAACCTTCCAAGGTATGTTATAATTGTGGAAAAGAAGGTCATATCGCTCGAGATTATACGGTAGCGAAACCCAGTCCATCCTAGAAAAGTCAAAGTCAACGGTTCCTAGAAGAGCATTTTTTGTGACTGGTCAGAATGCGAGGAACCTGAACGAAGTTAGCACAGGTTAGTTAATTATAAATTCTTACGAAGTTTATACCTTATTAGATACCGGTTCTACCCATTCATTTATCTCTCCTGCTTATACTCAACGTTTAAACTTGACTCCGGAGAAAATTAAACTTTGACTTATCTGTTGAAACTCTGTTATGAGAAACTTTCCTTACATCCACTGTTTATAAATCTTGTTTGATCCAAGTTGGCACCATCACATTACCTGTTGACCTTATTTCTTTAAAGATACTTGCTTTTGATGTGATTTTGGGGATTGATTGATTAACTACTCATCATGCCAAAATTGATTGCTTTTGTAAGGTTGTTAGTTTTCATATTCCTAAGCAACCTGTTATTCGAATTCAAGCAACCAAACCATTAAAGTCAAACACTTTCATATCAAGCCATAGAGTCATTCGTTTATTGAAAAATGTATGTCAAGTTTTCTTAGCCCATGTTATGGACTTGAACAAAAATACATCAGATTTGAATAATATTTCTATTGTTAGTAAATTTCCTGATGTATTTCCTGAAGAATTTTTTTGCTTATTCCCAAAGTATGATATTGAATTTTGTATCGACTTTGAACCCGGTACAAAACCCATTTCTAAAATCTCATGGCTCCTATTTAACTTCGGGAGTTAAAAATTCAACTGTAGAAGTTTGTACCTGAGCCTTTATCTGGTGACTTCCTTCGTGGAATGTACCAAAGCCAGACTCTCCGTAGGGGACGCCATATTTGTGTGATAGTAAAGTGATAGGTACCATTGTGACGTGTTATCCAAGATTGGGATATAAGTCACAGTTGAGAGCAACATAAGTCAGTAATCGAAATAAGTAGCTTTCTAGGCTTAGATGGTTACTATCGGAGATTCGTGGAAGGATTTTATCGAATCGATACTCTATTAACTCAACTGACTTGTAGAGATACAAAATTCGAAAGGAGCAAGGAATGTGGGAAGAACTTCGAAGAACTCAAGAGGAGACTCATTTTGGCACCTGTTCTGACCATACCATCCTGAAAAAAAACGAACATGGTAGCTGACACGTTGAGTAAAAGATCGTATGCGTTTACGAGTGCGATATTGTTAACCCAAAGACCCATTTCGTATGACTTACAGAAGATGGAGATAGAATTAAAGATTCCAAGAACCTGCATGAAGATAACGATACGATTAGAATCGACTTTAATGGATAAATTTAAAGCTGCTCAAGCTACAGACTTGGAGTTGATGAATATGAAGAAGAAGATGCAAGAAGTCGTTATTCCAAAAGTGAGAATCGGCGATGTGAGGAAAGCTCAAACCTTCGATTTATTAGTCCATTTGAAATCCTCGATCAAATAGGAACTATGGCCTATAAACACATTTTACCGCCAAGTATGACGCGTGTTCATAACGTTTTTTACGTATCGATGTTACGTAAATATGTGGATGACCCGAACCACATTATTGAGTTAGAACAAGACAAGATATCAGAAGATTTAATGTACGAGGAGGTACCAGTCAAGATCTTGGATAGGAAGGATCATGTCCTACGCACGTCAATTTCGAGGACGAAATTTCATAAGGAGGGGAGGTTGTAAGACCACAACTTTTTATAAATAAAGATTTAATTTCCTCTATTTATCATTTTGAAATAGTGAGGGTTGATTTGATTAATATGGTTAGTTATGGGTAAAATGCGCAAATATTTTAAATAAGCAGGTGGTTATAAAATATTCATTGTTGTCGGGGAATATTCGTTTGGTCGTGGAATATTCTTGCTGTCAAAGAATATTCGTACGACGGCGCAGTCTTTTTTGGGTCCCATAACGGAAAGCGATTGGATGAAGAAAACGACAAGTATAAGTTGTTTATAAATAATGGCGTAGTTTTTACCTTTAATATAATACCCGGTGGTTAAAACACAGTAATACGCATTATTACACAGTAGCACACGGTATTGCACCAATTATTGATTCTTACGTAAGAAGGCACTACTCAATAATTGTTACAGTAATTACTGTTCAGTATTTTATTTTATTGATTCAATAATTGCAGCGTTGATTTTTTTTTATATTACTGTTGTTTCAATAATTGTCACTACACAGTATTTTCCATTATCGAAGCAATAATTCATATTATCTGAATAATATTATTAGAAAACATTATTGGCAATGTTTAGAAAGTTCTGTCTAAGGAGAGGTTTGGTCACCTAATTGCGCGCCAGTAAGGAGAAATTCTTATTGGAAAGCCCCCTCTTTCCTGGGAACGGACTGTTGCAAATACTGTGATTCTGTAATATTATTTGTGAATAATTAATTATTGATTTATATGATGAGAAAAATATTGATTTTATGTGAATATAGATGGAGAAAATTTTTAATGTGATAATTGTTAAAAATTGATATTTTATTTTTTCTGATAAAATAATATTTTATTATATTATTATAATAGAATAATGATGATATTTTTATAATAAATGTGGAATATATGAGTATATAAGTTGGAAGAGTATTTTTGTTGCATTAAATGATTAACACATGTTTTGTGTGTCGGTGGACCCCATTTCTTGACTGAAATTTGATTATAGGCTGTAAAATCGTCCGTATATGGATTTTAGTCAATTTTTGTTTGGAATTTGGAAAAACTTTCTTCTGTAAAGTTGTAGAGAATTGAATTTCCTATACAAAGTCGCGAGATTTGAATTTTATGATAAAAGGGCTATTTATTATGAATTATTGAAGTTCCAAAGTTCTGAAATAATTGATTTTTGGAAGTTTTAATTATTTATATCAACAAAAACATTTTTGGTGGGCTCATTTTGTTGTTAAACATGTGGGATTCCAGCATTCAAAGGTTGGCATAGAAATATATATATATAATATATTATTATTATATTAAATTTTCTGCTTTGGTGTTCTAAGCAATTTCCTATAAATAGGGTGCTTAGGTTAGAATTGAAAATCACACCAGAAACTAAAGTTTTCTCTCTCTTTCTCTCTCTATAATATCGAACGTATTTTGTGAGTATTTTAGTACTTTGAGTATTGTTATACGGTGCAAGTTCTTTCAGCACTATATCCAGTATTCCAGTCAGAAGTACTATTTTTGCAAGGTAAGGGATGTTATTTTCTTCTCAAATGATATTATTTCTTCAATATCATTATGCCAAAATATTGGTTGGAGCTTTTTATCAAATTTGAAACTTTTTCATGTCGGGGTTACCATTCATGAGTTACTATTCATGAGTTGCTAATCACGAATTACTATTCATGAGTTACTATTCATGAGTACTATTCACGAAGCATGATGATTTTTTTGTGAAATTTCTATCTTTTAGTGTCGGAGTTACTATTCACGTATACGACACTATTCACGAATACGACACTATTCACAGAAAATTTAAATTTTCGTTTTTCGTCCAAAATATCTATTATGGATACTAGCTTTGATTGTATCCACGTTTTGATCATTCTTGAATTGTACTCCACTCTGATTATTTATGAAGTATTTTTGAACTTGGATTGTGTAAAGTACGAATCCTTAATATTTGTTCTTTTGTTTTACTGGATTCGTTTTCTTTAAAATATTTTTCATTATCCTCAGTCCTAAATAATGATATTACTGAATATCTTTGGCCTGTAGTGCAAAGATGAATGATTTTCTGATGAATATCTTTGGCCCGTAGTGCAAAGATAAAAAGGTGTTTAGATGAACATGACCAACTGATAAATATCTTTGGCCCGTAGTGCAAAGATGAACAGGTGTTGAGATGACCATGACCAACAGATGAATATCTTTGGTCTGTAGTGCAAAGATGTGTGACTCCCCCAAAACAGGTCCATTCCATCCAACCCATTCTGAGTCGCCAAATACATGGTACATAAAACAACTACAACTTTATTACAACAATTGTCATGGAAAATACAACAACACATATGCTGTGAGTTTTGATACAAATATATACCAACTGTGACTCACATCCCAACCTTGGATAACACGTCACAATGGCACCTTACATAAAGGTATAGTCAAAAACTGTTTTAGAAATTAAAATCATTGGGAAGTGCTCAAGGAAACCTTCGTACATGGGAGGCCATGCGTCTAGGTTATGATAGATATCATATGGCCACAAAATTATCCTTGGTTGACCCAATAGACCCCAAAAAAAAAGAGAAGATTACTATTATATTCTTTCTAATGGTGAGTCTTCTCATGACATATCATTATCTGCACTGTCTCTAATTGAGAGTTATACTTCAACCAAACACCAAGATTATATAGGTAGTGCTCGTAGATATACTCAGCAAGTGGATGAGCACAACTGTAAAACCCCAACTTTTTGAATAAAGATGAATTTTCTATAAATTTTAATTTTGAATATTATGGAGTGAAATTGATATAATAGTTGTGGTTAATATTTAGTACAACGGCACAATCATTGGTGGACCCCACAACAGAATTATTATCGGATTGAGAAAACGACAAAAATACTTTATGAAAATAACGGCGGAAGTTTTACCGTTAACTGTTGAAACACCCGGTGTTAAAAGTACAGTAATACGCGTGGTTGTATAGTAGCACACAGTATTGATTATTGATGCTTACGTGATAAGTCACTCAGTTTTATTGGTATTATTAATGTAATAATACAGAAAATCTTTTTATATAAAACAGAATAATTTTATAAAGTTATTCTATAAATAGAATATATTATATTCTATTATGCATAGTATCTGCATAGTGTTTTATATAGTAAAAACTTTTTATATAAAGCAGAATACTTTTATAAAGCTATCTGTTTTATTAGACAATAATTAGAATATGTTATATTTTATTATGCATAGTATTTGCATAGTGCCTGCATAGTATTTTCATAGTGCCTGCATAGTGTTTGCATAGTAAAATCTTTTATAAAGTTATTCATTTTATTAGATTATAAATAGAATATATTATATTTTATTTAAAAGATTTTGCTTTAAATATGGACTATCAGATTAAAGTAAATTAATCTGGACCGTTCATGGATTAGTTACTATGCATTCTATTTTCCTATAAATAGAAGCTCATTCCTTCATTATTTTCTTACGAATTCACTAAACTCTAGAGAGAGAAACTATAGAGAGAGACTATAGAGAGATAGAAGAAAAGTATTCTGCTACTTAACTACTTTTATATTCAGTTTCTTTTACGGTAAGGGGTGTTATTCTTTCTTATTCATGAAGAGAACTATTGTTATTCTATTTCTTATTATTCCTGTATACGCGATCTACCCTATACTTGGTGATATTCTTCTATTATTCTGTTGGAACATCCTGTCTGTGTATTTTACACCGGACCTGGTTTCGTCTTTATTATTATTCCATTGGAACATCCTGTCTGTGTGTTTTACACTGGACCTGGTTTCGTCTTATTATTATTCTGTTGGAACATCCTGTCTGTGTATTTTACACCGGACCTGGTTCCGTCTTTATTATTCTGTTGGAACATCCTGTCGGTGCAAATTTTGCCTGACCTGGTTCCGTTATTATTATTCTGTTGGAATAACCTGTCTATGCGAAGTACCGCATGCATGGTGATTTCTTTTGTTATTCCATTCTTTATTATACTCAGTTGGTTAAAGTTTCGACTTCAATACTCCATGAAATTAGTAGAATATCTTTGATATTTGCGCTTCATCCAGTATCTTTTCATGAAAATATTCTTCTGATCATTCTTGAAATTTACGCTACAAAACAGTATCATGTTGACAATTTGGACGTTAATAATTCCTGGATAAAATAATTCTTGAACTTGTTTTATTGAATTCTTATATCATTGTCATCATCCTCATGTTTATATTTTTTTGAAAGTCATCTGTGGCCCGTAGTGCATAGATGGACTTGGTATTATTATGACCACAGATTATTCGGTGTAATCATAACCGTAATGTTACAAATGATGTGGTAAAAGTTCTCATTGGCCCGTAGTGCATTGATGGACAGTTGTTGGCATGATCATGACCATTAATGAATACACAAATATTCTTGGCCCGTAGTGCATGGATAATTGTGGTCGTGATACTAAAGAATATCCTTGGCCGTAGTGCAGGGGTGATTCGATGATGTGGATTATTTATTAAACTGAGTCTCAGCGATAACAGTGATGAAAAACCTTTTAAATCATAAAAGATAGTAGATTTTATTTTCTAGTTGACTCTTTTAATGGATTGCTTGTTCCGCTGCAGTTAAACATGATGTCTATTATATTTTATCAGTTTAACATTGTTGGAGACTAATGATAATTTATTCTGCATTATCTTAGTCATAATATTTCTTACTAGGCTAGTTGAGCTCACCCTTTCTTTCACTGTTCTCTTCAGGAAATGAGAATATAGCTGGGACGAGTCGGGGAACGGAGTGATGGTCCAGAGGATAGCATTAGTAGTCCTCACTATTCTGTGAAATAGTGTGATAATAATTGTAATGAGGACTCCTTTTGAGTTTGTATAATCTCTAGTAGATAATATTTGTATTCAAACTCACAGTTTATGTTTGTCTTATTGTACACGACAGTTGTATTAGTAAGTTGTATTTGAATTCTGTACCATGTATCTGACGACCCAAGATGGGTGATGTATACCTAATTTTGGGGGCGTCACAGTTGGTATCAAAGCTTAGGGATATGATCCCTAGCTAAGATGTGAGACTAGAACTAGGATGGGAGAGACGGGGAATTCCTTCGCTAGTATGACCTACTTAAATTTATTTTATATTTAAATTGGTTGGTCAGAGTTTAGAGATATTATGTTACATGTCAATTAACCTTTGTTTTGTGGCAGTATCTGAAAATGACATCCGAAAATGTTGAGAATAGCAATGGAGCACAAGAGACCGTTGAGTCTCCACATATCAATAATCAGAAGAATGTGCATCAGGAAGGCGACAATGCACATGCAAACAACAACACTGACCAAATGCTGAATGATGGATTGTTCAGAGGCTTTATGCAATTCATGCAACAGCGACTCTTGTCCAAAATGTAGGTGGAATCACTGGAAACTCTCGGGCGGTCACCGCTAAACAGTTCAAGGAGCTCGGACCACCGGAGTTTAAGGGAGAGCCAAAACCACTTATGGCAGAAGCATGGATAAAGTAGATCACCAAGATATTTGATGTCTTGGGATGCTCCGAGGAGCAAAAGGTTCCCATTGCCGCCTTTATGTTGCGTGGAGAGGCAGATTACTGGTGGGAATCGGTAAAACGTACTCAACCTGCCGTGCTGAAGATGTCTTGGGAGAAGTTCCAAGATCTGTTCAACGACAAATACTTTCTCGAAATTATTCGTCACATGAAGGAGGTGGAGTTTATCAAATTGGAGCAAAACATTATGACCGTGTCACAATACGAGGCAAAATTTACGGAGTTATCCCGGTTTGCGTCCCACTTGGTGGATAATGAAGAGAGAATGGCGCAAATATTTTTAAGAGGTTTTAAGCCGGAAATACGTCAACATCTTATTTCTCATAAACTATGCTTGTATTCAGATGTTGTAAATAGGGCTCAGTTGGTGGAGCACAATAACGAGTCAACGCAACCAAAAGAGAGCAGCCGACAAAATGATAATACCAGTGAGAGCAGTCATCGAAGGGGTGACAACAATCGTGGAGGGAATCAACAGGCCAGAAATGGTAACCACTTCGGTGGTAATCAGGGCCAAAATAATAAGAATGGATATTTCAAGAAGAGGAGATTCAACAATGATGGAAAGACGTCAGCACCAGCACCCGTTGTTAAGGAAGGAGAAAGACCACCTATCATATGCTTCAAATGCGGAGGGGAGGGACATATCAATCCAAATTGCGTGATACCGTCTAAAGTATGTTATAATTGTGGAAGAGAAGGTCACTTAGCTCGATTTTGTCGTTCACCGAAGACAAATTCAGCTAGGATGGAGGCACCTAAGGCTGTCCCAAAAAACTCAAAGCCGGTAGTGCAAAGGAGAGCGTTTGTTGTGACCTCCCAGATAGTAAGGAACCCGAATGAGGTCATCACGAGTAAGCTTATCATAAACTCTAGCGAAGTCTACACTTTATTTGTTACCGTTTCTACCCATTCTTTAATTTCTCCTACTTGCGCTCAACGATTAAATTTGACTCCGGAGAAATTAGACTTTGACTTATCTGTGGAAACTCCGTTGGAAGAAACCTTCATTACATCCACGGTTTATAAGTCTTGTTTGGTTCAAGTTGGTACCCACACATTACCTGTCAATCTTATTGCGTTAAAAATACATGCATTTGATGTAATTCTAGGGATTGATTGGTTAACTACTCATCATGCAAAAATTGATTGTTTTCGTAAGGATGTTAGCTTTCATATTCCTAATCGACATATTATGCGAATTCAAACAACCAAACCATTAAAATCAATCACTATCATCTCAAGCCATAAAGCTATTCGTTTATTGAAAAATGGATATCCAGCTTTCTTAGCTCATGTCATAGATCTAAACAAAAATACGTCAGTTTTGAATAATATTTCTATTGTTAATAAATTTCCTGACGTATTCCCTGAAGAACTTCATGGCCTACCCCCAGAGTGTGAAATTAAATTTTGTATCGACCTTGAACCCGGTACAAAACCCATTCCCAAAGCCCCATATCGAATGGCTCCTATTGAACTTCAGGAGTTAAAGACTCAACTGCAGGAATTGTTAGACATTGGCTTTATTCGTCCTAGTACTTCTCCTTGGGGTGCTCCTGTTCTATTCATGAAGAAGAAAGATGGGAGTATGCGACTTTTTATTGATTATCGTGAGTTGAATCATGTCATCATCAAAAATAGGTACCCATTGCCACATATTGATGACCTGTTTGACCAGTTGCAAGGAGCCAAATTCTTTTCAAAGATTGATCTTCATTCTGGATATCACCAATTGAAGATTAGAACCGATGATATTCCAAAGACGGCTTTCAGAACTTGGTATGGGCATTATAAATTCGTAGTCATATCCTTTGAATTGACTAATGCTCCTGCTGCCTTCATGGATATGATGAACCGAGTATTCAAGGATTATTTGAATCATTTTGTGGTCGTCTTTATTGATGACATCGTCATATATTCCAAAAGCCGTGAAGATCATGAGGAACACTTGAGGCTGATACTCCAAAAGCTTCATGAATACAAACTTTATGCCAAGTTAAAGAAATGCGAGTTCTGGCTTGAGGAAGTAGCATTCCTTGGGCACGTGGTAACAAGTCATGGAATATCTATTGACCCAGCAAAGATTGAAGCTATTCAAAGCTGGGAGCAACCTAAATCAGTGACCGAAGTACGTAGCTTTCTCGGCTTAGCTGGTTATTATCGGAGATTCGTAGAAGGATTTTCTCGAATCGCTACTCCACTAACTCAGCTGACTCGGAAAGATACAAAGTTTGGTTGGAGCGAGGAATGTGAGAAGAGTTTTCAAGAACTCAAGAGGAGACTTATTTCAGCACCTGTTCTGACAATACCATCTGGTTCGGAGGGATTTGTCATCTACAGTGATGCTTCGGGCAAAGGGTTAGGATGTGTTCTCATGCAACATGGGAAAGTCATAGCCTATGCCTCATGACAACTCAAAGAATATGAGAGGAATTATCCTACTCATGACCTAGAGTTAGCAGCTGTTGTCTTCGTACTAAAGATTTGGAGTCATTACTTGTATGGGGAGAAAGTGGAGATCTTTACGGATCATAAAAGCCTCAAATATTTCTTCACTCAAAAGGAACTCAACATGCGACAACGACGTTGGCTTGAACTGTTGAAAGATAATGATCATACTATCCAATACCATCCTGGAAAAGCGAACGTGGTAGCTGACACATTGAGTAGAAGATCATATGCGGGTACGAGTGCAATATTGTCAATGCAAAGGCCCATTTTGTATGACTTGCAAAGGATGGAGATAGAGATAAAGACTCCAGGGACCCACGTGATGATGGCAAATATACAAGTAGAACCGACTTTAATTGATAAAATTAAAGCTGCTCAAATTACAGATCCGGAGCTGATGCGTATGAAGAAGAAAGTGCAAGAAGGTGCGATGCCGGAAGCAAGAATCGATGAAGAAGGAATACTTCGAGTCAACTCTAGACTTTTTGTTCCTAACGAACCTGATTTAAAGTATAAAATTATGATGGAGGCGCACAACACACCGTTTGCAATCCATCCTGGGAGTACCAAAATGTATCATGATCTTCGACATACATTTTCGTGGGGCAATATGAAGAGAGAGATAGTGCTGTTTATCTCAAGGTGTCTAACGTGTCAACGAGTCAAGGCGGAGCATCAAGTATCAAAAGGTCCATTGCAACCACTTGAAATTCCAGAATGGAAGTGGGAGCACATTACCATAGATTTCGTTACTGGTCTTCCCAAAATTTCTCAAGGCATAGATGCGATTTGGGTCATTGTTGATAGATTGACCAAGTCTGCTCATTTCTTACCGATACGAGAAACTTATACACTTGAATGTCTTGCTCGTATGTACATAAACGAGATTGTAAGATTTCATGGTATGCCAGTATCCATAGTTTCTGATCGAGACCCAAGATTCACTTCGCGATTTTGGGTTAGTTTGCAAAAAGCTATGAGCACAGATTTACAATTTAGCTCGGCATATCATCCTCAGACGGACGGACAGTCGGAGAGGACTATTCAATCTCTTGAAGATCTATTAAGACTTTGTGTCCTTGATTTCAAGGGAAGTTGGGACAAGTTCTTACTATTGGTGGAGTTTTCCTATAACAACAGTTATCAAGCAAGTATTGGCATGACTCCATTCAAAGCGTTGTATGGAAAAAAGTATCGTTCTCCAGTATGCTGGGATGAGGTGGGTGAACCAACGTTATTGGGACCGGAGTTGGTACGTATGACTACAGAAAAGATTCAAACGATCCGACAACGTATAAAAATCTCACAAGATCGACAAAAGAGTTATGCTGATCTTCATCGAAAGAACGTGGAATTCGATATAGGAGATCATGTGTTGTTACGTGTTGCTCCATGGAAAGGGGTTACGAGATTTGGAAAGAGAGGAAAGCTCAATCCTCAATTTATTGGCCCATTTTTAATCCTTGATCGAGTAGGAACTGTGGCCTATAGATTCGCTTTACCGCCAAGCATGTCTCGTGTTCATAACGTTTTTCACATATCCATGTTACGTAAATATATGAAAGACCCGAACCACATTATAGAGTTGAAACCAGACGAAATAGCAGAAGATTTGACGTATGAAGAGGTTCCTGTTCAAATTTTGGATAAAAATGAACATATTCTACGCACCAAGGTTATACCTCAAGTCAAAGTTTTGTGGAGAAACCACGATGTTGAGGAAATGACTTGGGAGTTAGAATCTGAAATAAAATTAAGGTATCCTTACATCTTTGACATACCAGGTGCGTACCCTAATTTCGAGGGCGAAATTTCATAAGAAGGGAAGATTGTAAAATCCCAACTTTTTGAATAAAGATGAATTTTCTATAAATATTAATTTTGAATATTATGGTGTGAAATTGATATAATAGTTATGGGTAATATTTATAAAATTTTCAAAGTAAGCAAGTTGTTATATAATATTCGATTGGTCGGGGAATATTCGTTTTAACAGGGAATATTAATACAACGACACAATCATTGGTGGACCCCACAACGGAATTATTGTCGGATTGAGAAAATGACAAAAATACTTTATGAATATAACGACGGAAGTTTTACCGTTAACTGTTGAAACACCCGGTGTTAAAAGTACAGTAATACGCGTGGTTGTATAGTAGCACACGATATTGATTATTGATGCTTACGTGATAAGTCACTCAGTTTTGTTGGTATTATTAATGTAATAATACAAAAAATCTTTTTATATAAAACAAAATACTTTTATAAAGTTATTCTATAAATAGAATATATTATATTATATTATGCATAGTGTCTGCATAGTGTTTTGCATAGTAAAAACTTTTTATATAAAACATAATACTTTTATAAAGCTATTTATTTTATTAGACAATAAGTAGAATATGTTATATTTTATTATGCATAGTGTTTGCATAGTGCCTGCATAGTGTTTGTATAGTAAAATCTTTTATAAAGTTATTCATTTTATTAGATTATAAATAGAATATATTATATTTTATTTAAAAGATTTTGCTTTAAATATGGACCGTCAGATTAAAGTAAATTAATCTGGACCGTTCATGGATTACTTACTATGCATTCTATTTTCCTATAAATAGAATCTCATTCCTTCATTATTTTTTTACGAATTCACTGAACTCTAGAGAGAGAAACTATATAGAGAGACTATAGAGAGATAGAAGAAAATTATTCTGCTACTTAACTACTTTTATATTCAGTTTTTTTTACGGTAAGGGGTGTTATTCTTTCTTATTCATGAAGAGAACGGTTGTTATTCCATTTCTTATTATTCTGTTGGAATAACCTGTATATGCGGTCTACCCTATATTTGGTGACATTCTTCTATTATTCTGTTGGAACATCATGTTTGTGTGTTTTACACTGGACCTGGTTCGATCTTTATTATTATTATTCCGTTGGAACATCCTGTCTGTGTGTTTTACCCCAGACCTGGTTCCGTCTTATTATTATTCTGTTGGAACATCCTGTCTGTGAGTTTTACACCGGACCTGGTTCCGTCTTTATTATTCTGTTGGAACATCCTGTCGGTGCAAATTTTGCCTGACCTGGTTCCGTTATTATTATTCTGTTGGAATAACCTGTCTATGCGAAGTACCGCATGCATGGTGATTTCTTTTGTTATTCCATTCTTTATTATACTCAGTTGGTTAAAGTTTCGACTTCTATACTCCATGAAATTAGTTGAATATCTTTGATATTTGCGTTTCATCCAGTATCTTTTCATGAAAATATTCTTCTGGTCATTCTTGAAATTTACGCTACAAAACAGTATCATGTTGACAATTTGGACGTTAATAATTCCTGGATAAAATAATTCTTTAACTTGTTTTATTGAATTCTTATATCATTGTCATCATCCTCATGTTTATATTTTTTTGAAAGTCATCTGTGGCCTGTAGTACATAGATGGACTTGGTATGATTATGACCCAGGATTATTCGGTGTAATCATGACCGTAATGTTACAAATGATGTGGTAAAAGTTCTCATTGGCCCGTAGTGCATTGATGGACAGTTGTTGGCATGATCATAATCATTAATGAATACACAAATATTCTTGGCCCGTAGTGCATGGATAATTGTGGTCGTGATACTAAAGAATATCATTGGCTGTAGTGCAGGGGTGATTCAATGATGTGGAATATTTATTAAACTGAGTCTCAGCGATAACAGTGATGAAAAACCTTTTAAATCATAAAAGATAGTAGATTTTATTTTCTAGTTGACTCTTTTAATGGATTGCTTATTCCGCTGCAGTTAAACTTGATGTCTATTATATTTTATCTGTTTAACATTGTTGGAGACTAATGATAATTTATTCTGCATTATCTTAGTCATAATATTTCTTACTGGGCTAGTTGAGCTTACCCTTTCTTTCACTGTCCTCTTCAGGAAATGAGAATATAGCTGGGACGAGTCGGGGAATGGAGTGATGGTCCAGAGGATAGCATTAGTAGTCCTCACTATTCTGTAAAATAGTGTGATAATAATTGTAATGAGGACTCCTTTTGAGTTTGTATAATCTCTAGTAGATAATATTTGTATTCAAACTCACAGTTTATGTTTGTCGTATTATACACGACAGTTGTATTAGTAAGTTGTATTTGAATTCTGTACGATGTATCTGACGACCCAAGATGAGTGATGTATACCTAATTTTGGGGGCGTCACAACAACCCTGTCTTATGATGACACGAGATTGTATGTCATTAGACATCTTGTATGATAGTGTCAAAACACTCTTCCAACATTGGGTTCGCCTCACCCTATTTGATTCACCAAATATAACTACTAAATGATGTATATAACACCTTTCTATACTGCTTAGGTAGAACCTCCACAGCTAGAGACCACCGTTCTATTTACCCGTTACCCTCGCTCGACCCAGCTACACTCTTATTACCTGAAAAGGAATTGTGAAGCAAAAGGGTGAGCACAACTAGCCCAGTAAAGAATATCATGACTAAAGATAATTAAATTATCAATAGCCTTCATCAGTAATAAATCAGAGATTTAGAATATATGGTAGATGATAAAACTTTTTAACCATAGTTGCAGCAGAACGTGCAATCCATTAGAAGAGTCAAATAGACTATAAAGTCTATTATCTTCTCCATGTTAAAAATTCACCAACAATGTTTTATCCCTGTAACATCAATCAACATATTCTGGTCCACAATCATATGAATACCTCATAATCATAATTGTGATTTTAAATTCCTCTTCGCACCCAGGACAAAGATAATTTTCATCACTTGTCTTTACCTGAAACATCAAAGATCATGGTTATACCAAATCACAGTTCCTGTTCATAATCATACTAATAAATTCATCTTTGCACTACGGCCAAAGATATTCATCAACAGTTAATCTTTGCACTACAGGCCAAAGATATTCAATAACAGTTCATTTTTGCACTACAGGCCAAAGATATTCAATAACAGTTCATCTTTGCACTACGGGCCAAAGATATTCAACAACAGATCATATTTGCACTACAGGCCAAAGATATTCAACAACAAGTCATCTTTGCACTACGGGCCAATTATATTCATCAACAATTCACATTTGCACTACATGCCAAAGATATTCCTCAACAGTTCATATTTGCACTACATGCCAAATATATTCATCAACAGTTCATATTTGCACTACAGGCCAAATATATTAATATCTCAAAGAAATAAATAATCATATCAGAATTTATATAAACAATAATTATAACAATGTTGATCATTTCACCTTTGCACTTAAGCTAAATATATTCAAATATAAATTCGATGGTCATAATCATACCAGTCAACAATTCAACTTTGCACTACTGGCCAAAGGGAACCCATAGTCATGATCATACCAAAAATCTACCCATCTTTACACTCAAGTCAAATAGAAATATCATCATTAGGGTTATAAAAATGTTATATATAATAGTAAAATCAATATAATCAAAACATATAGATTTAATCTCAAGAGTAATATTCATAAATCAACTATAATTTGGTTAGAAAAAGAAATCAATTTTGTCATGAATAGTACCCATTAATAGTAACTCGTGAATAGTACTCCGTATTCGTACATAGTACCGTATACGTAAATAATATCATATACACGAATAGTGTCGTATACGTGAATAGTGCCGTATACGTGAATACTACCGTATACGTGAATAGTAATCCCGACACAAAAAGGTAGAACTTCCATAATAAAATTTATACCAATATTTCGGTATAATGATATTGAAAGAATAACATCATTACGAAAAAAATATCCCTTACAATCCCTTAAAATCCCTTACTATCCCTTACTATCCCTTACCTCAAAAGAGCAGTATTTCTGACTGGATATCAGATATGACACTGAAGGAAACTTGCACTGATGAATAACAACTCACCAAGTATCTAAATACTCACAAAATATGCTCGATAATATAGAGAGATAAATAGAGAAAACTTATGAATTCTGGTGTGATTTTCAATTCTAACTTAGCCCTCTATTTATAGGAAAATGTTAGCACGTCGAAGCAAACTTGACCTGCTACCTGATGGCTTTACCTGCTACTATTCCACCCACCAAAAATTAGCCACCATCCCCAACAACCAAAAGTGGGGCCCACCCATTTCTAGAATTTTCCACCAAAATTATTTATAAACCTAATTTCCGAATCAGTCACCTCTTAAAATGCATAACAAATCATTCGTTTATTTTTAACGGTTCAAAATTTGTGGACATATACTCAACTTATATATGTATAAAATATCCAATAATTATGACGATCCAACGGTCAGATTAAAAATTATAACTCACACAATAAAGCTGTAAGAACACTGATTCGATCTTTTAATACCTCTATTCCGACAAAATACTGATAAAATACCTCAACATTAATTCCTTCATTTATAACCACATAAAAAAATCCATCATTTATATCCACATCAAATAAATATTTTCTTATCATATAAATCAATAATTAATTATTCACAAATAATATTACAGAATCACAATAATGACAACCAAGCAGTTCCCAGGAAAGAGGGGGATTTCCAATAAGAATTTCTCCTTACTGACGCGCAATTAGGTGATCAAACCTCTCCTTGACAGAACTTTCTAGACATTGTTAATAGTGGTATCTAATAATATTATTTCAAATAATATGAATTATTGATCTGATAATGGAAAATACTATGCAGTGACAATTATTTAAACAACAATAATATAAAATATCAACGCAGCAATTATTGAATCAATAAAATAAAATATTGAACAGTAATTACTGTAACATTTATTGAGTAGTGCCTTCTTACGTAAGAATCAAACATTCAAAAATACTGTGCAATAACGCGTATTATTGTATTTTAACCACCGGGTATTCCACCAGTATTAACGGTAACAACTATGCCGTTATTTGTAAAAACTCAAATTTGTCGTTTTCTTCATCCGAAAGTTATCTATTATGGGGCCCACAAATGGCTACGTCGACGTACGAATATTCCTCGACAGAAAGAATATTCCACGAACAAACGAATATTTCCCGACAACAATGAATATTTTATAACCATTTGCTTATTTTGAAAAAAATTGCACATATCACCCTTAACTTTAACTTTTCTATCAATTTAACCATTTACTAAATAGAAAAATTGAATACTTTTATTTTATAAAATTCGGGGTCATACAATCTCCCCTCCTTATGAAATTTTATCCCCGAAATTTACGTACCTGATAATTCAAAGAGTTGAGAATACCTTGCTTTCATTTCAGATTCCATCTTCTCTGTCATCATGATTTCTCCATTGCTCATCTCCTGTATTTCAGATATCATTCTAGAATATAACTTCAAAACAAGGGTTAATTGAACAAATTAACATATCACATAATATCCAGATATTATGAGTGACCAACAAATAAGCTTAGGTAGGACACACTAGCGAAGGATTTACTCATCTCTCCCTCCTAGTTATATTCCCCGATCCCGCCAGAGACCATATCCCTAAGCTCTGATACCAAATGTGACAAATGTCCCATCAGTGGACATCACCTCACATTGGTACCTATCAGTTTTCCACCGAAAGACGGCGTCACCTACAGAGAGTCTGGCTTCGGTGCATCCCCCATCAACAGGAAGTCACCAGGGAGAGGCTCGAGGCTCTTCACACTTATGGCTCTGATACCAAATGTGACGCCCCCAAAACAGGTCCATTCCATCCAACCCATCCCGAGTCACCAAATACATGGTACAGAAAACAACTACAACTTTATTACAACAATTGTCGTGCAAAATACAACAACACATATGCTATGAGTTTTGATACAAATATATACCAACTTTGACTCACATCCCAACCATGGATAACACGTCACAATGGCACCTCACATAAAGGTATAGTCAAAAACTATTTTAGAAATTAAAATCTTTGGGAAGTTCTCAAGGAAACCTTCGTACATGGGAGACCATGCGTCTAGGTTATGATAGATATCATATGGCCACAAAATTATCCTTGGTTGACCCAATAGACCCCAAAGAAAAATGAGAAGATTACTATCATATTCTTTCCAATGGTGAGTCTTCTCATGACATATCATTATCTCCACTGTCTCTAATTGAGAGTTATACTTCAACCAAACACCAAGATTATATAGGTAGTGCTCGTAGATATACTCAGCAAGTGGATGAGCACAACCCTGTCTTATGATGACACGAGGTTGTATGTCATTAGACATCTTGTATGATAGTGGCAAAACACCCTTCCAACGTTGGGTTCGCCTCACCCTATTTGATTCACCAAATATAACTACTAAATGATGCATACAACACCTTTCTATACTGCTTAGGTAGAACCTCCACAGCTAGAGACCACCGTTCTATTTCCCCGTTACACTCGCTCGACCCAGCTACACTCTTATTACCTGAAAAAGAATTGTGAAGCAAAAGGGTGAGCACAACTAGCCCACTAAAGAATATCATGACTAAAGATAATTAAATTATCAATAGCCTTCATCAGTAATAAATCAAAGATTTAGAACATATGGTAGATGATAAAACTTTTCAAACATAGTTGCAGCGGAACGAGCAATCCATTAGAAGAGTCAAATAGACTATAAAGTCTATTATCTTCTCCATGTTAAAAATCCACCAACAATGTTTTATCCCTGTAACATCAATCAATATATTCTGGTCCACAATCATATGAATAACTCATAATCATAATTTTGATTCTAAATTCCTCTTCGCACCCAGGACAAAGATAATTTTCATCACTTGTCTTTACCTGAAACATCAAAGATCATGGTTATACCAAATCACAGTTCCTGTTCATAATCATACTAATAAATTTATCTTTGCACTACGGCCAAAGATATTCATCAACAGTTCATCTTTGCACTACAGGCCAAAGATATTCAATAACAGTTCATCTTTGCACTACATGCCAAAGATATTCAATAACAGTTCATCTTTGCACTACGGGCCAAAGATATTCAACAACAGATCATCTTTGCACTACAGGCCAAAGATATTCAACAACAGGTCATCTTTGCACTACGGGCCAATGATATTCATCAACAATTCATATTTGCACTACATGCCAAAGATATTCCTCAACAGTTCATATTTTCACTACATGCCAAATATATTCATCAACAGTTCAGATTTGCACTACAGGCCAAATATAATAATATCTCAAAGAAATAAATAATCATATCAGAATTTATATAAACAATAATTATAACCATGTTGATCATTTCACCTTTGCACTTAAGCTAAAGATATTCAAATATAAATTCGATGGTCATAATCATACCAGTCAACAATTCAACTTCGCACTACTGGCCAAAGGGAACCCATAGTCATGATCATACCAAAAATCGACCCATCTTTACACTCAAGTCAAATAGAAATATCATCATTAGGGTTATAAAAATGTTATATATAATAGTAAAATCAATATAATCAAAACATCTAGATTTAATCTCAAGAATAATATTCATAAATCAACTATAATTTGGTTAGAAAAAGAAACCAATTTTGTCATGAATAGCATCCGTGAATAGTAACTCGTGAATAGTACTCCGTATTCGTACATAGTATCGTATACGTAAATAATGTCATATACACGAATAGTGTCGTATACGTGAATAGTGTCGTATACGTGAATAATACCGTATACGTGAATAGTAACCCCGACACAAAAAGGTAGAACTTACACAATAAAATCTATACCAATATTTCGGTATAATGATATTGAAAGAATAACATCATTACGAAAAAAATATCCCTTACAATCCCTTACTATCCCTTATTATCCCTTACCTCAAAAGAGTAGTATTTCTAACTGGATATCGGATATGACACTGAAGGAAACTTGCACTGATGAATAGCAACTCACCAAGTATCTAAATACTCATAAAATATGCTCGATAATATAGAGAGAGAAAACTTATGAATTCTGGTGTGATTTTCAATTCTAACTTAGCCCTCTATTTATAGGAAAATGTTAGCACGCCGAAGCAAACTTGACTTACTACCTGATGGCTTTACCTGCTACTATTCCACCCACCAAAAATTAGCCACCATCCCCAACAATCAAAAGTGGGGCCCACCCATTTCTAGAATTTTTCACCAAAATCATTTATAAACCTAATTTCTGAATCAGTTACCTCTTAAAATTTATAATAAATCATTCATTTATTTTTAACGGTGTAAAATTTGTGGACATATACTCAACTTATATATGTATAACATATCCAAAAATTATAATGATCCAACGGTCAGATTAAAAATTATAACTCACACAATAAAGATGTAAGAACACTAATTCGATCTTTTAATACCTCCAATCCGACAAAATACTGATAAAATACCTCAACATTAATTCCTTCATTTATAACCGTATAAATAAATCCATCATTTATATCCACGTCAAATAAATATTTCCTTATCATATAAATCAATAATTAATTATTCACAAATAATATTACAGAATCACAATAATGACAACCAAACAGTTTCCAGGAAAGAGGGGGATTTCCAATAAGAATTTCTCCTTACTGGCGCGCAATTAGGTGACCAAACCTCTCCTTGACAGAACTTTCTAGACATTGTCAATAATGATATCTAATAATATTATTCCAAATAATATTAATTATTGATCTGATAATGGAAAATATTGTGCAGTGACAATTATTGAAACAACAATAATATAAAATATCAACGCAGCAATTATTGAATCAATAAAATAAAATATTGAACAGTAATTACTGTAACAATTATTGAGTAGTGCCTTCTTACATAAGAATCAAAAATTCAAAAATACTGTGCAATAACGCGTATTACTGTATTTTAACCACCGGGTATTCCAACAGTGTTAACGGTAACAACTACGCCGTTATTTGTAAAAACTCAAATTTGTCATTTTCTTCATCCGACAGTTATCATTTATGGGGCCCACAAATGGCTGCGTCGACGTACAAATATTCCCCGACAGAAAGAATATTCCATGACCAAACGAATATTCCCCGACAACAATGAATATTTTATAACCACTTGCTTATTTTGAAAAAAATTGCACATATCACCCTTAACTTTAACTTTTCTATCAATTTAATCATTTACTAAATAGAAAAATTGAATACTTTTATTTCATAAAATTCGGGGTCATACAATCTCCCCTCCTTATGAAATTTCGTCCCCGAAATTTACGTACCTGATAATTCAAAGAGTTGAGAATACCTTGCTTTCATTTCAGATTCCATCTTCTCTGTCATCATGATTTCTCCATTGCTCATCTCCTGTATTTCAGATATCATTCTAGAATACAGCTTCAAAACAAGGGTTAATTGAACAAATTAACATATCACATAATATCCCGATATTATGACTGACGAACAAATAAGCTTAGGTAAGACACACTAGCGAAGGATTTACTCATCTCTCCCTCCTAGTTATATTCCCCGATCCCGCCATAGAGCATATCCCTAAGCTCTGATACCAAATGTGACAAATATCCCATCAGTGGACAACACCTCATATTGGTACCTATCAGTTTTCCACCGAAAGACGGCGTCCCCTACGGAGAGTCTGGTTTCGGTGCATCCCCCATCAACAGGAAGTCACCAGGGAGAGGCTCGGGGCTCTTCACACTTATGGCTCTGATACCAAATGTGACGCCCCAAAACAGGTCCATTCCATCCAACCATCCCGAGTCACCAAATACATGGTACAGAAAACAACTACAACTTTATTACAACAATTGTCGTGCAAAATACAACAACACATATGCTGTGAGTTTTAATACAAATATATACCAACTTTGACTCACATCCCGACCTTGGATAACACGTCACAATGGCACCTTACATAAAGGTAAAGTCAAAAACTGTTTTAGAAATTAAAATCTTTGGGAAGTGCTCAAGGAAACCTTCGTACATGGGAGGCTATGCATCTAGGTTATGATAGATATCATATGGCCACAAAATTATTCTTGGTTGACCAAAAAGACCCCAAAGAAAAATGAGAAGATTACTATCATATTCTTTCCAATGGTGAGTCTTCTCATGATATATCATTATCTCCACTGTCTCTAATTAAGAGTAATACTTCAACCAAACACCAAGATTATATAGGTAGTGCTCGTAGATATACTCAGCAAGTGGATGAGTACAACCGTGTCTTATGATGACACGAGGTTGTATGTCATTAGACATCTTGTATGATAGTGGCAAAACACCCTTCCAACATTGGGTTCGCCTCACCCTATTTGATTCACCAAATATAACTATTAAATGATGTAGACAACACCTTTCTATACTTCTTAGGTAGAACCTCCACAGCTAGAGACCACCGTTCTATTTACCCGTTACACTCGCTCGACCCAGCTACACTCTTATTACCTGAAAAAGAATTGTGAAGCAAAAGAGTGAGCACAACTAGCCCACTAAAGAATATCATGACTAAAGATAATTAAATTATCAATAGCCTTTATCAGTAATAAATCAGAGATTTAGAACATATGGTAGATGATAAAAATTTTCAACCATAGTTGCGGCGGAACGAGCAATCCATTAGAAGAGTCAAATAGACTAGACTATAAAGTCTATTATCTTCTCCATGTTAAAAATCCACCAACAATGTTTTATCCCTGTAACATCAATCAACATATTCTGGTCCACAATCATATGAATAACTCATAATCATAATTGTGATTCTAAATTCCTCTTCGCACCCAGGACAAAGATAATTTTCATCACTTGTCTTTACCTGAAACATCAAAGATCATGGTTATACCAAATCACAGTTCCTGTTCATAATCATACTAATAAATTCATCTTTGCACTACGACCAAAGATATTCATCAACAGTTCATCTTTTCACTACAGGCCAAAGATATTCAACAACAGTTCATCTTTGCACTACAGGCCAAAGATATTCAATAACAGTTCATCTTTGCACTACGGGCAAAAGATATTTAACAACAGATCATCTTTACACTACAGGCCAAAGATATTCAACAACAGGTCATCTTTGCACTACGGGCCAAATATATTCATCAACAATTCATATTTGCACTACATGCCAAAGATATTCCTCAACAGTTCATATTTGCACTACATGCCAAATATATTCATCAACAGTTCAGATTTGCACTACAGGCCAAATATATTAATATATCAAAGAAATAAATAATCATATAGAATTTATATAAGCAATAATTATAACCATGTTGATCATTTCACATTTGCACTTAAGCTAAAGATATTCAAATATAAATTCGATGGTCATAATCATATCAGTCAACAATTCAACTTTGCACTACTGGCCAAAGGGAACCCATAGTCATGATCATACCAAAAATCTACCCATCTTTACACTCAAGTCAAAGAGAAATATCATCATTAGGGTTATAAAAATGTTATATATAATAGTAAAATCAATAAAATCAAAACATCTAGATTTAATCTCAAGAGTAATATTCATAAATCAACTATAATTTGGTTAGAAAAAGAAACCAATTTTATCATGAATAGTACCAGTGAATAGTAACTCGTGAATATTAACTCATGAATAGTACTCTGTATTAGTACATAGTACCATATACTTAAATAATGTCATATACACAAATAGTGTCGTATATGTGAATAGTGACGTATACGTGAATAGTACCGTATATGTGAATAGTAACCCTGACACAAAAAGGTAGAACTTCCACAATAAAATCCATACCAATATTTTGGTATAATGATATTGAAAGAATAACATCATTACAAAAAAAATATCCCTTACAATCCCATAAAATCCTTTACTATCCCTTACTATCCCTTACCTCAAAAGAGCAGTATTTCTGACTGGATATCGGATATGACGCTGAAGGAAACTTGCACTGATGAATAAAATCTCACCAAGTATCTAAATACTCACAAAATACGCTCGATAATATAGAGAGAGAAAGAGAGAAAACTTATGAATTCTTGTGTGATTTTCAATTCTAACTTAGCTCTCTATTTATAGGAAAATGTTAGCACGCGAAAGCAGACTTGACCTGCTACCTGATGGCTTTACCTGCTACTATTCCACCCACCAAAAATCAGTCACCACCCCCAACAACCAAAAGTGGGTCCCACCCATTTCTAGAATTTTCCACCAAAATCATTTATAAACCTAATTTCTAAATTAGTCACCACTTAAAATTCATAACAAATCATTCGTTCATTTTTAACGGTTCAAAATTTATGGACTTATACTCAACTTATATATGTATAATATATCCAAAAATTACAACGATCCAACGGTCAGATTAAAAATTATAACTCACACAATAAAGCTGTAAGAACACTGATTCGATCTTTTAATACCTCCAATCCGACAAAATACTGATAAAATACCTCAACATTAATTCCTTCATTTATAACCACATAAATAAATCCATCATTTATATCCGCATTAAATAAATATTTTATTATCATATAAATCAATAATTAATTATTCACAAATAATATTACAGTATCATAATAATGACAACCAGGCAGTTTCCAGGAAAGAGGGGGCTTTCCAATAAGAATTTCTCCTTACTGGCGCGCAATTAGGTGACCAAATCTCTCCTTGACAGAATTTTTTAGACATTGCCAATAATGTTATCTAATAATATTATTCTAAATAATATAATTATTGATCTCATAATGGAAAATATTGTGCAGTGATAATTATTGAAACAACAATAATATAAAATGTCAACGCAACAATTATTGAATCAATAAAATAAAATATTGAACAGTAATTACTGTAACAATTATTGAGTAGTGCCTTCTTACGTAAGAATCAAAAATTCAAAAATATTATGCAATAACGCGTATTACTGTATTTTAATCACCGGGTATTCCAACAGTGTTAACGATAACAACTACGCCGTTATTTGTAAAAACTCAAATTTGTCGTTTTATTCATCCGACAGTTATCCGTTATGGGGCCCACAAATGGTTGCGTCGACGTACGAATATTTCACAACCAAACGAATATTCCCCGACAACAATGAATATTTTATAACCACTTGCTTATTTTGAAAAAAATTACACATATCACCCTTAACTTTAACTTTTCTATCAATTTAACCATTTACTAAATAGGAAAATTGAATACTTTTATTTCATAAAATTCGCGGTCTTACAAGATGACTATTTGATTTATGATGTATATTGATTGATGTTACAGGGATAAAATATCGATGATGGACTTTTAAATTCATAGATGATTGTAGATTTCATTCCCTACTTAACTCTTCTAATGAATTATTGTTTCCACTACAGTTGTTGATCTAAAACTTGTTGTCTATTGTATTCTATCAGATTTTTTCCTGTTGAAGACTAAGGACAATTTGTTGTACATTATCTTAGTCATAATATTCTTTATTGGGCAAGTTGAGCTCACCCTTTTCCTTTTTGTTCCATTTTTCTTCTCAAGAGACGAGAATATAGCGGGAACTAGTCAGGGTGTGGAGTAATGGTTCAAGACAGTTGTTTTAGTAGTCCTCACTATTTTGTAAAATAGTGTATCAATAATTATAATGAAGACTTATTTTAGTGTGGATATTGTCTATAAGATAATATTTGTATTTAAACTCAGAGTTTATGTGTTGTCGTATTTTGCACGATAATTGTATTAATGAAGTTGTAGTTGTTTCTGTACTATGTATTTGGCAACTCAGAATAGGTTGGGTGGATTGGACCTATTTTGGGGGCGTCACACTACAGGCCAAAGATATTCAACAACATGTCATCTATGCATTACGAGCCAAAGATATTCATTAACAATTCATCTTTGCACTACAGGCCAAATATATTCCTAAACAGTTCATATTTGCACTACAGGCCAAATATATTTATGAACAGTTCATATTTGCACTACAGGCCAAATATATTAATATCTCAAAGAAATATATAATCATTTCAGAATTTATATAATCCATAATTATAACCATGTTGATCAATTCAAATTTGCACTTAAGCTAAAAATATTCAATTGTAAATTCAATGGTCATGATCATACCAGTCAACGATTCAACTTTGCACTACTTGCCAAAGAGAACCCTTAGTCATGACCATACCAATAATCTACCCATCTTTACACTCAAGTCAAAGAGAAATTTCATCACCAGGGTTATAGAAATGTTATATATGATAATAAAAACAATATGATCAACAACCTATTAATTTCAAGAGTAAGATTCATAAATCAACGATAATTTGGTTAGAAAAAGAAACCAACTTTGTCGTGAATAGTACCCGTGAATAGTAACTCGTGAATAGTAACTCATGAATAGTACTCCATATTCGTACATAGTAACGTATACGTAAATAATGTCTTATACGTATATAGTGCCATATACATGAATAGTGTCGTATACGTGAATAGTGCCGTATACGTGAATAGTAACCCCGACTCAAAAAGATAGAACTTCCACAATAAAATCCATACCAATATTTCGGTATAATATTGAAAGAATAACATCATTACGAAAAAAATATCCCTTACAATCCCTTAAAATCCCTTACCTCAAAAGAGCAGCACTTCTGACTGGATATCGGATATGTCGCTGAAGGAAACTTGCACTGATGAATAGCAACTCACCAAGTATCTAAATACTCACAAAATACACTCGATAATCTAGAGAGAAAATGAGAGAAAACTTATAAATTCTGGTGTGATTTTTAATTCTAACTTAGCCCTCTATTTATAGGAAAATGTTAGCACGCCGAAGCAGACTTGACCTGCTACCTGATGGCTTTACCTGCTACTATTCCACCCACCAAAAATTAGTCATCTTCCCCAACAACCAAAAGTGGGGCCCACCCATTTCTAGAATTTTCCACCAAAATTATTTATAAACCTAATTTTCGAATCAGTCACCTCTTAAAATTCATAACAAATCATTCGTTCATTTTTAACTGTTCAAAATTTGTGAACATATACTCAACTTAGATATGTATAACATATCCAAAATCACAATGATCCAACGGTCAGATTAAAAATTATAACTCACACAATAAAGCTGTAAGAATACTGATTTGATCTTTTAATACCTCCAATCCGACAAAATACTGATAAAATACCTCAACATTAATTCCTTCATTTATAATCACATAAATAAATCCATCATTTATATCCACATCAAATAAATAATTCATTATCATATAAATCAATAATTAATTATTCACAAAAAATATTACAGAATCACAATAATGATAATCAGGCAGTTCCCGGGAAAGATGGGGCTTTTTGATAACCAAACCTCTCCTTGACAGAACTTTCTAGATATTGCCAATAATGCTATCTAATAATATTATTCAAATAATATGAATTATTGATCTGATAATGGAGATACTGTGCAATGACAATTATTGAACAACAATAATATAAAATATCAACGCAACAATTATTGAATCAATAAAATAAAATATTGATACGTAATTACTGTAACCATTATTGAGTAGTGTCTTCTTACGTAAGAATCAATAATTGAAAAAAATACCGTGCAATACCGTGTGCTAATGTGCAACTACACGTATTACTGTTTTTTAACCACCATGTATTCCAACAGTGTTAACGGTAACAGCTACACTGTTATTTATAATAACTCAAATTTATCGTTTTCTTTATCCGACAGTTATTCTGTTATGGGGCCCATAAATGGTTGCGCCGTCATACGAATATTCCCCGACAACAATGAATATTTTATAACCACTTGCATATTTTGAAAAAAAAATTCATATATCACTCTTAACTTTAACTTTTATCAATTTAACCATTTATTGAATAGAAAAATTGAATACTTTTATTTCATAAAATTCGGGGTCTTATAAAGTAACTATTTGTGATTTATTTTAAAATGACTTATAAGTCATTTTAAAATAAGTTAGTTTGACCAAATGTAATGTCTATTTTGCCCCTCTTCTATTTTGCCCCTGTTTTTATTAATATCTTTTTTAGTAATCTTTATATTATTTTAACTTATAAGTCATTCTGAGCCGAACACCTTCAGAATTTGTTTTAACTTATAAATAAAATTTATATCAAACACTTCTATTTATAAGTCTCAACTTAAAAGAACTTATAAGTCAACTTATATTTTAACTTATAAATTATTTAAAATAAGGAGTTCGCGAACATGCCCTTACAAACCTTTTCTTTAAAACTGTAAACTATTTTTTTAATCTAATATAATCTCACTTTTAAAGTTAGATATATAATTTAATTATTTAAGTCAAATCACTTAAAATTAAGCTCTCGAAACAGTGTCCCTGGTCTAAACGTACGTTACTAAGGGGTGTTCAGTGAAGTATAAGTCGGTCAAACTAATTTATAATAAATTATTTATTATTATTTGAGTGTTTGAGAATTATTTATTTTTTAACTTATAAATTAGTTTTTAAGTTAAAAAAATAAGTAACTATTTTTAACTTATTTTAAAATGACTTATAAGTTATTTTAAAATAAGTTAGTTTGATAAAATGTAATATCTATTTTGCCCCTCTTCTATTAATATCCTTTTTAATAATCTTTACATTATTTTAACTTATAACTCATTCTGAACTGAACACATTCATAACTTGCTTTAACTTAATTTTTAATTTATAAATCAAATTGATGCCGAACACTTTTATTTATAAGTCACCATTTAAAATAACTAATAAGTCAACTAATATTTTAACTTATAAGTCATTTAAAATAAGGATTTCTCGAACCGAACAAACCCTTACAAACCTTTTCTTTAACACTGTCGAATGCTTAAACCTATTTTTTTTAAAAAATCTATTATAATCTCTCACTTTTAAAATTAAATATATAATTTAATTATTTAAGTCAAATCACTTTTAAAATTAAAGATACAAGTATTTAAGTCAAACTGAATCGTCTTAGAATTAGTCATTAAATGATTTTATTAACATTTTAAAAAAAATAAGTTATTTTAATACAAATTTTTCTAAAGATAATATGATGAGTTTTATTTTTATTTTTTACTATATTCGGTTGAAATTTTTAACATTATTACCTTTGACAAAAAAGCTTAATAACTTTAAAGTCTGCACACAATTCTCAATAATCACATTTAAAATTTGAATTATCTTATTAGGGAAAAATTAACAATTTAGTAGCTCGAAGAAACTCAAAACTTTGTATATTATTGACTCTTTTGCATAATGAATTGATAAGTTATTAATATATTTTGAATTTCAACTAATCACTATCACTCAATCCATGTTTAGTATGAGTTTGCAGAATCAAATCCGTGCATTAGTGAGTGTTGGGGTCAAGTCTGGGTTGAGTTCTTTAAATGTACGAGATTCTTAATTAAAGAAAAGATAAAAAAGAAAGAAAAAAAGAAAAAAGGTAAAAATTTAAACAGTTATAGGCTGATTTCTTTTGTCATATAGTTCTTCCGTCCCATAGTTATAGGCTGATTTCTTTTGTAATATAGTTTAAGAAAATTATTTAAGTGACAATTTTTAACATAAATTTTCCACATATACCCCTTAATATAGAATTAATGGATAAATTAATTACTCCTTACTTATCACACTAGAACTCTCAACTTCATTGATTGATGTGTACTGACCATTAAAATCTATAAACTTTAACCAAAGAGAATACAACATTAAATGTGGTGATAAAAATAATGATATTGAATGTTGTTTCTTTAAAAAAAGAGTAATGGTTGAATATTTATTATAAGGGCATAAAAGTAAAACAATGAACCAACTAAATTTTATAAATAGCAAGTAGCCTATATATTGGGACATCTCAAAATAGAAAATCAGCCTATAACTATGGGACGGATGAAGTATATATATATATAGAAAAAATGTATATACACAGTCGTCTATGGCGACGATTTTTGTTGACTATACAGAAAATGTATATACACAACTGCGTAGTACACAATCGCCTATGACGAAGGTTTTTGTGGGCTATGGAGACCGTTCAAGCGTCGTCATAGATATTTTGATCTATGGCTACGGTTGAACTGTCTCTATTAGAAGGACTGTGTACTACACATATGTGACGCCCCCAAAATAGGTATACACCATCCATTCTGAGTTGTCAAAATACATGGTACAGAAACAACTACAAATTTATTAATACAACATAAAAACTGTGAGTTTAAATACAAATATTGTCATCTAGACAATATCCACACTCAAATAAGTTCTCATTACAATTATTGATACATTATTTTACAGAAATGGTGAGGACTACTAAAACGACTTTCTAGAACCTTCATTCCATACTCCGACTAGTACTCGCTACATTCTCGCCTCTTGAGAAGAAAAATAGAACAAAAAGGAAAAGGGTGAACTCAACTAGCCGGGTAAAGAATATTATGACTAAAATAATATAGAAAAAAAATTATCGTTAGTCTTCAACATGGAAAAATCTAATAGAATACAATAGACAACAAGTTTCAGATCAATATTCGCAGCGGAAATAATAATTCATAGAAGAGTTATGTAAAGAATGAAATCTATTATTATCTATGAATTTAAAAGTTCATCATCAATATTTTATCCCTGTAACATCAATCAATATACATCATAAATTAAATATTCATCTTTGCACTACAGGCCAAAGATATTCATCACTAGTTGGTCATGTTCATCTAAACACCCGTTCATCTTTGCACTACGGGCCAAAGATATTCATCAGAAATCATTCATCTTTGCACTACAGGCCAAAGATATTCAGTAATATCATCATTTAGGACTGAGGATGATGAAAAATATTTTAAAAGAAACGAATCCAGTGAAACAAAATAACAAATATTAAGGATTCGTATTTCGGTTTATCCATGTCCAAAAATACCTCATAAGTAATCATAGTGGAGTAAAATTCAAGAATGATCAAAACATGGATACAATCAAAGCTAATATCCATAATAGATATTTTGGACAAAAGGAAGAAAATTTCATTTTTTTCGGTGAATAGTGTTGTATTCGTGAATAGTGTCGTATACGTGAATAGTAATCCCGACACAAAGAGTTCCAAATTTGATAAAAAGTTCAGACCAATATTTCGGCATAATGATATTGAAAAAAATAATATCATTTAAGAAGAAAATAATATCCCTTACCTTGAAAGAATAGTACTTCTGGCTGGAATACTGAATATAGTGCTGAAGGGAACTTGCATCGTATAACAACACTCAAAGTATCAAAATACTCACAAGAATACGCTCAATATATCGGGAGAGAAAGAGAGAAAACTTTAGTTTCTGGTGTGATTTTCAATTCTAACCTAAGCACCCTATTTATAGGAAAATACTTAGAACACCAAAGTAGAAAATTTAATAAAATATTAATATTATTTATATAAATTCCTACGCCCACCATCAATAACTGAATTCAGCCATTTCAATAACCAATGGGGCTCACCAAACATATCAAAAACATTTTTCTAACTATAAATATTTTAAACTTCCAAAAATCAATTATTCTGCAACCTCGAAACTTCAATAATTCATAATAAATAGTCCTTTTATTAGAAAAATTCGACCCACGTGTCTTTTTCATAGAAAATTTCATTATCTACAACTTTGCAGAAGAAAGGTTTTCCAAATTTCAAATAGAAATTGACCGAAATCTACAAAGGGGTGATTTTACAAGCTATAATCAAATTTCAGTCAAGAAATGGGGTCCACCGACACACAAAACATGTGTTAATCATTTAATGCAACAAAAATACTCTTTCTCCTCATATACTCATATATTCCACATTCATTATAAAAATATCATCATTATTATATTATAATAATGTAATAAAATATTATTTTATCAGAAAATATAAAATATCAATTTTCAATAATTGTCACTTTAAAAATTTTCTCCATCTATATCCACATAAATTGAATATTTTCCTCATCATATAAATCAATAATTAATTATTCACAAATAATATTATAGAATCACAATACTGATAACCAGGCAGTTCTCAGGAAAGAGGGGACTTTCCAATAAGGATTTCTCCTTACTGGCACACAATTAGGTGACCAAACCTCTCCTTAGAAAGAACTTTCTAGACATTGCCAATAATGTTATCTAATAATATTATTCAGATAATATGAATTATTGATTCGATAATGAAAAATACTATGTAGTGACAATTATTAGAACAACAGTAATATAAAATATCAACGCAATAATTATTGAATCAATAAATAAAATACTGAACAATAATTACTGTAAAAATTATTGAGTAATGCCTTCTTACGTAAGAATCAATAATTGGTGCAATACTGTGTGCTACTGTGCAACAATGCGTATTACTGTGTTTTAACCACCGGGTATTCCAACAGTATTAACGGTAACAACTACGCCATTATTAATAAACAACTTATACTTGTCGTTTTCTTTATCCAATCGCTTTCCGTTATTGGGCCCACAAAAGACTACGCCGTCGTACGAATATTCCCCAACAGGAAGAATATTCCACGACCAAACGAATATTCTCCGACAACAATGAATATTTTATAACCACTTGTGCATTTTACCCATAACTAACCTCATTAATCAATTCAACCCTTACTATTTCAAAATAATAAATAGAGGAAATTAAATTTCATTTATTAATAATTTGGGGTCTTACAACCTCCCCTCCTTATGAATTTTTGTCCTCGAAAATGACGTACGTACTTGGTGTTTCGAAAAGATGAGGATACCTCGCTTTCATTTCCGTTTCTAACTCCCAGGTCATTTCCTCAATGGCATGGTTCCTCCACAAAACTTTAACATGTGGTATGACCTTTGTGCGTAGGACATGCTGTTTCCTATTCAAGATCTTGACAGGTACCTCCTCGTACGTTAAGTCTTCAGCTATCTCGTCCGGTTCTAACTCAATGACGTGGTTTGGGTCTTTCACATATTTACGAAGCACAGATATATGAATAACATTATGAACACGAGACATACTTGGAGGTAACACAAGTCTATAGGCCACATTTCCTACTCGGTCAAGAATCTGAAATGGACCAATAAATCATGGATTGAGCTTTCCTCTCTTCCTCTATTTATTATTTTGAAATAGTAAGGGTTGATTTGATTAATGTGGTTAGTAATGGGTAAAATGCGCAAATATTTTAAATAAGCAAGTGGTTATAAAATATTTATTTTTATCGAAGAATATTCGTTTGGTTGTGGAATATTCTTACTGTCGGAGAATATTCGTACGACGGCGCAGCCTTGTGTGGGTCCCATAACGGAAAGCGATTGGATGAAGAAAACGACAAGTATAAGTTGTTTATAAATAACGACGTAGTTGTTACCGTTAACACTGTTGGAATACCCGGTGGTTAAAACATAGTAATACACATTGTTGCACAGTAGCACACGGTATTGCATCAATTATTGATTCTTACGATAGAAGGCACTACTCAATAATTGTTACAGTAGTTACTATTTAGTATTTTATTTTATTGATTCAATAATTGCTGCGTTGATATTTTATATTACTGTTGTTTCAATAATTATCACTACACATTATTTTTCATTATCGAAGCAATAATTCATATTATCTGAATAATATTATTAGAAAATATTATTGGCAATGTCTAGAAAGTTCTATCTAAGGAGAGGTTTGGTCACCTAATTGCGCGGCAGTAAGGAGAAATTCTTATTGGAAAGCCCCCTCTTTCCTAGGAACTGCCTGGTTGTCGGTATTGTGATTCTGTAATATTATTTGTGAATAATTAATTATTGATTTATATGATGAGGAAAATATTCATTTTATGTGGATATAGATGGAGAAAATTTTAAAGTGACAATTGTTGAAAATCGATATTTTATCTTTTCTGATAAAATAATATTTTATTATTATAATATAATAATGATGATATTTTTACAATGAATGTGAGATATATGAGTATATGAGGAGAAAAAGTATTTTTGTTGTAAAAGTTGTTTAAAACATGTTAAACATGTCTGTGGGCCCATTTCTTGACTGAAACTTGATTATAGCCTGTAAAATCGTCCGTTTGTGAATTTCGATCAATTTTTGTTTGGAATTTGGAAAAACTTAAACTTACAAAGTTGTAGAAAATGAAATTTCCTATGGAAAGGACATGTGGTTCGAATTTTTCTGATAAAAGGGCTATTTATTATGAATTATTGAAGTTTCGTAGTTCCGAAATAATTGATTTTTGGAAGTTTTAATTATTTTTATTAAGAAAAGCGTTTTTCCATTTGAGTGGAACATGTTAATGGTTGAAATCAGCTGGTGTGGTGTGCTAAGGAAATTAAGAAAATTATATTATTAATTTATTAAATTTTCTGCTTTGGTGTTCTAAGTAATTTCCTATAAATAAGGCGCTTAAGTTAGAATTGAAAATCACACCAGAAACTGAAGTTTTCTCTCTCGATATATTGAGCTTATTTTGTGAGTATTTTAGTAATTTGAGTATTGTTATATGGTGCAAGTTCTTTCAGCACTATATCCAGTATTCCAGTCAGAAGTTCTATCCTTTTGAGATAAGGGATGTTATTTTCTTCGTAAGTGATATTATTTCTTCAATATCATTATGCCGAAATATTGGTTGGAACATTTTATCAAATTTAGAACTTTTTCATGTCGAGGTTACTATTCATGAGTTACTATTCACGAGTACTATTCACGAAGCATGATAATTTTCTTGTGAAATTTCTATCTTTTGGTGTCGGAGTTACTATTCACGTATACGGCACTATTCACATATACGACACTATTCACAGAAAAATTAAAATTTTATTTTTCGTACAAAATATCTATTACGGATACTAGCTTTGATTGTATCCATATTTTGATCATTCTTGAATTTTACCCCACTATGATTATTTATGAGGTATTTTTGGACATGGAATAACTGAAATACGAATCCTTAATATTTATTCTTTTGTTTCATTGGATTCATTTTCTTTAAAATATTTTTCATCATCCTAAGTCCTAAATGATGATAAAATTGAATATCTTTGGCCTGTAGTGCAAAGATTAATGATTTCTGATGAATATCTTTGGCCCGTAGTGGAAAGATGAACATGTGTTTAGATGAACATGACAAACTGATGAATATCTTTGGCCTGTAGTGCAAATATGAATATTTGATTTCAGTTATATATTGATTGATGTTACAGGGATAAAAGATAGACGATGAACTTTTAAATTCATATATAGAAAATAGTAGATTTCATTCTCTACGTAACTCTTCTATGAATTATTGTTTCTGCTGCGAATATTGATTTAAAACTTGTTGTCTATTGTATTCTATTAGATTTTTCCCTGTTGAAGACTAACGATAATTTGTTCTATATTATCTTGGTCATAATGTTCTTTAGTGGGCTAGTTGAGCTATCCCTTTTCCTTGTTGTTCCATTTTTCTTCTTAAGAGGCGAGAATGTAGCGAATACTAGTCGGGGTGTGGAATGATGGTTCTAGAAGTGGTTCTAGTAGTCCTCACTATTCTGTAAAAATAGTGTATTAATAATTGTAATGAGGACTTATTTGAGTGTGGATATTATCTAGATGATAATATTTGTATTTAAACTCACAGTTTTTATGTTGTATTAATAAAGTTGTAGTTATTTCTGTACCATATATTTTGACGACTCAGAATGGGTGTTGTATACCTATTTTAAGGGCGTCACATTGTAACTCCCTTTCATGGAGCAACACGCAACAATACATGATCCCCAATACTAAATTCCACGTCCTTTTTATAAAGATCCGCATAACTCTTTTGTCGATCATGTGCCGTTTGTATACGTTATCGAATTATTTGGATCTTTTTCGTAGTCATACGTTCCAACTCGGGTCCCAATAATGTTGCTTCACCCACCTCATCCCAACATATTAGAGAGCGACACTTTCGTCCATACAATGCTTCGAATGGAGCCACACCTATACTTGCCTGATAACTATTTTTGTAGGAGAATTCTACCAATGGTAAATACTTATCCCAACTCCCTTTGAAGTTTAGGACACAGAGTCTTAATAGATCTTCAAGAGTTTATATAGTCCTCTCCGATTGTCCGTCCGTTTGAGGATGGTATGCCGAACTGAATCATAAATCCGTGCCCATAGCTTTTTGCAAGCTAACCCAAAATCTTGAAGTGAATCTTGGGTCACGATTTGAAACTATGGATACTGGCATGCCATGCAATCTCACAATCTCATCTACGTACATACGAGCAACACGTTCAAGGGAATAAGTCTCCCGTATCGGCAAGAAAAGAGCAGACTTGGTTAATCTATCAACAATAACCCAAATAGCATTTATGCCTTGAGAAATCGTGGGAAGACCCATAACGAAATCCATGGTAATGTGTTCCCACTTCCATTTTGGGATCTCAAGTGGTTGCAATGGACCCTTAGGCACTTGATGCTTCGCCTTTACACGTTGACAAGTTAAACACCTCGAGATAAACTTCGTGATCTCTCTCTTCATATTGTTCCACTAAAATGTATGTAGAAGATCACGATACATTTTGGTACTTCCAGGATGGATTGCAAATGGTGTATTGTGTGCCTCCATCATGATCTTGTTCTTCAAATCAGAATCGTTAGGAACACAAAATCTGGAGTGGACTCGAAGTATTCCTTCTTCATCGATTCTTGCTTCTGGAATAACACCTTCTTGTACTTTCTTCTTCATACGCATCAGCTCCGGGTCTGTGGCTTAAGCAACTATAACTTTTTCGATTAAAGATGGTTCTATACGTATACTTGACATCATTACATGGGTCCCCAGAGTGTTGACTTCTATCTTCATCTTTTGTAAATCACACCAAATGGGCCTTTGTGTTGACAACATCGCACTCGTTCTCGCGTATGATCTTCTACTCAGTGCGTCGGCTACCATGTTCGCTTTTCCAAGATGGTATTGAATGGTATGGTAGTAGTCTTTTAACATCTCGAGCCAACGTCGTTGCCACATGTTGAGTTCTTTTTGGGTGAAGAAATATTTGAGGCTTTTATGGTCTGAATATATCTCCACTTTCTCCCCATATAGATAGTGTTTTTGAATAAATATTAAATTTTCTCGAAATATATTTTTGAATATTATGGTGTGGATTTGATATAATATTATAGTTATGAGTAATATTTACAAATTTTGCAAAGTACGCAAGTTGTTATATAATATTCGATTGGTCGGGGAAAATCCGTTTTAACAGGAAATATTCGTACAACGGCACAATCATTGGTGGACCCTCCACAACGGAATTATTATCGGATTGAGAAAACGACAAAAACGCGTGGTTGCATAGTAGCACACAGTATTGATTATTGATACTTACGTGAGAAGTCACTCAGTTATACTCAATTATTACTACAGTAATTACTGCATCATATCTCTCATATTATTGATTAGATTATTGTCGTAGTATCATCTGCATAATATGTTATTTTATTAAATCAATAATTAAGATGACAAATTTATTCATATTATTAAATTGCAATATTTACAATGTCTAGAAGTTCTGTCAATGAGAGGTTTGGTCACCTAATTGCGCGCCAATAGGGAGAAATCCTTATTGGAAAGCCCCATCTTTCCTGGGAACGACCTGTTTGATAAATATTGTGAGTTATAATATTAAAGATGAATGTTATTAAAATTAAAGTTGTGTTCGGAGTTAAATTTGGAGACGCGGACGTGATATTTGAGTCCGGAACGATGAAATTACTAAAAATAGTCTATAAACACAAAATTTTCCGGAATTCACTATTTGGTCAAAAAGTCAACAGTTGACTTTTTTGGGAAAAATCAAATTTCAAAATTTCAAAATTTATATTTTTGATAAAAATGGTTTCATTGTGTTGGAATTATTTGTGTTAGTGAAAATCGATAATTATTTCGATAATAATTAATGTCTGGAGGTTATATTGACCAATCGGGTATTTAACCGGATAAATGAGCAATTGATTGCTATTATTTCACATGATTAGAACTATTTGTTCACATGTGTATACTATTGTTTCACATTCTTGTTACTATTAGGGGAGTTGTTGCAAGATTGATAATACTTGCATGACTAAGTTAAAAATGGAGGTATAGTTGGAGGTATTGTACTGAAATTTTTTGAGCCCCAAAACGTGCAATTATCGAAATTATATTTTTCTATAAATAGAAGCTCATTCTTCCTTCATTTCTCACCAATTCACAAAAGCTTTAGAGCGATTATTATAGAGAGAAATTATAGAAAGAAGAAGAGAAGTCTGCTACCTCACTATTCCAGTATCCAGTTTTTCTAAAGGTAGGGAGTATTATTTCATTCTTATCTATGAAGAGAACTTCTGTTAGTCCATTCTTTATTATTCTGTTGGAATAACCTGTATACGCGGGCTACCCTATACTTGGTGAAATTCTTCTGTTGTTCCGTCTTTATTATTCTATTGGAATATCCTGTTTGTGCGTTCTACGCCGGATCTGATTCCGTCTTTATTATTCTGTTAGAATATCCTGTCTGTGCGTTCTACGCCGGACCTGATTCCGTCTTTATTATTCTGTTAAAATATCCTGTATGTGCATTTTACGCCGGACCTAATTCCGTCTTTATTATTCTGTTGGAATATCCTGTCTGTGCGTTTTACGCCGGACCTGATTCCGTTATTTATTATTCTGTTGGAATAACCTAAATGTAAGGTCTATCGCATGCCTGGTGATTTCTTTTGTTATTCCATTCCTTATTATACTCAGTTGCTTAAAGTTTTGACTTCTATACTCCATGAAATTAGTGGAATATCCTTGATATTTGCGCTTCATCCAGTATCTTTTCATGGAAATATTCTTCTGAGCATTATTGAATTTTACTCTACAAAGCAATATCATGTTGACAATTTGGACGTTATTAGTTCCTGGATAAAATAATTCTTGAACTTGTTTTATTGAATTTTTATATCATTGTCATCATTCTCACGTTTATATTTTGTTGAAAGTCATCTGTGGCCTATAGTGCATAGATGGACTTGGTATGATTATGACTAGGGATTATTCGGTGTAATCATGACCGTAATGTTACAAATGATGTGGTAAAGGTCCTCATTGGCCCGTAGTGCATTGATGGACAGTTGTTGGCATGATTATGACCATTATTGAATACACAAATATTCTTGGCCCGTAGTGCATGAATAATTGTGGTCGTGATACTAAAGAATATCATTGGCCATAGTGCAGGGGTGATTCGATGATGTGGATTATTTATTAAGCTGAGTCTCAGCAATAAAAGTGATGAAAAACCTTTTAAATCATAAAAGATAGTTGATTTTATTCTCTACTTGACTCTTTTAATGGATTGCTTGTTCCGCTCAAGTTAAACTTGATGGTTGTTATATTGTATCAGTTTAACACTGTTGAAGGCTAACGATAATATATTCTACATTATCTTAGTCATAATAATTCCTACTGGGCTAGTTGAGCTCACCCTTTTACTTTCATTGTTCTCTTCAGAAAATGAGAACGTAACAGGGACTAGTCGGGGAACGGAGTGACGGGCCAGATGATAGCATTAGTAGTCCTCATTATTCTATGAAATAGTGTGATAATAATTATAATGAGGACTCCTTTTGAGTTTGTATAATCTCTAGTAGACAATATTTGTATTCAAACTCACAGCTTATGTTTTGTCGTATTGTACACGACAGTTGTATTATTAAGATGTATTTGTATTCTGTACCATGTATTTGACGACTCAGAATAGGTGATATATACCTATTTTGGGGGCGTCACAGTTGGTATCAGAGCTTAGGGATATGATCCCTGGCTAAGATGTGAAACTAGAACTAGGAGGGGAGAGACGGGGAATTCCTTCGCTACTATGACCTACTTAAGTTTCTTTGGTATTTAATTGGTCAGTCATAGTGTAGGGATAATATGTTTTATTTCAATTAACCCTTGTTTTGTGGCAGTATTTGAAAATGGCATCTGAGAATGTTGAGAACATCAATGGAGCACACAAGAGACCGTTGAGTCTCCACAGATCAATAACCAGGACAATGTGCATCAGGAAGGCGAGAATCCTCATGCAAAAAAAAACACTGACCAAATGATGAACGATGGAATGTTCCGAGGCTTCATGCAAATCATGCAACATCAGGAGAGAGCGGCTCATATCCAAAATGCAGGTGGAAACACTGGCAACTCTTGGACGGTCACCGCCAAACAGTTCAAGGAGCTGTGACCACCGGAGTTTATTGGAGAGCCAAAACCACTTTAGGCGGAAGCATGGATAAAGAAGATAACCAAGATATTTGATGTCTTGGGATGCTCCGAGGAACAAAAGGTTCCCTTCGCCACCTTTATGTTGCGTGAAGAGGCAGATTACTGGTGGGAATCTGTAAAACGTACCCAGCCTGACGCACTCAAGATGTCTTGGGAGAAGTTCCAAGAGCTGTTCAACGACAAGTACTTTCCCAAAAGTATTCGTCACATGAAGGAGGTGGAGTTTATCAAGTTGGAACAAAACAATATGACCGTGTCGCAATACGAGGCTAAATTTGCGGAGTTATCCCGATTTGCATCCCATTTGGTTGATAATGAAGAACGAATGACCCGAATGTTTTTAAGAGGTTTGAAACCGGAGATACGACAATATCTTATTTCTCATAAACTGTGTTTGTATTCAGATGTTGTAAATAGGGCTCAGTTGTTGGAGCGCGATAACGAGTCAACGCAACCAAGAGAAAGCAACCGATAGAATGAAAATATCAGTGGTAACAGTCATCGAAGAGGTGACAACAAACGTGGAGGGAATCAACATGCCAGAAATGGTAACCACTTCGGTGGTAATCATAGCCAAGACAATAAAAATGGACATTTCAAGAAAAGGAGATTTAACAATGATGGAAAGACGTCAGCACCAGCACCCGTTGTTAAGGAAGGAGAACGACCACCTATCATATGCTTCAAATGCGGAGGGATGGGACACATCAGTCCAAACTGCGCGATGCCGTCCAAAGCATGTTATAATTGTGGAAGAGAAGGTCACTTAGCTCGATTTTTTCATTAACCGAAGACAAATTCATCTAGGATGGAGGCACCAAAGGCCGTCCCAGAAAAGTCAAAGCCGGTAGTGCAAGGGAGATCGTTTGTTGTGACCTTCCAGAAAGCAAGGAACCCTAACGAGGTTATCACGGGTAAGATTATCATAAACTCTAGTGAAGTCTATACCTTATTTGATGCCGGTTCTACCCATTCTTTTATTTCTCCTACTTGCGCTCAACGTTTAAATTTGACTCCGGAGAAATTAGACTTTGACTTATCTGTTGAAACTCCATTAGGAGAAACCTTCATTACATCCATTGTTTATAAGTCTTGTTTGATTCAAATCGATAATCGCACGTTACCTGTCGATCTCATCTCCTTAAAAATACTTGCATTTGACGTGATTCTAGGGATTGATTGGTTAACTACTCATCATGCTAAAATTGATTGTTTTCGTAAGGTTGTTAGCTTTCATATTCCAAATAAATCTATTATGCGAATTCAAGTGACCAAACCATTAAAATCAATCACGGTCAGCTCAAGCCATAAAGCTATTCGTTTATTGAAAAACGGATGTCAAGCTTTCTTAGCTTATGTCACGGATTTAAACAAAAATACGTCGGATTTGAAGGATATTTCTATTGTTAATAAATTTCCTGACGTATTCCCTGAAGAACTTCCTGGCCTACCCCCAGAGCGTGAAGTTGAATTTTGTATCGACCTTGAATCCGGTACAAAACTCATTTCCAAATCCCCATATCGAATGGCTCCTATTGAACTTCAGGAGTTAAAAATCCAATTGCAGGAATTGTTAGACATTGGTTTCATTCGTCCTAGTACATCTCCTTGGGGTGCTCTTGTTTTATTCGTGAAGAAGAAAGATGGGAGTATGCGACTTTGTATTGATTATCGGGAGTTGAATCATGTCACCATCAAAATAGGTACCCATTGCCACGTATTGATGACCTGTTTGATCAGTTACAAGGAACACAATTTTTTTCAAAGATCAATCTTCGTTCTGGATATCATCAGCTGAAGGTTAAAACTGAGGATATTCCAAAGACTGCCTTCAAAACTCGGTACGGGCATTATGAATTCTTAGTCATGTCTTTTGGATTGACTAATGCTCCTGCTGCCTTCATGGATATGATGAACTGATTATTCAAGGAATATTTGGATCACTTTGTGGTTGTCTTTATTGATGACATCCTTATTTATTCCAAAAAGCCGTGAAGATCATGAACAACACTTGAGGCTGATACTCCAAAAGCTTCGTGAATATAAGCTTTATGCCAAGTTAAAGAAATGTGAGTTCTGGCTTGAGGAAGTAGCATTCCTTGGGCACGTAGTATCAAGTCATGGAATATCCGTTGACCCGACAAAGATTGAAGCTATTCAAAGCAGGGAGCAACCCAAATCAGTGATCGAAGTACGTAGCTTTCTCGTTTTAGCTGGTTATTATCGGAGATTCGTGGAAGGATTTTCTCGAATCGTTACTCCATTAACTCAGCTGACTCGGAAAGATACAAAGTTCGGTTGGAGCGAGGATTGTGAGAAGAGTTTTCAAGAACTCAAAAGGAGACTCATTTCAGCACCTGTTCTGACAATACCATCTGGTTCGGAGGGATTTGTCATCTACAGTGATGCTTCGGGCAAAGGGTTAGGATGTGTTCTCATGCAATATGGGAAAGTCATAGCCTATGCCTCAAGAAAACTCAAAGAATATGAGAGGAATTATCCTACTCATGATCTAGAGTTGGCAGCTATTGTCTTCACACTTAAAATTTGGAGGCATTACTTGTATGGAGAGAAAGTGGAGATCTTTACGGATCATAAAAGCCTCAAATATTTCTTCACCCAAAAGGAACTCAACATGCGACAACGACGTTGGCTGGAACTGTTGAAAGATTATGATCATACCATCCAATACAATCCTGGAAAAGCGAACGTGGTAGCTGATGCATTGAGTAGAAGATCATATGCGGGTACGAGTGCAATATTCACAACACAAAAGCCCATTTTGTGTGACTTGCAAAGGATGGAGATAGAGTTAAAGACTCCAGGGAGCCATGTGATGATGGTGAATATACGAGTAGAACCGACTTTAATTGATAAAGTTAAAGTTGCTCAAGTTACAGATCCGGAGCTGATGCGTATGAGGAAGAAAGTGCAAGAAGGTGCTATGCCGGAAGCAAGAATTGATGAGCAAGGAATACTTCGAGTAAACTCCAGACTTTGTGTTCCTAACGACCCCGATTTAAAGTATAAAATCATGATGGAGGCGCACAACACACCGTTTGTAATCCATCCCGGGAGTACCAAAATGTATCGTGATCTTCGTCATACATTTTGGTGGAGCAATATGAAGAGAGAGATAGCGCTATTTATATCAAGGAGTCTAATTTGTCAACCAGTTAAAGCTAAGCATCAAGTACCAAAAGGTTCATTGCAACCACTTGAAATTCCAGAATGGAAGTGGGAGCACATTACCATGGATTTCGTTACCGGTCTTCCCAAAGTTTCTTAAGGCATAGATGCGATTTCGGTCATTGTTGATAGATTTACCAAGTCTGCTCATTTCTTACCGATACGAGAAACTTATACACTTTAACGTATTGCTTGTATGTACATAAACGAGGTAGTAAGATTGCATGGTATGCCAGTATCCATATTTTCTGAACGAGACCCAAGATTCACTTCAAGATTTTGGGTTAGTTTACAAAAAGCTATGGACACGGATTTACGATTTAGCTCGGCATATCATCCTCAGACGGACGGGCAGTCGGAGAGGACGATTCAAACTCTTGAAGATCTATTAAGACTCTATGTCCTTGACTTCAAGGGAAGTTGGGACAAGTTCTTACCATTGGTGGAGTTTTTCTACAACAACAGTTATCAAGCAAGTATTGGCATGGCTCCATTCGAGGCGTTGTATGGAAGAAAGTGTCGTTCTCCAGTATGCTGGGATGAGGTGGGTGAAGCAACGTTGTTGGGACCAGAGTTGGTACGTATGACTACATAAAAGATTCAAATGATCTGACAACGTATAAAAACCTCACAAGATCGACAAAAGAGTTATGTTGATCTTCATCGAAAGGACGTAGAATTCGATATTGGAGATCATGTGTTGTTACGTGTTGCTCCATGGAAAGGAGTTACAAGATTTGGAAAGAGAGGAAAGCTCAATCCTCGATTCATTGGCCCATTTTTAATCCTCGGTCGAGTAGAAACTGTGGCCTATAGACTTGCGTTACCGCCAAGTATGTCTCATGTTCATAACGTTTTTCACATATCCATGTTACGTAAATATGTGAAAGACCCGAACCACATTATTGAGTTAGAACCGGACGAAATAAAGGAAGATTTAACGTATGAAGAGGTTCCTTTTAAAATCTTGGATAAGAAGGAACATATTCTACGCTCCAAGGTTATACCTCAAGTCAAAGTTTTGTGGAGAAACCACGATGTTGAGGAAATGACCTGGGAGTTAGAATCTGAAATGAAATCAAGGTATCCTCACATCTTCGACATACCAGGTAAGCACCCTAATTTCGAGGATGAAATTTCATAAGAAGGGGAGGTTGTAAGACCCCAACTTTTCGAATAAAGATTAAATTTTCTTGAAATATATTTTTGAATATTATGGTGTGGATTTGATATAATGTTATAGTTGTGGGTAATATTTACAAATTTTGCAAAGTACGCAAGTTGTTATATAATATTCGATTGGTCGGGGAAAATTTGTTTTAACAGGGAAAATTCGTACAACGGCACAATCATTGATGGACCCCCCACAATAGAATTATTGTCGGATTGAGAAAACGACAAAAATACTTTATGAAAATAACGACAAAAGTTTTACCGTTAACTGTTGAACTATCCGGTAGTAAAAATACAGTAATACGCGTGGTTGCATAGTAGCACACGGTATTGATTATTGATGCTTACGTGAGAAGTCACTCAGTTATACTCAATTATTACTACAGTAATTGCTGCATCATATCTCTCATATTATTGATTCGATTATTGTCGTAGTATCATCTGCATAATATGTTATTTTATTAAATCAATAATTGAGACGATAAAGTTATTCATATTATTAAATTGAAATATTTACAATGTCTAGAAGTTCTGTCAATGAGAGGTTTGGTCACCTAATTGCGCGCCAATAGGGAGAAATCCTTATTGAAAAGCCCCATCTTTCCTGGGAACGACCTAGTTGATAAATATTGTGAGTTATAATATTAATGGTGAATGTTATTAAAATTGAAGTTGTGTTCGGAGTTAAATTTGGAGACGCGGACGTGATATTTGAGTCTGGAACGATGAAATTACTAAAAATAGTCTATAAACACAAAATTTTCCGGAATTCACTATTTAGTCAAAAAGTCAACAGTTGACTTTTTCGAGAAAAGTCAAACTTTGAAATTTCAAAATTTATATTTTTGATAAAAATGGTTTCATTGTGTTGGAATTATTTGTGTTAGTGAAAATCGATAATTATTTCGATAATAATTAATATATGGAGGTTATATTGACCAATCGGGTATTTAACCGAATAAACGTGCAATTGATTGCTATTATTTCACATGATTATAACTATTTGTTTACATGTGTATACTATTGTTTCACATTCTTGTTACTATTAGGGAAGTTGGTGCAAGATTTATAATACTTGCATGACTAAGTTAAAAATTGAGGTATAGATGGAGGTACTATACTGTAATTTGTATTTTCACATGTCTAGAACTATTGATTCACATAATTTAAAATTGAATCACATTATTTACTATTAGGGGAGGTGGTGCAAGTTTGATAATACTTCCATGACTAAATTAAATATAAAGGAAAAGTTGGAGGTATTGTACTGAAATTTTTCGAGCCCCAAAACGTGCAATTATCGAAACTATATTTTTCTATAAATAGAAGCTCATTCTTCCTTCATTTCTCACCAATTCACAAAAGCTTTAGAGCGATTATTATAGAGAGAAATTATAGAAAGAAGAAGAGAAGTTTGTTACCTCACTATTCTAGCATCCAGTTTTTCTAAAGGTAGGGAGTATTATTTCTTTCTTATCTATGAAGAGAACTTCTGTTATTCCATTCTTTATTATTCTGTTGGAATAACCTGTATACGCGGGCTACCCTATACTTGGTGAAATTCTTCTGTTGTTCCATTCTTTATCATTCTGTTGGAACATCCTGTTTGTGCGTTCTACGCCGGACCTGGTTTCGTCTTTATTATTCTGTTGGAATATCCTGTCTGTGCATTTTACGCCGGATCTGATTCCGTCTTTATTATTCTATTGGAATATCCTGTCTGTGCGTTCTACGTCGGACCTGATTTCGTCTTTATTATTCTGTTGGAATATCTTGTCTGTGCGTTTTACGCCGGACATGATTCTGTCTTTATTATTCTGTTGGAATATCCTATCTGTGCGTTTTACGCCGGACCTGATTCCGTTATTTCTTATTCTGTTGGAATAACCTGTCTGTGCGGTCTATCGCATGCCTGGTGATTTCTTTTGTTATTCCATTCCTTATTATACTCAGCTGGTTAAAGTTTTGACTTCTATACTCCATGAAAATAGTGGAATATCCTTGATATTTGCGCTTCATCCAGTATCTTTTCATGGAAATATTCTTCTGAGCATTCTTGAATTTTACTCTATAAAGCAATATCATGTTGACAATTTGGACGTTATTAGTTCCTGGATAAAATAATTCTTGAACTTGTTTTATTGAATTCTTATATCATTGTCATCGTCCTCATGTTTATATTTTCTTGAAAGTCATCTGTGGCCTATAATGCATAGATGGACTTAGTATTATTATGACCAGGGATTATTCGGTGTAATCATGACCGTAATGTTACAAATGATGTGGTAAAGGTCCTCATTGGCCTGTAGTGCATTAATGGACATTTGTTGGCTTGATCATGACCATTATTGAATACACAAATATTCTTGGCCCGTAGTGCATGGATAATTGTGGTCGTGATACTAAAGAATATCATTGGCCGTAGTACAGGGGTGATTCGATGATGTGGATTATTTATTAAGCTGAGTCCCAACGATAAAAGTGATGAAAAACCTTTTAAATCATAAAAGATAGTTGATTTTATTCTCTACTTGACTCTTTTAATGGATTGCTTATTCCGCTGCAGTTAAACTTGATGGTTATTATATTGTATCAGTTTAAAATTGTTGAAGGCTAATGATAATATATTCTGCAATATCTTAGTCATAATATTTCTTACTGGGCTAGTTGAGCTCACCCTTTTACTTTCTCTGTTCTCTTCAAGAAATGAGAACGTAGCAGGGACTAGTCGGAGAACGGAGTGACGGGCCAGATGATAGCATTAGTAGTCCTCACTATTCTGTGAAATAGTGTGATAATAATTGTAATGAGGACTCCTTTTGAGTTTGTATAATCTCTAGTAGACAATATTTGTATTCAAACTCACAGCTTATGTTTTGTCGTATTGTACACGACAGTTGTATTATTAAGTTGTATTTGTATTCTGTACCATGTATTTGACGACTCAAGATAGGTGATGCCCGTACCGAGTTCTGAAGGCAGTCTTTGGAATATCCTCAGTTCTAATCTTCAGCTGATGATATCCAGAACAAAGATCGATCTCTGAAAAGAATTGTGCTCCTTGCAACTAGTCAAACAAGTCATCAATACGAGGTAGCGGATACCTATTCTTAATAGTTACATGGTTTAATTCCCGGTAGTCAATACAAAGTCGCATACTCCCGTCTTTCTTCTTTACGAATAAAACAGGAGCACCCCAAGAAGATGTACTAGGACGAATAAAATCGATGTCCAATAAATCCTGTAGTTGGACCTTTAACTCCTGAAGTTCAATAGGAGCCATTCGATATGGGGTTTTAGAAATGGGCTTTATATCAGGTTCAAGATCAATAAAGAATTCAACTTCACGTTCTGGGGGTAGACCGGGAAGTTCTTCAGGAAATACGTCAGGAAAGTCAATAACAACAGGAATATTATTCAAATCTGACGTGTCTTTATTCAAATCCATAACATGGGCTAAGAAAGCTTAACATCCGTTTTTTAATAAATGAATAACTTTATGACTTGATATAACAGTGATTGATTTTAATGGCTTAGTTGCTTGAATTCGCACAACAGGTTGGTTAGGAATATGAAAACTAACAACCTTACGAAAATAATCAATTTTGGCATGATGAGTAGTTAACCAATCAATCCCTAAAATCACGTCAAATGCAAGTATCTTTAAAGAGATAAGGTCAACAGGTAAGGTGATGGTGCCAACTTGGATCAAACAGGATTTATAAACAGTGGATGTGATGAACATATCTCCTAACGGAGTCTCCACAGATAAATCAAAGTCTAATTTCTCCGGAGTCAAGTTTAAACGTTGAGCACAAGCAGGAGAAATAAATGAATGGGTAGCACCGGTATCTAGTAAGGTATAAACTTTGTATGAATTTATAAAGTCTAATTTACTATTCACGTATACGACACTATTCACAAATAAGGAACTATTCACCAAAAATGAAATTTTCTCCTTTTTGTCCAAAATGTCTATTATGGTTATTATCTTTGATTGTATCCATGTTCTGATCTTTATTCTTGAATTCTACTTCACAATTGGTTATTATGAAGTATTATTGATCTTGGATAGAGTGTAATACGAATATCTAATATTTGTTATTTTGTTTCACTGGATTTGATTTCTTTAATATATTTTTCATCATCATCAGTCCTAAATGATGATATTACTGAATATCTTTGGCCTGTAGTGCAAAGATGAATGATTAACTGATGAATATCTTTGGCGTGTAGTGCAAAGATAAATGATTACCTAATGAATATCTTTGGCCCGTAGTGTGAAGATGAACAGGTGTTGAGATGAACATGACCAACTGGTGATACAAATGAATATCTTTGGCACGCAGTGAAAAGATGAATATTTGATTAAAGATGTTTATTGATTGATGTTACAAGGATAAAATATTGATGATGGACTTTTAAATTCATAGAAGATAGTATAATTCTTTCTCTACTTGACTCTTCTAATGGATTGCTTATTCCGCTGCAGTTGTTGATCTAAAACTTGTTGTCTATTATATTTTATCAGATTTTTCCATGTTGAAGACTAATGATAATTTGTTGTATATTATCTTAGTCATAATATTTTCTTACTGGGCTAGTTGAGCTCACCCTTTCTTTCACTGTTCTCTTCAGGAAATGAGAATATAGCTGGGACTAGTCGGGGAATGGATTGACGGTCCAGATGGTTGCATTAGTAGTCCTCACTATTCTGTGAAATATCATATCAATAATTATAATGAGGACCCCTTTTGAGTTTTTATACTGTCTATTAGACAATAGTTGTATTTAAACTCACAGTATATGTGTTGTCGTATTTTGCACGACAATTGTATTACTGAAGTTGTATTTGTTTTTGTACCATATATTTGGCAACTCAGAATGGGTTGGATGGAATGGACCTATTTTTGGGGTCGTCACAGTTGGTATCAAAGCTTAGGGATATGATCCCTGGCTAAGATGTGAGACTAGAACTAGGATGGGAGAGATGGGAAATTCCTTCGCTAGTATGACCTACCTAAGTTTGTTTGGTATTTATTTTGTCGGTCAGAGTGTAGGGTTAATATGTGACATGTCAATTAACACTTGTTTTGTTGCAGTGTTTGAAAATGGCATATAAAAATGTTGAGATAAGCAATTAAGTATATGAGACCGTTGAGTCACCAACGATCAATACCCAAGATAATCTGCATCAGGATGGCAATAATCCTCAGGTGAACAACGATACCGACCAAATGACGAACGGCGGTACGTTTAGAGCTTTTTAGAATTCATGCAACACCAAACGAGAGAGAATCCTGTTCATAATGTAGGTGGAAACAATGGCAACCCACAGTTGGTCACCGCTAAGCAGTTTAAGGAGCTGGGACCACCAGAGTTTTTGGGAAAGCCAGAACCACTTACGGCAGAGACGTGGATAAAGCAAATCTTAAAGATATTTGATGTCTTGGGATGTTCAGAGGAGAAAAAGGTTCCCTTTGCCACCTTTATGTTGCGAGGAGAGGCAGATTACTGGTGGAAAACGGTAAAACATACTCAACATGCCGCACTGAAGATGTCTTGGGAGAAGTACTAAGAATTGTTCAACGACAAGTACTTTCCCGAAAGTATTCGTCACATGAAAGAGGTTGAGTTCATCAAGCTGGAGCAAAATAATATGAACGTGTCGTAGTACGAAGCTAAGTTTGCCGAGTTGTCCCGATTTGCATCTCATTTGGTTGATAATGAGGAGAGAATGACGCGAATGTTTCTGCTAGGTTTGAAACCCGAAATACGTCAATACCTTATTTCTCACAAACTTTGTTTATATTCAGATGTAGTGAATAGGGCTCAGTTATTGGAGCGCGATAATGAGCCAGCCCAATCGAAGGATAACAAGCAATAACACGATAATAATTGAATTGGTGACAACGGTCATCGGAACAATGATAACCATCATGGAAGAAATTATCTTGCCAGAAATGGTAACCACTTCGGTGGTAATCATGGCCAAGATAATAGAAGAAATGATTCAAGTGGAAATTTCAAGAAGAAAAGATTTAACGATGATGGGAAGACGTCAGCAATAGCACCAGCAACAAATTCTAGGGGAGGAGAACGACCATTAGTTAGATGCTACAGATGCGGAGAGTAGGGACATATAAGTCCAAACTATTCACAGCTTTCCAAGATATGTTTTAGTTGTGAAAAAACTGTCACATAACGCGATTTTATCCTGTAGCGAAATCAAGTCTAGTTGGGACGGTGGCACCAAAGGTGGATACAGACAAAACCAAGTCGGTGGTTTCAGGAAGAGCATTTTTCGTGACTTCTTAAAGAGCGAGTAACCCGAACGAAGTTAGGACGGGTTAGTTAATTATAAATTCTTGTGAAGTCTATACCTTATTAGATACCGGTTCTACCCATTATTCTATCTCTCTTGCCTACGCTCAATGTTTAAATTTAACTCTAGAGAAGTTAGACTTTGACTTATCGATTGAAACCTCGTTAGTAGAAACCTTCATTTCATGTGCTATCCAAGTTTTAGATGAGAGTCACAGTTTTTAAATGATATTTCTATTGTTAATAAATCTCTTGACGTATTCTCGAAGGACTTCTTAGCCTACCCCTAGAGCGTGAAATTGAATTTTATATTGATCCCAGTACAAAACCCATTTCTAAAACCCTTAAATATTTCTTCAACTAAAACGAACGTATAATGTGCCAAAGACATTGGCTCGAGCTGTTAAAGATTACGATCGTACCATTCAATACCATCGTGAAAGTGGTAGATGACGCATTGTGTAGAAGATCGTGTGTGTTTACGAGTGCGATGTTGTTAACACAAAAATATATTTTATATGACTTACAAATGATGAAGATAGAGTTTAAAACTCTAGGGAACCACGTGAAGATAACACATATATGAGTATAATAGACTTTAATCGATAAAGTTAAAATCGCTCAAGCTACACACTGGAGCTGATGAATATAAAAAAGAAGGTGCAAGAATGCGTTATTCTAGAAGTAAGAGTCGATGAAGAGAAGAAAGCTCAAGCCTTCGATTTATTTGAAATCCTCGATCAAGTAGAAACTGTGGCCTATAGACTCGCCTTAACGCTAAGTATGTCGCGTGTTCATAACAATTTTCACGTATCGATATTACGTAAATATGTGGACGACCCAAACCACATTATTGCGTTAGAACCAGACAAGATAGCCGAAGATTTAACGTACGAGGAGGTACTTGTCAAGATCTTGGATAGGAAAGAGCATGTCCTACGCACAAATGTTATACCACAAGTTAAGGTTTTGTGAAGAAACCATGCTATTGAAGAAATGACCTGGGAGTTGGAATCAAAAATAAAAGCGAGGTATCCTCACCTTTTCGAAACACCAGGTACGTACGTCAATTTCGAGGATGAAATTTCATAAGGAGGGGAGGTTGTAATACCCCAACTTTTTAATGAATAAAATTGAATTTCCTCTATTTATTATTGTGAATAATAAGGTATTAATTTGATATAATACTTTGGTTATGGGTGAAATGTGCAAATTTTGCAAAATAAGCAAGTGGTAATAAAATATTTATTGTGTCGGGGAATATTCGTTTGGTCGTGGAATATTCTTTCTGTCGGGGAATATTCGTACGACGGCACAGCCATTTGTGGGACCCATAACGGATAACTGTCGGATGAAGAAAATGACAAAGTTTGGGTTGTTATAAATAACGGCGTAGTTGTTACCGTTAACACTGTTGGAATACCCCGTGGTTAAAATACAGTAATACGCGTGGTTGCACAGTAGCACACGGTATTGCACAATATTATTGAATTAATGATCCTTACATAAGAAGGCACTACTCAATAATTATTACAGTAATTAATGTTCAATATTTTATTTTATTGGTTCAATAATTGTTGCGTTGATATTTTATATTATTGTTGTTTCAATAATTATCACTGCACAATATTTCCCATTATCAGATCAATAATTCATATTATTTGAATAATATTATTAGATAGCATTATTGGTAATGTCTAAAAAGTTCTGTCAAGGAGAGATTTGGTCACCTAATTGCATGCCAGTAAGGAAAAATTCTTATTGGAAAGCCCCCTCTTTCCTGGGAACGGCCTGGTTGTCATAAATGTGATTCTGTAATATTATTTGTGAATAATTAATTATTGATTCATATGATAAGGAAATATTTATTTTATGTGGATATAAATGTTGGATATATTTATTGTGGTTAAAAATGAAGGAGTTAATGTTGAGGTATTTTTTTCAGTATTTTGTCGGAATGGGGGTATTTAAAATTAAACCAGTATTTTTGAGATATATTGCGTGAGTTATAATTTTTAATCCGACCGTTGGATCGTTGTGATTTTTGGATATTTTATACATATATAAGTTGAGTATATGTCCACAAATTTTGAACCGTTAAAAATGAATGTATGATTTGTTATGAATTTTAAGAGATGACTGATTCGGAAATTAGGTTTATAAATGATTTTGGTGGAAAATTCTAGAATTGAGTGGGCCCCACTTGTGGTTGGTGAAGAAATGTGCTGAATTTTATTTCAAATATGGTGGGTGGTAATAGTAACAAGTAAAGCCATCAGGTTGCAGGTAAAGTCTGCTTCGGCGTGCTAACACTTTCCTATAAATAGAGGGCTAAGTTAGAATTGAAAATCACACCAGAATTCATAAGTTTTCTCTCTTTCTCTCTATATATTATCAAGCGTATTCTTGTGAGTATTTTGATACTTTGAGTGTTGCTATACGGTGCAAGTTCCTTCAGTACTATATCCAGTATTCCAGCCAGAAGTATTATCTTTTTGAGGTAAGGGATGTTATTTTCTTCGTAAATGATATTATTTCTTTCAATATCATTATACCAAAATATTGGTTTGAACTTTTTATCAAATTTAGAATTTTTGTGTCAGGATTACTATTCACGTATACGACACTATTCACAAATACGGCACTATTCACCAAAAAATAAAATTTTCTCCTTTTTTGTCCAAGATGTCTATTATGGTTATTATCTTTGATTGTATCCATGTTTTGATCTTTATTCTTGAATTCTGCTTCACAATTGGTTATTATGAAGTATTATTGATCTTGGATAAACTGTTATACGAATCCCTACTATTTGTCCTTCTATCTCACTGGATTCGTTTTCTTTAAGATATTTTTCATCATCCTCAGTCCTAAATGATGATATTACTGAATATCTTTGGCATGTAGTGCAAAGATGAATGATTAACTGATGAATATCTTTGGCCTGTAGTGCAAAGATGAATGATTACCTAATAAATATCTTTGGCTCGTAGTGCAAAGATGAACAGGTGTTGAGATGAACATGACCAACTGGTGATACAAATGAATATCATTGGCCCGCAGTACAAAGATGAATATTTGATTAAAGATGTGTATTGATTGATGTTACAGGGATAAAATATTAATGATGGACTTTTAAATTCATAGAAGATAGTATAATTCTTTCTCTAGTTGACTCTTCTAATGGATTGCTTATTCCGCTGCAGTTGTTGATCTAAAACTTGTTGTCTATTATATTTTATCAAATTTTTCCCTGTTGAAGACTAATGAAAATTTATTGTATATTATCTTAGTCATAATATTTTCTTACTGGGCTAGTTGAGCTTACCCTTTCTTTCACTGTTCTCTTCAGGAAATGAGAATATAGCTGGGACTAGTCGGGGAATGGATTGACGGTCCAGATGGTTGCATTAGTAGTCCTCACTATTCTGTGAAATATTGTATCAATAATTGTAATGAGGACCCCTTTTGAGTTTTTATACTGTCTATTAGACAATAGTTGTATTTAAACTCACAGTATATGTATTGTCGTATTTTACACGACAATTGTATTACTGAAGTTGTATTTATTTCTGTACCATGTATTTGGCGACTCAGAATGGGTTGGATGGAATGGACATATTTTGGGGTCATCACAAAAAAAAGTGGGGCTCACCAATTCTATAATTTTCAACCAAAATTATAAATTCGGATACTTCAACAATTTCTGAACCAGTCACCTCTTAAAATTCATAACAAAATATACGTTCATTTTTAACGGTTCAAAATTTGTGGACAAATACTCAAATTATATATGTATAACATATCCAAAAATCAGAACGATCCAACGGTCGGATTAAAAACTATAACTCTTGCAAGATATATCTCAAAAACCACTGGTTTGATTTTTAATACCTCCAATCCGACAAAATATTGATAAAATACCTCAACATTCATTCCTTCATTAATAACCACATAAATAAATCCATCATTTAAATCCGCATCAAATAAATATTTTCTTATCATATAAATAAAATTAATTATTCACAAATAATATTACAGAATCACAATTATGACAACAAGGCCGTTCCCAGGAAAGAGGGGGCTTTCCGATAAGGATTTCTCCTTACTGGTGCGTAATTAGGTGACCAAACCTATCATTGACAGAACTTTCTAGAAATTGCCAAAAATGTTATCTAATAATATTATTCAAATAATATGAATTATTGATCTGATAATGGAGATATTGTACAGTGACAATTATTAAACAACAATAATATAAAATATCAACGTAGAAATTATTGAATCAATAAAATAAAATATTAAACAGTAATTACTGTAACAATTATTTAGTAGTGCCTTCTTGCGTAAGGATCAATAATTCAACAATATTGTGCAATACCGTGTGCTACTGTGCAACCATGCGTATTACTGTATTTTAACCATCGGGTATTCCAACAGTGTTAACGGTAACAACTACGCCGTTATTTATAACAACCAAAACTTTATCGTTTTCTTCATCCGACAGTTATCTGTTATGGGGCCAACAAATGGCTGCGCCGTCGTACGAATATTCTCTGATAGAAAGAATATTCCACGACCAAACGAATATTTCCCGACAACAATGAAAATTATATAATAACTTGCATCCTTTGCAAAATTTATAAATACTACCCACAACTAGAACATTATCTCAAATCCACACTATAATATTCAAAAAAAAATTATTTCGAAAAAATTAAATATTTATTCATAAAATCTGGGGTCTCACAATCTCCCCTCCTTATGGAATTTCGCCCTCGAAATTTACGTACGTACTTGGTATGCCGAACAACTTAGTATACCTTGGCTTTACTTCAAATTCTAACTCTTGAGGTATAACCTTTGAGTGTCGAATGTGATCCTTCTTATCCAAGATTTTAACACGTATCTCCTCACATGTTAAATCTTTTGCTATCTCGTCTAATTCCAATTCAATAATGTGGTTCGGGTCGTCCACATATTTACGTAACATCGATACGTGAAAAACGTTATGAACACGCGACATACTTAACGTTAAGGCGAGTCTATAGGCCACAGTTCCTACTCAAGATTTCAAATGGGCCAATAAAATCGAGGGTTGAGAATTTCCTCTCTTCATCGACTCTTGCTTCTAGAATAACGCCTTCTTGAACCTTCTTCTTCACATTCATCAGCTCCGGGTCTATAGCTTGAGCAACTTTAACTTTATCGTCGGTTCTAATCGTATATTTACTATCCTCACGTAGGTTCGTATATTCACACTTGTAAACACATACGATCTCATGCTCAATGCGTCAGCTACCACGTTCGTTTTTCCCACGATGGTATTGAATGGTATAATTGTAATCTTAAACAGCTCGAGCCAACGTCTTCAGCACATAATACTTTCGTTTTAGGTGAAGAAATATTTGAGAGTTTTAGAAATGGGTTTTGTACTGGGGTCAATACAAAATTCGATTTCACACTCTAGGGGTAGGTTAAGAAGTCCTTCGAGAATACGTCAGGAGATTTATTAACAATATAAATATCATTTAAAAACTGTTACTCTCATCCAAGACTTGGATAACACATTAAATGAAGGTTTCTACTAACGAAGTTTCAATCGATAAATCAAAGTTTAACTTCTCTAGAGTTAAATTTAAACATTGAGCGCAAGCAAGAGAGATAGAATAATGGGTAGAATTGTTATCTAATAAGTTATAGAATTCACAAGAATTTATAATTAACTAAATCGTGCTAACATCGTTCGGGTTACTCGCTCTTTGAGAAGTCACGAAAAACGCTCTTCCTGAAACCACCGACTTTGTTTTGTCCGTATCCACCTTTGGTGCCATTGTCCCAACTGGACTTGATTTCTCTACAGGACAAAATCGAGCTATGTGACCGTCTTTTACACAACTAAAATATATCTTGGAAAGCTGTGAACAGTTTGGACTTATATGTCCCTCCTCTCCGCATCTGTAGCATCTAACTGGCGGTCGTTCTTTTCCCCTAGAATTATTTGCTGGTGCTGGTGTTGTTACCGACGTCTTCCCGTCATCGTTAAATCTTCTCTTCTTGAAATTTCCACTTGAATCATTTCTTCTATTTTCTTGGCCATGATTACCACCGAAGTGGTTACCATTTCTGGCATGATAATTTCCTCTATGATGGTTATCATTGTTCCGATGATCGTTGTCACCGGTACTATTATTATCGTGTTGTTGCTCGTTATCCTTCGGTTGGGTTGGATCATTATCGCGCTCCAATAACTGAGCCCTATTCACTACATCTGAATATAAACAAAGTTTGTGAGAAATGAGGTATTGACGTATTTCGGGTTTCAAACCTCGCAGAAACATTCGCGTCATTCTCTCCTCATTATCAACCAAATGAGATACAAATCGGGATAACTCGGCAAACTTAGCTTCGTACTGCGACACGTTCATATTGTTTTGCTCCAGCTTGATGAACTCAACCTCCTTCATGTGACGAATACTTTCGGGAAAGTACTTGTCGTTGAACAATTCTTAGAACTTCTCCCAAGACATCTTCAGTGCGGAAGATTGAGTACGCTTTACAGATTTCCACCAGTAATCTGCCTCTCCTCGCAACATGAAGGTGGAAAACGGAACCTTTTGCTCCTCGAAACATCCCAAGACATCAAATATCGTGGTGATCTGCTTTATCCACGTCTCTACCGTAAGTGATTCTGGCTTTCCCAAAAACTCCGGTGGTCCCAGCTCCTTGAACTGCTTAGCGGTGACCGACCGTGAGTTGCAATTGTTTCCACCTGCATTTTGAATAGGAATCGCTTTCGCCTGATGTTGCATGAATTGCATAAATCTCTGAACATCCCATCGTTCACCATTTCATTGGTGTTATTGTTTACCTGAGGATTATTGTCTTCCTGCTACACCTTATCCTAGGTATTGATTAAAGGTGTCTCCACTGTCTCATTCACTCCATCGTTAATATTTCCTGATGTCATTCTTAAATAATGCCATAAAACAAGGGTTAATTAACAAATCACATATTATCCCTATACTCTGGCTGACCAATTAAATACCAAATAAACTTAGGTAGGTCATACTAGTGAATGAATTACCCGTCTCTCCCCTCCTAGTTCTTGTCTCACATCTCAGCCAGGGATCATATCCCTAAGCTTTGATACCAACTGTGATTCCCCCAAAATAGGTATACATCACCCAACCCATTCTGAGTCGCCAAATACATGGTACAAAAATAAATACAACTTCAGTAATACAATTGTCGTGCAAAATACGACAACACATATACTGTGAGTTTAAATACAACTATTGTCTAATAGACAGTATAAAAACTCAAAAGGGGTCCTCATTACAATTATTGATATGATATTTCACAGAATAGTGATGACTACTAATACAACCATCTGGACCATCAATCTATTCCCTGACTAGTCCCAGCTATATTCTCATTTCCTGAAGAGAACAGTGAAAGAAAGGGTGAGCTCAACTAGCCCAGTAAGAAAATATTATGACTAAGATAATATACAACAAATTATCATTAGTCTTCAACAGGAAAAAATCTGATAAAATATAATAGACAACAAGTTTTAGATCAACAACTGCAGTGGAATAAGCAATCCATTAGAAGAGTCAAGTAGAAAAAGAATTCTACTATCTTCTATGAATTTAAAAGTCCATCATCAATATTTTATCCTTGTAACATCAATCAATGCACATATTTAATCAAATATTCATCTTTGCACTGCGGGCCAAAGATATTCATTTGTATCACCAGTTGGTCATGTTCATCTCAACACCTGTTCATCTTTGCACTACGGGCCAAAGATATTCATTAGGTAATCATTCATCTTTGCACTACACACCAAAGATATTCATCAGTTAATTATTCATCTTTGCACTACAGGCCAAAGATATTCAGTAATATCATCATTTAGGACTAAGGATGATGAAAAATATATTAAAGAAAATGAATCCAGTGAAACAAAATAACAAATATTAGAGATTCGTATTATAGTCTATCTAGATATTGCAAATACTGTTATATAATAATATTATTCAAATAATATGAATTATTGATCTGATAATGGAGATAATGTGCAGTGAAAATTATTGAACAACAATAATATAAAATATCAACGTAGCAATTATTGAATCAATAAAATAAAATATTTAACAGTAATTACTGTAACAATTATTTAGTAGTGTCTTCTTACGTAAGGATCAATAATTCAACAATACTGTGCAATACCGCGTGCTAATGTGCAACCACGCGTATTACTGTATTTTAACCACCGGGTATTCCAACAGTGTTAACTGTAACAACTACGTCGTTATTTATAACAACCCAAACTTTGTTATTTTCTTCATCCGACAGTTATCCGTTATGGGGCCCACAAATGGCTGCACCGTCATACGAATATTCCCCGATAGAAAGAATATTCCACGACCAAACGAATATTCCCTGACAACAATGAATTTTATATAACAACTTGCAAACTTTGCAAAATTTATAAATACTGCCCACAACTAGAACATTATCTAAAATCCACACTATAATATTCAAAAAAATTATTTAGAGAAAATTAAATATTTATTCATAAATTCTAGGGTCTCACAACATATGTTGCGAGTTTTGATACAAATGTATACCAACTGTAACTTTGGACACCAACTTGGATAGCACGTCACAATGGCACCTTACATAAAGGTACAGTCAATAACTGTTTTAGAAATTAAAATCTTTGAGAAGTGTTCAAGAAAACCTTCTTAAATGGGAGGCCATGCGTCTACGTTATGATTGATATCATATGCCCATAAAATTATCTTTGGTTGACCCAATAAACCCCAAAGAAAAACGAGAAGATTACTTTCATATTCTTTCTAATGGTGAGTCTTCTGTTGACATATCATTAACTTCATTGTCTCTAATTGAGAATTATACCTTAACCAAATACCAAGATTATATAGGTAGTGCTCATAGATATACTCAGCAAGTGGATGTGCACAACCATGTCTTATGATAACACGAGGTTGTATGTCATTAGACATCTTGTATGATAGTGGCAAAACACTCTTCCAACGTTGGGTTCGCCTCACCCTATTTGATTCACCAAATATAAATACTAAATGATGTATAAAATATAACACACTTTTTTATACTGTTTAGGGAGAACTTCCACCGCTAGAGACCACCGTTCTATTCCCCTGTTACCCCCACTCGACCCAGCTACACTCTTATTACCTGAAAGGAATTATGAAGCAAAAGTGTGACGCCCCCAAAATAGGTATACATCACCTATTCTGAGTCACCAAATACATGGTACAGAATACAAATACAATCTTAAATATACAACATGAGTTATGAGTTTTAATACAAATATTATCTTCTAGATAGTATTCAAACTCAAAATAAGTCCTCAATACATTTATTAACACACTATTTCATAGAGTGAGGACTACTAATGCTATCATCTGGACCGTCACTCCGTTCACCGACTAGTCCCTGCTACGTTCTCATTTCCTGAAGAGAACAATGAAAGCAAAAGGAATTGATATGAGTAAGATAATGCATAATAAATTATCATTAGCCTTTAACAGTGTTAAATTGATATAATATAACAAATATCAAGTTTAACTGCATTGGAATAAGCAATCCATTAAAAGAGTCAAGTAGAGAATAAAATCTATTATCTTCTATGATTTAAAAGGTTTTTCATCACTTTTATCGCTGGGACTCAGCTTAATATATAATCCACATCATCCCTGCACTACGACCAAGGATATTCATTAGTATCACAACCACAATTATCCATGCACTACGGGCCAAGGATTTTCGTGTATTCATCAATGGTCATGATCATGCCAACAACTGTCCATCAATGCACTACGGGCCAATGAGGACTTTTTCAACATCATTTGTAACATTACGGTTATGATTATACCGAATAATCCCTGGTCATAATCATACCAAGTCCATCTATGCTCTACAGGTCACAGATGACTTTCAACATAATATAAACATGAGGATGATGACAATGATATAAGAATTCAATAAAATAAGTTCAAAAATTAATTTATCCAGGAACCAATAATGTCCAAATTGTCAACATGATACTTCTTTGTGGAGTAAAATTCAAGAATGCTCAGAAGAATATTTCCATGAAAAGATACTGGATGAAGCGCAAATATTAAGGATATTCCACTAATTTCATAGAGTATAGAAGTCAAAGCTTTAACCAACTGAGTATAAGAGAATATATGAAACTACAAATGGATTTTCGTCCGCCATGCGGTAATCCACTTAGACAGATCATTTTCACAATTTAATAAGGAATGACTACAAATGATCATTCACCATGCATGTGATAATCCACATAGACAGGTTATTCCAACAGAATAATAAAGAATGGAATAACAGCAGAAATCACCATGCATGCGATAGACCGCACAGACAGGTTATTCGAACAGAATAATAAAGAATGGAACCAGGTCATGTGTAATCCGTACAGACAGAATATTCCAATAAAATAATAAAGAACGGAACCAGGTCATGCGTAAATCGCACAGACAGGATGTTCCAATATAATAATAAAGAACGGAACCAGGTCATGCGTAAACGCACAGATAGGATGTTCCAACAGAATAATAAAGAATGGAATAACAGAAGAATTTCACCATGTATGCGGTACTTCGCATAGACAGGTTATTCCAACGTAATGATAAAGAATGGAATAACAGAAGTTCTCTTCATGAAGACGAAAGAAATAATACCCCTTACCTTAGAAGAAACTGGATATAGGAATAGTGAAGTAGCAAAATACTTTTCTTCTTTCTCTCAATAGTTTCTCTCTCTAGAGTTTCAGTGAATTCGTAAGAAATAATGAAGGAATGAGCTTCTAATTATAGGAGAATGGGCTGAATAGTAACTAATTCATGAACGGTCCAGATTGATTTACTTTTAAACCGACGGTCCATATTGATTTACTATAAAATATTCTAATAAAATAAAATCTTTTAAATAAAATATAATATATTCTATTTATAATCTAATAAAACAAATAACTCTATAAAAGTATTCTGTTTTATATAAAAAGATTTCTATTTTATTACATTTATAATAATAATAAAACAAAACTTATTACCTTTATTATAATTCGCAATATTAATCGACCAGGTCGTTCCCAGGAAAGAGGGGGCTTTCCAATAAGGATTTCTCCCTATTGGCGCAATTAGGTGACCAAAACTCTCCTTGACAGAACTTCTAGACATCGTTAATATTGCAAATAATAATATTAATAATTTTGTCGTCTCAATTATTGATTTAATAATATATAAAATATTGACAATAATTGAATCAAATAACGTGAGATACTATGCAGCAATTACTATAGCAATAATTGAACAAAACTGAGTGATTTCTCACGTAAGCATCAATAATCAATACCGTGTGCTACTATGCAACCACGCGTATTACTGTACTTTTAACACCGGGTGTTTCAACAGTTAACGGTAAAAACTTCCGTCGTTATTTTTATAAAGTATTTTTGTCATTTTCTCAATCTGACAATAATTCCGTTGTGGGGTCCACCAACGATTGTGCCTTTGTACGAATATTCCCTGTTAAAACGAATATTCCCCAACTAATTGAATATTATATAACAACTTGCGTACTTTGCAAAATTTATAAATATTACCCACAACTATAACATTATATCAAATTCATTCCATAATATTCAAAAATGATATTTATAGAAAATTCATCTTTATTCATAAAAGTTGGGGTCATACAACCTCCCCTTCTTATGAAATTTCACCCTCGAAATTAGGGTACATACCTGGTATGTCGAAGAGGTAAGGTGTTGGTCGATTTCGCAATCAATGAATATGTGTAAGTATACACGGTCAACAAGTAATAAAGTGATAAGATAGAGTGTCGAAACCACAAAGAATTCTAATCAATAAATTCCAACTACTAGCACTATATCAATCCAATTTTATTTAAACAACCATAAAGTGTAATTTTCTAAATAATAAAACTAAGTTAAGCGAATAAAATAGATTATCCTAAAATAAATCAAATACAATAAAACTTATATTTTAATGAATGAATTCAGATAAATAAATATTAAGACTTCAATATCCCCAATTATGAGCTATTAATCAATTATTTAATTATCCCAATTATTATGCCTACTGAATTGTTAACAGGAATTCTCAAATGCCAAAAGTCTTTTTTCAAGTGATCAATTGACTTCTATTTAATCCAGATTAATCTTGCTATATTCCTATGCAAAACAATTGAATTAAACTCCTTCAATTCCAATTCCTTATGTTTTACATGCGGTGAACAAATATTTCCATTCAATTCACGAACCTAATTATCAGTCATGCAAATAACTAAGTCACATGTTATCATGCCCAGTTCTAACTCTAGAATTCCTCTTTCAATTCCTTATAGAGTAACAAGGTACTTATTGATCAAATAATTAAGCAATAAGCACAAGACAAGATAAACAATTCACTTTGACATAAATAATTGGAATAAATCGAATACTAATTTATAGACATAAAAGATTCAATTGTAGTCTTAATAAAAGAATTAGTTCATAGTCATTGAATTAAAATCAAGAATCCACAACTGAATAGACATTAAAAGATAAAAGTATGATAAGAGAAGATAATAGAATCTGTTGTCAGTAAATCTGATACTCCCCTCTTGCTCCTGCCCTTGATCTTCAATGATCTCCAAGTTGCTTCAATCTCCAAAACTAATAAAAAATAGGGTTTATGTTCTAATCTAATGGAGTGTATCTCTAATCTAATCTATGTAATCTCCCCTATTTTATGTCTTACATCATGTATTTATAGGTTACAAGTCCAATTTTTAGCTTAGGAACAAACCCAATCCAATTTGGAGTCAGAAAAGTGTCAAAATTTGCCCCAAAACGCGTCCAAGCTTGACCAACCTCTTCCCCAGCGCCCCGACACTGGGCATGGCACTAGAACACTACCTCTTAGTGCCCCGACGCTGGGAATAGGCCTTGTTTGGGCGCCCCGGTGCTGGCCACTTTTCCGAAAATGTTTTTCTCCGACGTCCTTTGGAAAAATGGCCATAACTTTTTCGTCCGAAATCCGATTTTGATGATTCAAGATGTTCCGTAAAGAGAAGACGTAGATCTACAACTTTTATTCTTTGAGTTTTTAGAAATAAGGTCTGGAACAATGCTAAAATTGGTTTTGAAGTGACTGCTATGTAAATGATAAGCCGAAAACGCGCATCTAGCCACCCCAAACGTCGATCCACGTAAATTTTGTCCCAATTCCTACAAAATAACATAAAATATGCATGAATAGACACAAACACTTAAAAACTTCTAAAAGATTAAGATCAAATGCACTCAATTCATGGGTATAAAACTCACTCATCAAATACCCCCAAACTTAAATATTTGCTTGTCCTCAAGCAAAAAGACAAAAGAAATAAAAATAAACAAACTAAATTAAGTACATGAATGCATATGTATGATCTACTTCCTAATATATCTACGAACCCAGTAATAACTCAATATGATATATAACAACAGGCCTCAAAGATACCAATGATACTCAAATAATTTATCCGATCAAATCAAAGTCCATAACTCTAACCAGATAGTCAATCCAAACCTGTCATCACCCATGTTGTGCGTGTGTGCTTGTTAACCATTCTAACCAACCACAGTTCAAGATAATCACATAACAAACTTTTTAGAAGGAAAATTTCAATTCCAATTCAATTACTTTTATGAACATGACAACTCCGGTTAAAACTAAGCAATTATCAAGGCTAAGGGTAAATAGAGGATTTATTTATACTTTTATTCAACCACGAGGGCATTTTTTGCTCTTTCTCATGTTTTATTTATTTTTTTTAATTTTCTACTAGCTGTGCAATGTCTTATTCCCTTAGGCTTTTCAGTGCTACCTTAGCAAGCTTTCGACCAACAACTCCCAAGATATTAAGACCTTAGGGCGCTAGGTGTAAAGATAATCCCCTCGGGCTTAGTTACTCAAGTAGCAAAGACCACAAAACTAGACAAGCATGCCACGGTGTTTATTCGTTATTTTTTTTCTTTTTCTGGATTTTCTTTTTTTTTCTTTTCATCATTTCTTTTTTTCATTTTCATTTTTTTTCATTTTCATTTTGTATATATATACCCCATAGATTCCTCCAAACTCAAGCGTTTACGTCATTCCAACCTTTATCGCTAGTTCACTAATTTCTTTAAATTTTAACCAAGATTTTCCCTCAGAAACAAATTATGAAACCCTTGAACCAAGTGGATTAAAACAGTTCAACTTTAAGTGCTAATCGGTTGCATAAGTTTAAGACCGACTCAGATTATCATCATGATTAAAATTAGAACTCATCATCAATTATCAATACTGTTCAAGTTAACATGCAAAACCAATCTTATCATAGGCTGAGCAAAGACCACACCAACCGATCACACAGATTCATGTAAAAAATGCAATTATACTACATGAACACATACTAATGCAACACATATATGAATATGAAATTAACTACCATGTATTATATGCAACCTAAAAAAAACAATGCTAACACACTAACACGTAAAAAAAAATGAACTACCATGCAGATAACTAACTATATGCAATACGACACTAAAATGCCCCCAAACTTAAACTAGACATTGTCCTCAATGGATGAAATAGAAAAAATTAGAGCAGATGATGTGATACCCCGAATTTTATGAAATAAAAGTATTTAATTTTTTCTATTTTGGTAAATAGTAAATTGATAAAAGTTTAAAGTTAAGGGTAATATGTGAAATTTTTTGCAAAGTAAGCAAGTTAATATAAAATATTCTTTTTATCGGGGAATGTCCGTACGACGGTACAATCATTGGTGGACCCTGCAACGGAATTATTGTCGGATGGAAAAAATGACAAAAATATTTTTATGAGAATAACGGCGGAAGTTTTACCGTTAAAACTGTTAAACTACTCGGTAGTAAAAGTACAATAATATGTGTGGTTGTATAGTAGCACGCGATATTGATTATTGATGTTTACATGATAAGTCACTCACTTTTGTTTTATTAGTATTATTAATTTAATAAAACAAAAAAGCTTTTTATATAAAACAGAATACTTTTATAAAGTTATTCTATAAATAGAATATATTATATTCTATTATGCATAATGTTTTGCATAGTAAAATCTTTTTATATAAAACAGAATACTTTTATAAAGTTATTTTATAAATAGAATATATTATATTTTATTATACATAGTGTTGCATAGTGCCTGCATAGTGTTTTGCATAATAAAATCTTTTTATATAAAACAGAATACTATTATAAAGTTATTCGTTTTATTAGATTATAAATAGAATATATTATATTTTATTTAAAAGATTTTGCTTTAAATATGGACCGTCCGATTAAAAGTAAATTAATCTGGACCGTTCATGAATTAGTTACTATGCAGTCCATTCTTCTATAAATAGAAGCTCATTCCTTCATTATTTCTTACGAATTCACTGAAACTCTAGAGAGAAAAACTATAGAGAGAGTTATTCTTCTATAATCTTGAGCGTATTTTTTTAGAGTTTAAGAAAGCTTTGAGTGTAGTGCAAGTTTTCTTCGAGTATATCCTCGCCTTACCAGTCGGAATACTCTTCTTTCAAATGTAAGAGATATTATTTGTTGTAGTCGTAAGGGGTATTATTTTTTCGTATTCATGAAGAGAGTTATTTTTTTCAATACTCGTAAGGGTTGTTATTCCATTTCTTATTATTCTGTTGGAATAACCTGTTAGTACGGATTACGCACGTCTGGTGAATTATTCTGTTATTCCATTCTTTAATTATTCTGTTGGAATAACCTATCTGTGCGGTTTATCGCATGCATGGTGATTTCTGTTGTTATTCCATTCTTTATTATTCAGTCGGAATATCCTGTCTGTGCTTTTACGCCGGACCTGGTTCCATTATTTATTATTCTGTCGGAATATCCTGTCTGTGCGTTTACGCCGGACCTGGTTCCATTATTTATTATTCTGTTGGGAATAACCTGCTTGTACAGTCTATCACATGCATGGTGAATCCTTCTGTTATTCCATTCTTTATTATCCTGTTTGAATAACCTGTCTATGTGGATTACCACATGCATGGTGAATAATCCTTTGTATTAATTCCTTATTAAATTGTGAAAATGATCTGTATACGTGGATTACCGCATAACGGGCGAAAATCCATTTGTAATTTCATATATTCTCTTATACTCAGTTGGTTAAAGCTTTGACTTCTATACTCCATGAAATTAGTGGAATATCCTTGACATTTGCGCTTCATCCAGTATCTTTTCATAGAAATATTCTTCTGAGCATTCTTGAATTTTACTCTACAAAGAAGTATCTTATTGACAATTTGGACATTATTGAGTTGAGGATAAATTAACTTATAAATCTTTAAAATTTAGTCTTGAACTTGTTTATTGAATTATTATGTCAATGTCATGATGAGTTATGTTGGTTATTATGTGAAAACATGAAAGTTTCTTAGAAATCACAAAGGGTTAAAAATCAGATTTTGGTGAAAATGGAACATGAAATTCAATTGACCATATCTCCTAATATATTTTGAATTTTTGAGTGTGGTCAAGTTCGAGAGTTAGATCTATGAGTTTTCTAACTTATCCAAGTGGAATCTGTGACAACCCCAAAATAGGTCCATTCCATCCAACCCATTCTGAGTCGCCAAATACATGGTACAGAAAACAACTACAACTTTATTACAACAATTGTCGTACAAAATACAACAACTCATGTGTTGTGAGTTTTGATACAAATATATATATCAACTGTGACTCTTGATACCAACTTGGGTAGCACGTCACCATGACACCTTACATAAAGGTACAGTCAAAAACTGTTTTAGAAATTATAATCTTTGGAACGTGCTCAAGGAAACCTTCGTACATGGGAGGCCATGCGTCTAGGTTATGATAGATATTATATGCCCACAGAATTATCCTTGGTTGACCCAATAGACCCCAAAGAAAAATGAGAATATTACTATAATATTCTTTCCAATGGTGAGTCTTCTCTTGACATATCATTATCTCTACTGTCTCTAATTGAGAGTTATACTTCAACCAAACACCATGATTATATAGGAAGTGCTCGTAGATATACTCAGCAAGTAGATGAACACAACCATGTCTTATGATGACACGAGGTTGTATGTCATTAGACATCTTGTATTATAGTGGCAAAACACCCTATCTGATTCACAAAAATTAAATATCAAATGACGTATACAATACGACACACTTACCTAAAGTTCTCAAAAAAATTATTTCCATACTATTTATGGAGAACCTCAATAGCTATAGAACACCGTTCTATTCCCATGTTATCCCCGCTCGACTCGGCAACACTCTTATTACCTGAAAGGAATTGTGAAGCAAAAGGGTGAGTACAACTAGCTCAGTAAAGAATATCATGACTAAAGATAATTAAATTATCAATAGCCTTCATCAGTAATAAATCAGAGATTTAGAACATATGGTAGATGATAAAACTTTTCAACTATAGTTGCAGCAGAACGAGCAATCCATTAGAAGAGTCAAATAGACTATAAAGTCTATTATTTTCTTCACGTTAAAAGTCCATCAACAATGTTTTATCCCTGTAACATCAATCAACAGTTCCTTTTCATAATCATATGAATAACGCATAATCATAATTGTGATTCTAAATTCCTCTTCGCACCCAGGACGAAGATAATTTTCATCACATGTCTTTACCTGAAACATCAAAGATCATGGTTATACCAAATCACAGTTCCTGTTCATAATCATACTAATAAATTCATCTTTACACTACGGGTCAAAGATATTCATCAACAAGTCATCTTTGCACTACAGGCCAAAGATATTCAATAACAGGTCATCTTTGCACTACAAGCCAAAGATATTCAACAGGTCATCTTTGCACTACGGGCCAAAGATATTCAACAATAATTCATCTTTGCACTACAGGCCAAAGATATTCATCAATAATAAATCATTTCAAAATCTATATAAACCATAATTATAACCATGTTGATCAATTCACCTTTGCACTAAAGCTAAAAATATTCAATTGTAAATTTAATGGTCATGGTCATACTAGTCACAATTCATCTTTGCACTACTGGCCAAAGAGAACTCATAGTCATGATCATACCAATAATCTACCCATCTTTACACTCAAGTTAAAGAGAAATTTCTTCACCAGGATTATAAAAATGTTATATATGATAATAAAAACAATATGATCAACAACTTCATTTATTTTCAAGAGAAACAATCATAAATCTACGATAATTTGGTCAGAAAAAGAAACCAATTTTCGTCGTGAATAGTACCCGTGAATAGTAACTCATGAATAGTAACTTATGAATAGTAACTCATGAATAGTAACTCGTGAATAGTACTCCGTATTCATACATAGTACCGTATACGTAAATAATATCATATACGTAAATAGTGCCATATACATGAATAGTGTCGTATACGTGAATAGTGCCATATACGTGAATAGTAACCCCAACTCAAAAAGGTAGAAATTCCACAATAAGATCCATACCAATATGTCAGTATAATGATATTGAAAGAATAACATCATTATGAAGAATATAACATCCCTTAATATCCCTTACTATCCCTAAACTCAAAAGAGCAGCACTTCTGACTGGATATCAGATATAACGCTGAAGGAAACTTGCACTGACGAATAGCAACTCACCAAATATCTAAATACTCACAAAATACACTCGATAATCTAGAGAGAAAAAGAGAGAAAACTTATGAATTCTGATGTGATTTTCAATTCTAACTTAACCCTCTATTTATAGGAAAATGTTAGCACGCCGAAGCAGACTTGACCTGCTACCTGATGGCTTTACCTGTTACTATTCCACCCACCAAAAATCAGCCATCTTCCCCAACAACCAAAAGTGGGGCCCACCCATTTCTAGAATTTTCCACCAAAATCATTTATAAACCTAATTTTCGAATCATTCACCTCTTAAAATTCATAACAAATCATTCGTTCATTTTTAACGGTTCAAAATTTGTGAACATATACTCAACTTATATATGTATAACATATCCAAAAATCACAACGATCCAACGGTCAGATTAAAAATTATAACTCACACAATAAAGCTTTAAGAACACTGATTTGATCTTTTAATACCTCCAATCCGACAAAATACTGATAAAATATCTCAATATTAATTCCTTCATTTATAACCACATAAATAAATCCATCATTTCTATCCACATCAAATAAATATTTCATTATCATATAAATCAATAATTAATTATTCATAAATAATATTACAGAATCACAATATTGACAACCAGACAGTTCCCAGGAAAGAGGGGGCTTTCCAATAAGGATTTCTCCTTACTGGCGCGCAATTACGTGACCAAACCTCTCCTTGACAAAACTTTCTAGACATTGCCAATAATGCTATCTCATAATATTATTCAAATAATATGAATTATTGATCCGATAATGGGAAATACTGTGCGGTGACAATTATTGAAACAACAATAATATAAAATATCAACGTTGTAATTATTGAATTAATAAAATAAAATATTGAACAGTAATTACTGTAGCAATTATTAAGTAGCACCTTCTCACGTAAGAATCAATAATTGAAAAATATACTGTGCAATACCGTGTGCTACTGTGCAACTACGCGTATTACTGTATTTTAACCACCAGGTATTCCAATAGTGTTAACGGTAACAACTACGCCGTTTATTTATAAAAACATAAATTTGTCATTTTCTTCATCCGACGGTTATTCTGTTATGGGGCCCATAAATGGCTGCACCGTCGTACGAATATTCCCCGATAGAAAGAATATTCCACGACCAAACAAATATTCCCCTACAACAATGAATATTTTATAACCAAAAAAATTTCATATATCACCCTTAACTTTAAATTTTATCAATTTAACCATTTACTGAATAGAAAATTTGAATACTTTTATTTCATAAAATTCGGGGTCTTACAATCTCCCCTTCTTATGAAATTTCGTCCCCGAAATTTACGTACCTGGTATTTCAAAGAGTTGAGAATACCTTACTTCCATCTTCCCTATCCTCATGATTTCTCCATTGCTCATCTCCTGTATTTCAGATATCATTCTAGAATACAGCTTCAAAACAAGGGTTAATTGAACAAATTAACATATCACATAATATCCCGATATTATGACTGACCAACAAATAAGCTTAGGTAGGACACACTATCGAAGGATTTACTCATCTCTCCCCTCCTAGTTCTATTCCCCGATCTCCGCTAGAGACCATATCCCTAAGCTCTGATACCAAATGTGACAACCCCAAAATAGGTCCATTCCATCAAACTCATTCTGAATCGCCAAATACATGGTACAGAAAATAACTACAACTTTATTACAATAATTGTCGTGCAAAATACAACAACTCATGTGTTGTGAGTTTTGATACAAATATATATATCAACTGTGACTCTTGACACCAACTTGGGTAGCACGTCACCATGACACCTTACATAAAGGTACAGTCAAAAACTGTTTTAGAAATTAGAATCTTTGGAGTGTGCTTAAGGAAACCTTCGTACATGGGAGGCCATGCGTCTAGGTTATGATAGATATCATATGCCCACAGAATTATCCTTGGTTGACCCAATAGACCCCAAAGAAAAACAAGAAGATTACTATAATATTCTTTCCAATGGTGAGTCTTTTCTTGACATATCATTATCTCTACTATCTCTAATTGAGAGTTATACTTCAACCAAACACCAAGGTTATATAGGTAGTGCTCGTAGATATACTCATCAAGTTGATGAGCACAACCCTGTCTTATGATGACACGAGGTTGTATGTCATTAGACATCTTGTATGATAGTGGAAAAACACCCTTCCAACGTTGGGTTCGCCTCACCCTATTTGATTCACAAAAATTAAATATCAAATGACGTATACAATACGACACACTTATCTAAAGTTCTCAATAAAATTATTTCCATACTATTTATGGAGAACCTCAATAGCTATAGAACACCTTTCTATTCCCCTGTTATCCCCGCTCGACCCGGCAACACTCTTATTACCTTAAAGAAATTGTAAAGCAAAAGGGTGAGCACAACTAGCTCAGTAAAGAATATCATGACCAAAGATAATTAAATTATCAATAGCCTTCATCAGTAATAAATTAGAGATTTAGAACATATGGTAGATGATAAAACTTTTCAACTATAGTTGCAGCGGAACGAGCAATCCATTAGAAGAGTCAAATAGACTATAAAGTCTATTATTTTCTCAACGTTAAAAGTCCACCAACAATGTTTTATCCCTGTAACATCAATCAACAGTTCCTTTTCATAATCATATGAATAACGCATAATAATAATTGTGATTCTAAATTCCTCTTCACACCCAGGACGAAGATAATTTTCATCACCTGTCTTTACCTGAAACATCAAAGATCATGGTTATATCAAATCACAGTTCCTATTCATAATCATACTAATAAATTCATCTTTGCACTATGGGCCAAAGATATTCATCAACAAGTCATCTTTGCACTACAGGCCAAAGATATTCAACAACAGGTCTTCTTTGCACTACGGGCCAATGATATTCAACAGGTCATCTTTGCACTACGGGCCAAAGATATTCAACAATAATTCATCTTTGCACTATAGGCCAAAGAAATTCATCAATAATAAATCATTTCAAAATCTATATAAACCATAATTATAGCCCTGTTGATCAATTCACCTTTGCACTTAAGCTAAAAATATTCAATTGTAAATTCAATGGTCATGATCATACTAGTCACAATTCATCTTTGCACTACAGGCCAAAGAGAACCCATAGTCATGATCATACCAATAATCTACCCATCTTTACACTCAAGTTAAAGAGAAATTTCTTCACCAGGATTATAAAAATGTTATATATGATAATAAAAATAATATGATCAACAACTCCATTTATTTTCAAGAGCAACAATCATAAATCAACGATAATTTGCTCAGAAAAAGAAACCAATTTTTGTCGTGAATAGTAATTCGTGAATAGTAACTCGTGAATAGTAACTCATGAATAGTAACTCGTGAATAGTACTCCGTATTCGTACATAGTACCGTATACGTAAATAATGTCATACACGTAAATAGTGCCATATACATGAATAGTGTCGTATACGTGAATAGTGTCGTATACGTGAATAGTAACCCGACTCAAAAAGGTAGAAATTCCACAATAAGATTCATACCAATATGTTAGTATAATGATATTGAAAGAATAACATCATTATGAAGAATATAACATCCCTTAATATCCCTTACCTCAAAAGAGCAGCACTTCTGACTGGATATCGGATATAACGCTGAAGGAAACTTGCACTGATGAATAGCAACTCACCAAGTATCTAAAAACTCACAAAATACACTCGATAATCTAGAGAGAAAAAGAGAGAAAACTTATGAATTCTGGTGTGATTTTCAATTCTAACTTAGCCCTCTATTTATAGGAAAATATTAACACGCCGAAGCAGACTTGACCTACTACCTGATGGCTTTACCTGTTACTATTCCACCCACCAAAAATCAGCCATCTTCCCCAACAACCAAAAGTGGGGCCCACCCATTTCTAGAATTTTCCACCAAAATCATTTATAAACCTAATTTTCGAATCATTCACCTCTTAAAATTCATAACAAATCATTCGTTCATTTTTAACGGTTCAAAATTTGTGAACATATACTCAACTTATATATGTATAACATATCCAAAAATCACAACGATCCAACGGTCAGATTAAAAATTATAACTCACACAATAAAGCTTTAAGAACACTGATTTGATCTTTTAATACATCCAATCCGATAAAATACTGATAAAATACCTCAACATTAATTCCTTCATTTATAACCACATAAATAAATCCATCATTTATATCCACATCAAATAAATATTTCATTATCATATAAATCAATAATTAATTATTCATAAATAATATTACAGAATCACAATAATGACAACCAGACAGTTCCCAAGAAAGAGGGGGCTTTCCAATAAGGATTTCTCCTTACTGGCGCGCAATTAGGTGACCAAACCTCTCTTTGACAGAACTTTCTAGACATTAACAATAATGCTATCTCATAATATTATTCAAATAATATGACTTATTGATCCGATAATGAGAAATATTATGCGGTGACAATTATTGAAACAACAATAATATAAAATATCAACGTTGCAATTATTGAATCAATAAAATAAAATATTGAACAATAATTACTGTAACAATTATTGAGTAGTGCATTCTCACCTAAGAATCAATAATTGAAAAAAATATTGTGCAATATCGTGTGCTACTGTGCAACTACGCGTATTACTGTATTTTAACCACCAGGTATTCCAACAGTGTTAACGGTAAAAACTACGTCGTTGATTTATAAAAACTCAAATTTGTCATTTTCTTCATCTGACAGTTATTCTGTTATGGGACCCACAAATGGCTGCACCGTCGTACGAATATTCCCCGACAGAAAGAATATTCCACGACCAAACAAATATTCCCCAACAACAATGAATATTTTATAACAAAAAAATTCATATATCACCCTTAACTTTAACTTTTATCAATTTAACCATTTACTAAATAGAAAAATTGAATACTTTTATTTCATAAAATTCGGGGTCTTACAGAATCACTGTAAAATGTGTTGTAGATTTTCGTGTGGACTGATTTTAGCAAAGGAGTCAAAAGCTGTAAATTACAAAAAAGGCTACTGCCCATAAGTTTAAAAGGGCATTTTTGGCCACTTAAATTGTAAAAAAAAAATTCGGCCTTTTAGGACATAAAAATATATGGTATAAAGTACCTCCTGTCCAAAAATGAGCTCATTCCGACTTAAAATGAGCAAGTTATGACCATTTCAATATTTAGATTTTTCTGACGAAAAATGATATAACCGGAGTTCTATAACTCCGATGATCATGAAATTTAAATTGGAAGCTCACGTTAACTTGTGTAAGATCCTGCCAAGATTTGGGAATTTCTGGAGTTAACCTTGAGGTGGCTAATTTCTTAAGGAATTAATTAAAAATTAATTTTTGAAAAATAGTAAATGAATTTTAAAAATTCCGAGAAAAATATATGTTCAATATGAGACTATATTCTGCTTAATCCCAAAAAATAATAATTTTTAGGACTGATTTGATATTTTTCATGAAAATGGTTTAGTTACGAACTTATGAATTAAATATGTTATTTGAAGTGAAAAATTGGTAAATAGGATTTTATGGCTTGAAAATCCTATATAAGGTATATGAAGATTTTTGATGAGTAATTTGATTATTGGTGATAAAATCTTATGAGTATGACATTTTTGAATGATTAAATGTATTATTTGGAAAAGTGTAAATAATTAAATTAAATTGTTTATAAGTTTAAGGAGTGATTAAAATATTGTTATAATATTAACAATATTAGATTATGATTTTATTAAGTGATTGATAATGTTTGGATAAATTTAAAGTATTTAATATTTATCCTTGATTTAGTTTGACTAATGCTTATAATATTATCATCATCCTCATGCTTATATTATGTTGAAAGTCATATGTGGCCTGTAGTGCATAGATGGACTTGGTATGATTATGACCAGGGATTATTCGGTATAATCATGACCGTAATATTACAAATGATGTGAAAAAAGTCCTCATTGGTCCGTAGTGCATTGATAGACAGTTTTTGTTATGATTATGGCTATGGATTCTCTTCGGCCAATGGTGCAAAGATGAATTCTTTTATGGCATGATCAGGACCGTTGATGAAAACACGATTATCTTTGGCCCGTAGTGCATGGATAATTCGTGGTCGTAATACTAAAGAATATCATTGGCCTGTAGTGCAGGGATGATTTGATGATGTGGATTAATTATTGAGCTGAGTCTCAGCAATGAAATATTAATTCATGGATGTGATAATAAAGAATATCTTTTGCCTGTAGTGCAGGGATAATTCAATGATGTGGATTAATTATTGAGTTGAGTCTCAACAATGAAATATTAATTCATGAATGTGATAATAATGAATATCTTTGGCCGTAGTGCAAAGATGATTTAATGATTATGAGCAGAAATTGTGATTTGGTATAACCATGATTTTTGATGCTTCAGGTGAAGATAGGTGATCAAAATTATCTTCGTCTTGGGTGCGAAAAGGAATTCAGAATCACAATTATGATTATGAGTTATTCATATGATTGTGGACATGAATTGTTGATTGATGTTACAGGGATAAAACATTATTGGTGGACTTTTAACATAGAGAAGATAATAGACCTGATGGTCTATTTGACTCTTTTAATGAATTGCTCGTTCCGCTACAACTATTGTTGAAAAGTTTTATCATCTACCATATGTTCTAAATCTCTGAGTTATTATTGATAAAAGCTATTGATAATGTAATTATCTTTAGTTATGATATTCTTTACTGGGCTAGTTGTGCTCACCCTTTTGCTTCACAATTCCTTTCAGGTAATAAGAGTGTAGCTGGGTCGAGCGAGGATAACAGAGGATAAGAACGGTGGTCTATAGCTGTTGAGGTTCTCCCTAAATAGTATGAAAATAATTTTATTGAGAACTTTAGATAAGTGTGTCGTATTATATACGTCATTTGATATTTAATTTTGGTGAACCAAATAGGGTGAGGTGAAACCAACTTTGGAATAGTATTTTGCCACTATCATACAAGATGTCTAATGACATACAACCTCGTGTTATCATAAGATAGGGTTGTGCACATACACTTGTTGAGTATATCTACTAGCACTACCTATACGTTCTTGGAATTTATTTGAAATATAATTTTCACTTGGAGACAGTGGAGATAGTTATATGCCAAGAGAAGACTCACCATTGGAAAGAAGATGATAGTAATCTTCTCATTTTTTCTTTGGGGTCTATTGGGTCAACCAAGGATAATTTTGTGGACATATGATATCTATCATAACCTAGACGCATGGCCTCCCATGTACGAAGGTTTCATTGAGCACTTCCCAAAGATTTTAATTCCTAAAACAGTGTTTGACTATACTTTTATGTAAAGTATCATTGTAAGGTTGTGGTCGAGGTACCATGAGAGTTACATATATTTGTATTAAAACTCATAATTAACTGTGGTCGTATTCTATACGACAGCTCAACAGTTGTATAAATAAAGTTTTATTTGAATTTTGTACCATGTATCTGGCGACTCAGAATGGGTGATGTATACCTAATTTTGGGGGCGTCACAGAGGACTTCCCTGAAAATATAACAATCTTCCTCCTTGTCCACTAAGTTTGGAGAATAAGCTACGCACATGGAACAAATTGGGTACCACACTTGAATTTGACATGAATAACCTGTAAACCATAATAGAAATAATTTTATTAAATTATAAATAAATTCAAATTCAAAAATACTAATATAAAACCTAATAAAAACTAAAAATAAAAATTAAACTTGGGTTGCCTCCCAAAAAGCGCTTGTTTTATAGTCTCGGCCTGACTTTATCAATTCTCTATCTAATTCCCCTACGAAAATTGAGGAACCCTCCATCCATCAGAAGCAATGTCTCTTTTGGGAGGTTCCCAATTGTAATGGCCATTGAGTTTAAGTAACCTAGCATGATCTTTTTAGATAGGATCCCCATTAAGTATGGCAAACCACTAGGTGATTTCCCCATTGTGTTTGTGATCAAATTATGGCATGGAAGCTTGTCAAACACAATGGGCTCTTCCTCTATCTTCTCCTTTTTAACCCACCATGACTCCAAAGTTGTACTAGCTCTTATGTCACAAAGAGCTTTGCCTACGACATAACTGCCAATTGGGCATGGTTTTGCAAAATTGCCCGGATTCTTGAACTTTGGCGAAGGAGGCACATGGGATACTAATGAAATCAGCTTATCTTCGTTGAATCTTACAGTTAACTCTTCGTTGATCTCCTTTTCTTGGTTCCTAATTATTTCCTCTTTTTCAACATCTTGTGGCTCACCTAGTTACAGATTTTGTTCTGGCTCTCCATCGGTCTCGGAATCCATGTCATAGGGGCAAGTGTATTGAGGACAAATGTTCGAGGCATTGATTAGTTGTTCCTTTGTTGCGTTGTCCCTTTTTTCTGAGTCCTTAAGAGTCTCTTGCAATTCTTTTCTGCTACGTAAAGTCACAACCTTGCAATGCTCATCTCTGCCCGGATTTATCTCTGTATCACTAGGGAGTGTTCCATGTGGACGGTTATTCAACGCACGTGCTATCTGCCCCAATTGATTTTCCAAATTTTTTATCGACGCACCTTGGCTTTTCACATTCATATCTACTTGATTCAATAACTTTTCTCGTTCACCGATCCTTTTATCAGTAGCTGAAATGAATTTTTCCAAATCTTCTTCCCAACATGTTTTCCTCTCTGGCTGTTGTTGAGTCTGATTTTGAAATCCGGTCGTGTTTTGTTGTCTAGGTGCTTGAGCTTGATTGTTACTCCATAGAAATCCCGGTTGATTTCTCTAACCTGGATTATATGCATTTTGATACGGATACAGTTGGGTAGATCGATTATAGCTCCCTATGAATTGAGCTGATTCCGAATTGATGGCACATTGATCTGTAGCATGACTCCCAGCACATAACTCACAAACCATTGCTACTTGCTGTGTGGATGGTGGACTCCATGTTTCCATTGGTCGAGTCATGTTCGTGTATGGCCATTGATATGCAAAGTCATCCATGGTACCTGAAAGAGAGAAAGAAAAAAAATTGAAAGAGAATTATAGAAAAAAAAACGTTTAAATTAAAACTAATTTGATAAAAATTAATATTGGTAAAATTATTAAAGTAATTCCCTGGCAGCGGCGCCAAAAACTTGTTGCTCGATTTCGCAATCAATGAATACGTGTAAGTAAACACGGTGAACAAGTAATAAAGTGATAAGATAGAGTGTCGAAACCACAGAGAATTCTAATCAATAAATTCCAACTACTAGCACTATATCAATCCAATTTTATTTAAACAACCATAAAGTGTGATTTTTCTAAATAATAAAACTAAGTTAAGCGAATAAAATAGATTATCCTAAAATAAATCAAATACAATAAAACTAAGATTTTAACGAATGAATTCAGATAAAAAAGATTAAGACTTCAATATCCTCAATTATGAACTATAAATTAATTATCCAATTATCCCAATTATTATGCCTACTGAATTGTTAACAGGAATTCTCAAATGCCAAAAGTCTTTTTTCAAGTGAACAATTGACTTCTATTTAATCTAGATTAATCTTGCTATATTCCTATGCAAAATAATTGAATTAAACTCCTTCAATTCTAATTCCTTATGTGTTAAATGCAGTGAATAAATATTTCCATTCAATTCACGAACCTAATTATTCGTCATGCAAATAACTAAGTCACATGTTATCATGCCCAGTTCTAACCCTAGAATTCCTCTTTCAATTCCTTCTAGAGTAACAAGGTAATTATTGATCAAATAATTAAGCAATAAGCACAAGACAAGATAAACAATTCACTTTGACATAAATAATTGGAATAAATCGAATACTAATTTATAGACATAAAAGGTTCAATTATAGTCTTAATAAAAGAATTAGTTCATAGTCATTGAATTAAAATCAAGAATACACAACTGAATAGACATTAAAAGATAAAAGTATGATAAGAGAAGAGAATGGAATCTGTTATCAGCAAATCTGATGCTCCCCTCTTGCTCCTGCCCTTGATCTTCAATTATCTCCAAGTCGTTTCAATCTCCAAAACTAATAAAAACTAGGATTTATATTCTAATCTAATGGAGTGTATCTCAAATCTAATCTATGTAATCTCCCCTATTTTATGTCTTACATCATGTATTTATAGGTTACAAGTCCAATTTTTAGCTTAAGAACAAACCCAATCCAATTTGGAGTCAGAAAAGTGTCAAAATTCGCCCCAAAACGCGTCCAAGCTTGTCCAACCTCTTCCCCAGCGCCCAGCGCTGGGCATGGCCCTGGAACACTGTCTCCTAGCGCCCCGACGCTGGGAATAGGCCTTGTTTGGGCGCCCCGGCGCTGGCCACTTTTCTGGAAATTTTTTACTCCGACATCCTTTGGGAAAATTGCCATAACGTCTTCGTCCGAACTCCGATTTTGATGATTCAAGATGTTCCGGAAAGAGGAGACATAGATCTACAACTTTTATTCTTTGAGTTTTTCAAAATAAGGTCTAGAACAATGCTGAAATTGGCTTTGAAGTGGCTGCTATGTAAATGATAAGCCGAAAACGTGCATCTAGCCACCCCAATCGTCGATCCACGTAACTTTTGTCCCAATTCCTACAAAATAACATAAAATATGCATGAATAGACACAAATACTTAAAAACTTCCAAAAGAATAAGATCAAATGCACTCAATTCATGGGTATAAAACTCGCTCATCATAAGGATACCTTGATTTCATTTCAGATTCTAACTCTCATGTCATTTCCTCAAAATCGTGATTTCTCCACAAAACTTTGACTTGAGGTATAACCTTGGAGCGTAGAATATGTTCTTTCTTATCCGAGATTTAAGCAGGAATCTCTTCATACGTTAAATCTTCCGTTATTTTGTCTGGTTCTAACTCGATAATGTGGTTCGGATCTTTCACATATTTACGAAACATGGATATATGAAAAACGTTAAGAACACGAGACATACTTGGTGGTAATGCGAGTCTATAGGCCACAGTTCCTACTCGATCGAGAATTATAAATGGGCCAATAAATCGAGTATTGAGCTTTTCTCTCTTTCCAAATCTCGTAACTCTTTTCCATGGAGCAACACGTAACAACACATGATCTTCAATATCAAATTCCATGTCTTTTCGATGAAGATCAGCATAACTCTTTTGTCGATCTTGTGAGGTTTTTTATACGTTGTCGGATCGTTTGAATCTTTTCTGTAGTCATACGTACCAGCTTCGGTCCCAACAACGTTACTTCTCCCACCTCATCCCAGCATACTGGAGAACGACACTTTCTTCAATACAACGCCTCGAATGGAGACATGACAATACTTGCTTGATAATTATTATTGTAGGAAAACTTCACCAATGGTAAGAACTTGTCCCAACTTCCCTTGAAGTCAAGGACACAGAGTCTTAATAGATCTTCAAGAGTTTGAATAGTCCTCTCCGATTGCCCGTCCGTCTGAGGATGATATGCCGAGCTAAATCGTAAATCCGTGCCCATAGCTTTTTGCAAACTAACCCAAAATCTTGAAGTGAATCTTGGGTCTCGATCAGAAATAATAGATACTGGCATACCATGCAATCTTACAATCTCTTTTATGTATATACGAGCAAGACGTTCAAGAGTATAAGTTTCTCGTATCGATAAGAAATGAGCAGACTTGGTCAATCTATCAACAATGACCGAAATCGCATCTATGCCTTGAGAAACCTTAGGAAGACTAGTAACGAAATCCAATTTAATGTGCTCCCACTTCCATTCTGGAATTTCAAGTGGTTGCAATTGACCTTTTGGTACTTGATGTTCCGCCTTAACTCATTGACAAGTTAGACACCTTGAGATAAACAGCACTATCTCTCTATTCATATTGCTCCACCAAAATGTATGACGAAGATCACGATACATTTTGGTACTCCCAGGATGGATTGCAAATGGTGTGTTGTGCGCCTCCATCATGATTTTATACTTTAAATCAGGGTCGTTAGGAACACAAAGTCTGGAGTTGACTCGAAGTATTCATTCTTCATCAATTCTTGCTTCCAAAATAGCACCTTCTTGCACTTTCTTCCTCATATGCATCAGCTCCAGGTCTGTAGTTTGAGAACCTTTAACTTTATCGATTAAAGTCGGTTCTACTCGTATATTCGCCATCTTTACATGGGTCCCTGGAGTCTTTAACTCTATCTCCATCCTTTTTAAGTCACACAAAATGAGCCTTTGCATTGACAATATCGCACTCGTATCCGCATATAATCTTCTACTCAATGCGTCAACTACCACGTTCGCTTTTCCAGGATGGTATTGAATGGTATGATCATAATCTTTTAACAGTTTAAGCCAATGTCGTTGCCGCATGTTGAGTTCCTTTTGGGTGAAGAAATATTTGAGGCTTTTATGATCCGTAAAATCTTCACTTTCTCCCCATACAAGTAATGCCTCTAAATTTTAAGTGTGAAGACAACAGCTGCCAACTTTATATCATGAGTAGGATAATTCCTCTCATATTCTTTGAGTTGCCGAGAGGCATAGGCTATGATTTTCCCATGTTACATGAGAACAAATCCTAACCCTTTGCCCGATGCATCATTGTAAATGACAAATTCCTCCGAGCCAGATGGTATTGTCAGAACAGGTGCTGAAATGAGTCTCCTCTTGAGTTCTTGAAAACTCTTCTCATATTTCACGCTCCAACCGAATTTTATATCTTTCTGAGTCAGCTGAGTTAATGGAGTAGCGATTCGAGAAAACCCTTCCACGAATCTCTGATAATAACCAGCTAAGCCGAGAAAGCTACGTACTTCGGTCACTAATTTAGGTTGGTCCCAGCTTTGAATAGCTTCAATCTTTGCCGGGTCAACAGATATTCCATGACTTGATACTACGTGCCCAAGGAATGCTACTTCCTCAAGCCAGAACTCACATTTCTTCAACTTGGCATAAAGCTTGTTTTCACGAAGCTTTTGGAGTATCAGCCTCAAGTGTTGTTCATGATCTTCACGGCTTTTGGAATATATGAGGACGTCATCAATAAAGACGACCACAAAGTGATCCAAATATTCCTTGAATACTCGGTTTATCATATCCATGAAGGTAGCAGGAGCATTAGTCAATCCAAAAGACATGACTAAGAATTCATAATGCCCGTACCGAGTTCTAAAGGCAGTCTTTGGAATATCCTCAGTTTTAACCTTCAGCTGATGATATCCAAAACAAAGATCGATCTTTGAAAAGAATTGTGCTCCTTGCAACTGGTCAAACATGCCATCAATGCAAGGTAATGGATGCCTATTCTTGATGGTGACATGGTTCAATTCCCGGTAGTCAATACAAAGTCGCATACTCCCATCTTTCTTCTTCACGAATAGAATAGGAACACCCCAAGGAGACGTACTAGGATGAATGAAACTAATGTCTAACAATTCCTGCAATTGGGTCTTTAACTCCTGAAGTTCAATAGGAGCCATTCGATATGGGGCTTTAGAAATGAGTTTTGTACTGGGTTCAAGGTCGATACAAAATTCAATTTATCGCTCTGGGGGTAGGCCAGGAAGTTCTTCAGGGAATACGTCTGAAAATTTATTAACAATAGAAATATCATTCAAAATTGACGTATTTTTGTTTAGATCCATGACATGAGCTAAGAAAGCTTAACATCCATTTTTTAATAAACGAATAGCTTTATGGCTTGAGATGATAGTGATTGATTTTAATGGGTTGGTTGCTTGAATTCACATAATAGGTTTGTTAGAAATATGAAAGCTAACAACCTTACGAAAATAATCGATTTTTGCATGATGAGTAGTTAACCAATCAATCCCTAGAATCACATCAAATGCAAGTATTTTCAATGAAATAAGATTAACAGGTAATGTGAGGTTACCAATTTGAACCAAACAAGACTTATAAACAGTGGATGTAATGAAAGTTTCTCCCAACGGAGTTTCCACGGATAAGTCAAAGTCTAATTTCTCCGGAGTCAAATTTAATCGTTGAGTGCAAGTAGGAGAAATAAAAGAATGGATAGAACCGAGATCAAATAAGGTATAGATTTCGCTAGAGTTTATGATAAGATTACCCGTGATGACCTCGTTTGGATTCCTCGCTTTTTGGGAGGTTACGACAAACGCTCTCCTTTGAACTACCGATTTTGTCTTGTTTGGGACGGTATTTTGTGTCACCGTTCCAACTGGACTTGTCTTCGGTGCACGACAAAATCGGGCTAGGTGACCTTATCTTCCATAATTATAACACGCTTTGGATGGCATCGCGCAGTTTGGACTGATATGTCCCTCCCCTCCGTATTTGAAGCATATGATAGGTGGTCGTTCTCTTTCCTTAACCACGAGTGCTGATGCTGACGTCTTTCCATCATTATTGAATCTCCTCTTCTTGAAATGTCCATTCTTATTGTCTTGGCCATGATTACAACCGAAGTGGTTACCATTTCTGGCATGTTGATTCCCTCCACGTTTGTTGTCATCGCTTCAATGACTGCTACCATTGGTATTATCATTTTGCCGGCTGCTTTCTCTTGGTTGGGTTAACTCGTTATCGCGCTCCAATAACTTAGCCCTATTCACAACATCTGAATACAAACACAGTTTATGAGAAATAAGATATTGATGTATCTCGGGTTTCAAACCTCTTAGAAACATCCATGTCATTCTCTCCTCATTATCAACTAAATGGGATGAAAACCAGGACAACTCGGCAAACTTGGCTTCATACTGCGACACGGTCATGTTGTTCTGCTCCAGCTTGATGAAATTTACCTCTTTCATGTGACGAATACTTTAGGGAAAGTACTTGTCGTTGAATAGTTCTTGGAACTTCTCCCAAGACATCTTTAGTGCAGCAGGTTGAGTACATTTTACCGATTCCCACCAATAATCTGCCTCTCCTTGCAACATAAAGGTGGCAAAGGGCACCTTTTGCTCCTCGGAGCATCCCAAGACATCAAATATCTTGGTGATCTACTTTATCCACGCTTTCGCCTTAAGTGGTTTTGACTCTCCAATAAACTTCGGTGGTCCCAGCTCCATGAACTGTTTAGCAGTGATCGTCCGAGAGTTTCCAGTGTTTCCACCTATATTTTAGACAGGAGCCGCTCTCGCCTGATGTTACATGAATTGCATAAAGCCTCTTAACATTCCACCATTCATCATTTGGTCAGTGTTGTTGTTTGCATGAGGATTGTCGCCTTCCTGATGCACATTATCCTGATTATTGATATGTTGAGACTCAACGGACTCCTGTGCTCCATTGCTATTCTCAACATTCTCGGATGTCATTTTTAGATACTGCCACAAAACAAGGGTTAGTTATCATATCACATATTATCCCTATACTCTGACCGACCAATTAAATACCAAATAAACTTAGGTAGGTCATACTAGTGAAGGAATTTCCCGTCTCTCCCCTCCTAGTTCTTGTCTCACATCTCAGCAAGGGATCATATCCCTAAGCTTTGATACCAACTGTGACGCCCCCAAAATAGGTATACATCATCTATTCTGAGTCGTCAAATACATGGTACAGAATACAAATACAATCTTAAATATACAACATGAGCTGTGAGTTTTAATACAAATATTATCTTCTAGATAGTATTCAAACTCAAAATAAGTCCTCAATACATTTATTAACACACTATTTCATAGAATAATGAGGACTACTAATGCTATCATCTGTACCGTCACTCCGTTTCCCGACTAGTCCCTGCCACGTTCTCATTTCCTAAAGAAAACAATGAAAGCAAAAGGGTGAGCTAAACTAGCCCTGTAAGAAATATTGTGACTAAGATAATGCATAATAAATTATCATTAGCCTTTAATAGTGTTAAACTGATACAATATAACAAACATCAAGTTTAACTGTAGCGGAACAATCAATCCGTTAAAAGAGTCAAGTAGAGAATAAAATCTACTATCTTCTATGATTTAAAAGGTTTTTTATCACTTTTATCGCTGGGACTCAGCTTAATATATAATCCACATCATCCCTGCACTACGGCCAAGGATATTCATGTATTCATCAATGGTCATGATCATGCCAACAACTGTCCATCAATGCACTACGTGCCAATGATGACTTTTTCCACATCATTTGTAACATTACGGTCATGAATATACCGAATAATCCCTGGTCATAATCATACAAAGTCCATCTATGCTCTACAGGCCACATATGACTTTCAACATAATATAAACATGATGATGATGACAATGATATAAGAATTCAATAAAACAAATTCAAGAATTAATTTATCTAGGAACCAATAACGTCCAAATTGTCAACATGATACTTCTTTGTGGAGTAAAATTCAAGAATGCTCAGAAGAATATTTTCATGAAAAGATACTGGATGAAGCGCAAATATCAAGGATATTCCACTAATTTCATGGAGTATAGAAGTCAAAGCTTTAACCAACTGAGTATAAGAGAATATATGAAACTGCAAATGGATTTTCGTCCGCCATGCGGTAATCCACTTAGTAAGAAATATATATGAGATTAATCCATAATTAATATTGTTAAATTAAAATTATTCTTACAACAGATCGTGAGCGTTCATATGATAATTTAATAGTTTAATAAAAGTTTCGTCCATAGTTTTATTATCTAATATTTCGCAGTTTAATACTGCGAACGGGTCAGAAGTCCAAAATATCCCTCATTGTACAAGTCTCTCTGAAACAACCCGGGTCAAATCTCGAGTCCGAAATAAATCTCGGGTCAAATTCCAAGTCCTGAATCGAATCAAATCCATCAAAATAAGGCCTCAAACTACTGGCCCAATAGTATCTTCTTGGGTCATCTTAGCCCACCACAGACTCCCAAAAGGTCATGACTTTAAGGTATTATTGGTAGTAACTTATTTCCTTATATACAGACAAATTTTTCCCCTATCTTTCGATGTGGGACTGGGGTGTTACAAACTCCCCCACTTAAATTTCTGACGTCTCCGTCAGAATCCGATCACACACACAGTCCAAAGATCTTTGTCTCTCTAGCCATTATGGGATAATACCGGCTGACTTCGTGTCCCCACCTCCGGACCTCTATCTCTCCATTGTGGAATAATACCACCTGCCTTCGTGTCTCCACCTCCGGCAACTCGATCGGATGACCCGACCCGAGCTTTCGAGAGTCGGCTCTGATACCATATGAAATAACCCGGGTCAAATCCCAAGTCCGAATCTAATCAAATCCATCAAAATAAGGCCTCAAACTACTGGCCCAATAGTATCTTCTTGGGTCATCTTAGCCCACCACAGGCTCCCAAAAGGTCATGACTTGAAGGTACTATTGGTAGTAACTTATTTCCTTATATACAGACAAATTTTTCTCCTATCTTTCGATGTGGGACTGAGGTGTTATACTCTCGTTCATAGTATTAAACTGGGAACGCTAGGTATGATCAACTGGGTAACGACGTCATTTTTAAATAAATCTCGTCCGGAGTATTAAAATTAAAATTAAAATTAAAATTAAAATTAAAATTAAAATTAAAATTCAATTTTTGTTAGCATCCGCAGCCCACGAGTTTCAAATTCAAATTTGAATTTGGCAACCACAGTTTAATATTATGGATGTGACTAGTTTAAAAATGGCGATGCTTTTCAGTTGGCTATACCTAGCGTTTACAGTTTAATATTGTGGACAGGAGACTTGTACAATGAACGGTAATTTGGACATATTCCCCCTCCACAGTATTAAACTACGAAATACTGAAAACTAAATTGAGAACGGTTAGATCATTGGATGGACACTCACGATATGTTGTAATGATAACTTTAATTTGACAACGTTAGTTATGAATCAGTCCCCATATATATATATATATATTGATATTATATGACATGTAAAAATATTAATTTCATTATCCTTCTTCACATGAATAATTTGTCGCATGAGATATATTTGACTAATATTATGATGACACATCATTTAAGACACTTTTTAAAATTAAAATTTTGAGACTCCTAACATTAGCTAAATTTATTTGCAATCATCTTATTATGTTTATTCTAAAATAAGAAAAAATAGATATGTATTTTAACTTTTGTCCCTTTCATGGTCCTTGGTGCAATGTTGATTTATTGTCAAAATTACGGATTGAGTTATTACGGAGTTAACTTCATGATAAGTTGGTCAATTAATCAATACAATGCAGATACGTAGAGAGATCACCTCCCGATCAACCTGCGTGTCGACACTGTATTAATCAATTGACCAAAATTAATTTCATAATAATCACTTCTCAAAATTACTAACAAAATTGTATATTCACACCTAATATAATTTATACATATATTAAAAATATTAATTTTATAAATATATCTCTAATTTTAAAAAAATAACGTTTAATGCAAGTATTCATTAAAATGGTGTGAAGATCTTAATATAGATATGTGCGGAAAGCTTCAAGAGCATAATTCTTAAATAGCATAATGCCTTAAATAGCATAATTTTATCAAAACGACGTAGTTTTATAAGGACGCGGTGGCATTTTGTAAATACGCGGTGGCATGATATTTACAAAAATATCACCGCGACCTTATAAAACTACGTCGTTTTGATAAAATTATGCTATTTAAGACATTATCCTATTTAAAAATTATGCTCTTGAAGTTTCCCGTATACATGTGAACACGGACGGAAGCTTTAATTCTAATTTCTAATAAAAAATGTGTGTAATGCGTTAGATGATTTGCATCGTCATCCAGCGCGTTGAATAGTAGCGCCCGCAAAAGCGAGTACGGAAACTACGTTACTTAAACCCCCTCACGCGTTACCCATTTCCATTCCAACCTCTAGCGCATATACTATATAAATACTACTCGCCACTTTCATTTCTCTGAACTCTATTTGTTTACATTCTTCCTCTCTGTAATCCCATTCTCTCTCCTTCCACCGATTGAATTATCTTCCGTATCTAATTTTATTCCAAAATATATCCAAAAAAGAGAGAGAACAAAACATCATATGTATATGTATATATATTTATATATACACATTCGTTCAAACATACATCCTGATTCAGAAGAAACTAGAACTCATTCAGTAATTAATACCAATTTCTGTGGTTTCTAAACGAGATTTATTGATATTCAAATTAGGGTTTGTTTTTGTTTTTTGTTGACATAATACGAACAATTTAAGAAAATGGGGTTGAGGGAGGAAGTAGTAGAGCGTAAGAATGAAGAGGCGGAAGGAGAAGAAGAGTTCCGCAGCATGTGAAGAAAGTTGTGGTGGTGGGTTATGCTCTCACTTCTAAGAAGATTAAGAGCTTTTTGAAGCCCAAGCTTGAGGTTTTGGCTAGGTAATTAATGTTTATTTATTGGTTCAATTTGATAAACCCTAACCATTAATTAAACACATTTTCTATATACAATTGGAGATATGTGCGTATGGCTGGGTTAAAGATTTGCTCTTTTTGTTTTGCGAGAAATGACTCGAATGTTTTTGAGGTTTATTAGTTGTTTTAAGTGACCAGGACCGATTTAGTGGATTTTTGCAGTAGTTTTTGTACTACCAATGTTTAAGATCGTAATGTGTTTTCTAAAAACTGATCTAATTGTGTGGCCTGCTGGATCTCTTTATTTTGTTTATTGTTATTTTTAATATTGTTTCTTAGATTTTGAATCCTGGGTTTGAGTATTCTGGCTCTTGAGTTTTTAACGTTTTGAGACTATAAAGTAGAATGACAATGATTCCAACGGCCTGTAATAGTTGTAATGATTTTGTGGTTGTTTTAGTCTTATTTTTTTTTAAAAAATTAACAAGTATATTTGTGCAACATGAAAATGAATATATATTCTACAGTGACTGTCATGCTGATGTCGGTGAATAGCGGCTTCAGTAGTTGCTGTTTTCATTTTTTGGTATGAAATACTAACGATGGGTTAATTTTGATATTAAATTTCCGTCATGCAGTTAAAATTTACCTTGTTTGGGTATTAAATCCAGCACCATGTCCATTGTGTTGAGATAGTTGTTCACATGAATGCACTTTGTCAGTGTCAGGCGGTTCAATTTAGTTACCTTGTCGTGTTTCTCCATGGGGTGTAGCTTATCTGTTTTCTGTTTGCTGTTTGCTGCAATACTATGGAGATGTTCGGTGGGCCTTGTATTACTTCCCATGGAAACTGAACTTTGTGTCGTTTTTACACGTGTCATGTTCTTGCCCAATAATTACGGGGTCAGAGTATTTCCTCTTTCTCAGGGAATGAAAAGTGCTGTCACTTTAAATGTGCTTAGGCATTTATCTTTCTCAAGATGATTTGTGGGAAAATTATATATTGGATTGATTGTAACAAGTATGATGCTTGTCATGGATTCTTGGACATAAATTAGAGATTTGGAGCTTTGATTTGTCTATTATAAATTATCGTGTATATTTCATTTCTGATGTAGGTGATATAAGTATCTGACTCTATCTTTGGTTGTGTGTGATATAGGAATAAGGGGATATTGTTTGTTGCTGTTGACCAAAGTAGGCCTCTTTCTGATCAAGGTCCTTTTGACATTGTCTTACATAAGGTTAGTGTATGTTCATATGTTTAATTCCACCAGTTGGTTTTCATATTCTGTCCCATTTAGCTTTGTCTCTGTTTGCTAAATTTTTGTAGTAGATTTAGGTCATGATAGCAACTGACATTTACGATTTTTCTCTTTATTTTAATGCAGCTGCCAGGAAAGGAATGGCGGAAAATTCTTGAGGTTGGTTCTTTAAATATCATTCATATTCTTCATTCATTTATTCAATAAGACCATTAATAGTCTTCTACTAGTTGATTGGCACCATGATATTTAATTTATCCATGCTGTGACTGAACATCCAATGACAGTGACTAGGGGCAGTCAGGGTCTCTTGTTGCTTAAGACTTATGCCCATGTGACATAACTTGCAGAATGCTTGCTCTTTCCTCCGTCATGAATCATTACTTGATAATTGAGGTCCTCAAGATTCCAGCAAGTGATCTTTCTCCATGCGTGGTCAATATAGCTGAATTTTAACAGGTTTTCTGTAGCTTTTCTCTTAAAGGATTCATGGTTTTGTTAAAAGGGTTCATTTTCCAGGGCACATCGCCAATTCATTCTATTGGCTAATTGGAGACAGCTAACTGATTCTTGTTTTTTTGGAGACTTGATAAATTTGATTTAATTTCATTTTACACCTTATGTATTGGATTACATACTCTGACTATATTTCCTTGTTCGCAAATTGAGTTCTATTGGAATTAGTTATCAAGGATTTCTAGGTTTCCTGAAAGGTCAACAGTACCTTCTTTATATAGTATAGAACAACCATTGTCACTTTAAGTGATAAGTTGAGTAGTACTCGTATGGTGATGATTTTGAAACTTTAGCTGTAAAGTATTGGTCATTTATTTTTAAGCCTGCACTCCCCCTTCTCTTCCTAGTGTTAAAGGAAATTGGTAGAGTAGAGAAAATGGAGAAAATGATTGTCCGAATTATTCATACTAGCAGGTCTTTTTATATTAAATATTTATCTTTCAAATTATCTGGGGTATGTTTTATACAATTTATTCCAGTCAATCATCTGTGTGCCAATTTAATTAGGATATAATCTACTATATATTTTCCAAGTTTCTTTTTCCTCAAGTTCCATTGTTTATCACTTATTTTATATTTAATTCTAAGGTCCGCTGGCAATTAATGCCAGAGGCAGGTTTGTGGATCCACCATTCTGTAATGGCATTATTTTACTCCTGTAATATTGTTTTGGCCTTTTGGGAAGTGTTACTTACAGTTGTTGAACTAGTTGATTAGTCAGGAATAAACTTAAATGGCCTAACTTGCCCTTTTTGCGTGTTTAGGTGATTATGGTCTTTGACTTTTCCAATAACATATATATGCATATAAATGTGTTTGCTGATGTCTGAAAAAAATTATAGTGATAACTTAGCTATATATCTGTGAACATTCAGAGTTGAAGTCTTGAAGTCATTAAATGAATGCAGTCTTTGCAAAAGATATTTTTTGCACTCTCTTTTGTAGTGTTTCTTTTTGTTAATTTTGATTGTCAAAATTATTATCAATCTGATCTTCAATTCATATATAAAGATGAATCTTGCTGTGGTTTTAGTATATATACTGTAGTCACATAATTTACATTCATACTGGTCATAATTATTGTAGCATTTTCATCTATCAGATTCAAATAGAGTTGAGCACAGCTCATGAAGGCAGTCATTCCAACAAAATATTTTTTGCCATATCATTTGTAGTGCTTCATTTTGTTAATTTCATGGTCAATGACGATCTTGAATGCATATTTGTTTATTATCTCTTCTAATAAATTTTTTCTAATACCTCAAAACATATTCTTAGTTTTCTAATTTTTATTTTTGTGTATGTGTTTCTTTTTAGTTGAAAATAATGTGTTATGCCTGCGAACAGATTTCCATTGGGTAGGTTTTTCAAACAAGGGAAAACCAGATATTTTTCCATAAAGTTCTGGAAATTGATATCATATTAGTAATATCACAACCATCTCCAACTTCATCATTTTTTATGTAAACAATTGTTGTTTTTTCTCCTTTTCAACTGAGATTCTCAGTCTAGAGGCTAAAAATGCATCTTTCTGTTCGTTCATTTTCACACTTTCTAATGATGCATGCATACATGCACAATAGCTGTGGTTCTCTCTTCTTATCCGTCTTTTGCTTTAATTTTTAAAGGATTATTGGCAAATTCATCCGGAAGTCACAGTCCTTGATCCGCCAGATGCCATACAACATGTGTACAATCGCCAGTCCATGCTCCAGGATGTCGCTGATCTAAACTTGTCTGATGCCTATGGTAATTCTTTTATTTTTCGATATGGTTTTTTGGAATTACGAATCTAAAAGCTTAACTTTATCCTGTCAGGTCCTGAGTGTATATTAATAATATTACAGTAAAACCCCTATTTAGGAATACTCTATGTAAGAATAATCTCTACAATATTATAAAAAAATTTGGTCCCAATTTGGGTCAGTTATAAATAGGAATAACCTCTAAATTGTAATATGTTATATACTTTTCAAGTCCCGTATTAAGAAACTATACCTCTATATAGTATATAGTAATAATTATATATATATATATATATATGTTTTTTATAAAAGACTACATTTCCTATAAAGAACTACATTTTCCTATAAAAGACTACATTTTCTATTAAAGACCACATTTTCCTATAAAAGACTACATTTCCTATAAAAGACTACATTTCCTATAAAAGACTATATTTTCTTAGTTTGAAAATCTAAATAATTTATGTTTTCTTTAATTTTTTTTTATTGGATATTTTTGGGTGTTCGGAAAATATTTTGTACCAATATCTCCATTTAGTAATAACCTCTCAATTAGAATACAAATAGTTTGGTCCCAAGTCTATTCCTAAATAGAGGTATTACTAGTATGACATTTTGGCGGTTTGTTAGTTCACTATACTCAGTAATTTCTATCAGAATTGATGGTCATTTTCACATGTTAAACTATTATGCAGGCAAAGTTGGTGTTCTGAGACAATTGGTGATTAAAAACGACCCCTCATCTATTCCTGATGCAGTTAGTAAAGCTGGGCTGATGTTACCGCTTGGTATGTTCACATCTCGCAATTTGTTTTCAAAAATTTATCTGCAGACTGCATCTTATACTTTGTTTCTGGGATTGTCTCCAACTTAGCAACACAAAGTACATTGCACTTGACAAGTTGACAATGACAGCATTACAGCAATAAGTTCACTCTGTGCTTTCCCTTTATTGTTCGTCTTGAGTGGCCTATATAATATTCCTCTGCCATTCTGCTTCAATGATTCGCAAAGTCAGAATTTAAATTTTTTATGGCGATCTTTTCTTATTGAGATTGGATTCCCGTGCTTGTTTCAGTTGCAAAGCCTCTGGTTGTAGATGGAAGTGCCAAGTCACATCAGCTGTCATTGGCTTATGATCAGTACTCTCTCCAGATGCTAGAACCCCCACTTGTTCTTCAGGAATTCGTTAACCATGGTATGCTGCTGTGTAGTTGTAATTAATGACATGTTTAGCACCTTGTCTATGTTTAGAAAGAGACATCTTGAAACTCTTGTGTGTTTGGTTCTTTGGTTATAGGAGGTATTCTCTTTAAGGTTTATATTGTTGGGGAAGCAATCAAGGTACTGCGGCGCTTCTCTTTGCCTGATGTTAGCGAACGTGAGTTGTTAAAAAATGCTGGTGTATTCCAATTTCCAAGGGTTTCTTGTGCCACGGCATCTGCAGATGATGCGGAACTAGACCCATCCGTTGCTGGTGAGGCAATCCTCTTTAAGAAAACAACCCTCTCCCCCAACCTCCCAGTTCTTGTATGCCTTATCTGTCAGTTTGTTTAGATACTTAGTTTTACTTGCTGTATTAGTGTAGTTTTTACATGATGTGAAATTTTTTGTTTTGTGATTCTAACTGCTGTTGGTTCAAGGATTTAACCTTCTACCCACTGCCTCCTTTTTTGCCTGTTATTAAGCACAACGGTAATTTCCCTTGAGGTATCAACATTGATTATTTTACGTGGTCATAGTTTTAAAACTGACTGGTTGACTTTTTTATCTCTTTTATTTTCAGAGCTTCCTCCACGGCCTCTACTCGAGAGACTTGCTCGGGAACTTCATCGCCGTCTGGTACTTGGCTGATTTTTCCTTGTGATTTCGCAGCAATATCCATGAAAATCTTATGGGTTTAAATTCCACGGAGTATGTTTTTTATTTTCTATTTTATTTCTTTATCTTTTATATAATGTTCTTTTTTACTATGTTTATTTTGTAGGGTCTTCATCTGTTCAACTTAGATATCATCCGTGAGCATGGAACCAGAGATCGTTTTTTTGTCATTGACATAAACTATTTTCCTGGTAAGGATCCATTTCAGGAAATATCATGCCATTCCATTCACCAATTTTTATCAATTGTGTTTGGGAAGCCATTCAAGGGATTGGTATAACATGGTTCTGGATATATTCTTCAGGGTATGGGAAAATGCCAGAATATGAGCACATATTTACGGACTTCCTTCTCAACCTGGTGCAAAGCAAGCACAAGAAACGTTCCTGCTGAAGAACCTTGGATATACAGAAGTGGTTCACAATTCTGAAATGTATCAACATCTGCATTACAGTCCATGCAAGAAAAGACCTGGTATGCTTATTTTGGCAGTAAATTTGTTCAGTCTTGTAAAACCCTATTGGGACTACTGATGGACGAGGATGAAGAAGCAAAACATTAACCTGCAGATGCAAGAGGTTCTAGCCTTTTGTGTTATTGATGTTCACCAAGGAGGGTACGATACCATCAGAAACTACTGTCTTGTTCTATTACTTTTTAACTTTAGGGTTCTCATTCTAGTTTCTACCTTCTGTTTGTTTCTGTTACTTAGGGGCCTGTGTCTCTTGTAAACATTTGATCCATAGGGCTGGGGGTCACTCCACAATTTGTATCTAATTACAAGAGTGAGTGAGGCACCTTGTACATCCTTTTATAGCTTGCTAATCTAGAATGCCAGTCTTTTCACCAATCTCAATTTAGTTCACTTTGTTGTAATTTTCCTTTCACTGCACACATTCAATATGTTGTTTGGGTGACAGACCTAGATCTTGCTTGATGCTCTTCTCGTGTTGTATTAATACAGATTAAAGAGTTTGCCCTAAGCTTGCTTTATTATTAGAAAAAGAAGAGTTCTCCTCAACTGCAGACTAATGCTTAGATATGCTGTGCCGAGTTGGTTTTGGCCTGATAGACGCATGACACCATCATGTAATAAATATGTTTAGGTTTACGCTGTGCCTGAGTCGGATAGACACCTTGTAATAAATATGTCTACACATAGGGCATGTAGAGGCTTAAGATTTTGGCATACAAAACATTCCCGATGTGTGGACACCCCTCTTGGTGCTTTATTATTGCCTCCTAGCTCGTCTTGTGGGTTAAAGCTATTTATAGGAATTAAATATTTTTCTTGGTGTGGTTCTTTAGAGGGGTTTAAGACCAGACCCCTACCAAACTACATTCATTCACCGAAAGAGGACAGCAAACTTCCCTTCTTATCGTTGTATTCGGCAAACTTCCCTTCTTAGGGGGTGTATTTAATTAAGATTTTTAAAGTTTAATTGTATTCAATCAAGACATTTAAAAAGAGTTTATAAAAGTTTAGTGGTATTCAATTATAACGTTTTTAATGTCTTTAAAAGTTAGGTGGTATTGAATTTAGATTTTTATAAAGTCTATAAAAGTATTTTGGTATTCAAAAAGTCATAGATTTTAAAGATTTTTATCAAATGGTAGAGTTTGACAGACTTTAGAAGAAAATTATAACTATCAACCCATATCCAAAGTCTTACCTCATCTCTAAAGATTTCTAAAGACTTTCAAATAAACACAAAGGTGGATAAAACTAGTTATTAATTGGACTTTGTCTTTTATTGGGTCAAATTAGTTATTTATTTTATATGGGCTAATAAATATTAATATGTGATGGATAAATAATTTGATAAAATTTGGGCCATAAAAATAATTAGATTTATTATAATAAGAGAACAAGATATATTAATGGGTAAACAAATAACTAGACCTAATCTGAATTGGTGAGGGAAAAAAACAGCCGTTCGAAAGCTTTCAATAGAAAGAGGGAAGAGATTTATTCAACAAAGGTGAGATAAAATCATGAAACTCTCATATCAGTTGTAAAAATTATGTATATATAATATATGAAAATAGAAAATATATGAATGTGTGGGTGTGTGTTTTTTTTTAGTTTTCTGACATTTTAAACGAAGGAAATTACTGTTAATTTTTTAGATATCCTCCATATTCGTCTTCAAGTGTCTTTGGTGTATAATAGTGAAATAATGTAACATGTGGTTGTATTCTTGCATGACAAATATATATATATATATATATATATATATATATATATATATATATATATATATATATATATATATATATATATGTTGGTGTATCATAGGAAAAATGCACTGCTTTGATATATGTTAGGCACATAAAAAAGGTCCACACAATCAAATAGAATTAGCAGCAGTTAAGATGCAAAATTAGGTTCACAGAATCACACAATCAACATATATATATATATATATATATATATATATATATATATATATATATATATATATTAGTAAAGCAATCAATATAATATTGAATTACCAATGCTCCACCCTTACCATTTCAAGGAACAAATACAGAGGCTTCCTTGTCCACCAATGCTCAGAAAAAACGAAACAGAATTGATTTTGAAGGGAATAATAGCTCCATTGAGACCACTACTCAAGTTAATATATTTAGAACAAATTTTTGAAACTCAAGAGCAACAACGAGAGAATGCTAATGAATGGAGGACTATAGCTTTTGACATGTGGAGAGACGTCGATCATAATAATAACAATGGCTGGTAACAAGGGTAATAGTTTTGAAATTTTTAAAAATTTTGAATTATTTTGAGTTTATTTTGGTGATTACAAAGATGGGTGATTTTTTGTACCCAATTGTGATAAATTTTCTATAACTTGGTGGCAATTTACTCATATATGAAGTTTTGCAACTTTTGATCATATAAATTTTTATTGTCATATTATTTTGTGAAAAATAGAGTTTGGTATTCCTACTAAAAAGCGTACGCATATACATAAAGTATATATAGCTCAATGAAAAGTTAGCTTAATATTTGTATTGTGTCTGTAGTTTCTAAAGTTTTATTGGTATCTGAGTATCCAAATGTATCATAAAATGAGTAGAATAATGTGAACGCTTTCAACATATATAAAATCTCATGCCACAATAATATAATGAGATTTACTCTTGTTCGTGAAAAAAGAGGGAGATGTTGTACACATGGGCTAATTAACAATTAATATAAGCTGCAAAATATATTAGATGTATACAAAAGTCTATCACAGTCTTGATAAAAAGTTTATAAAAGTCTGTTACTTATTTCATGGAGTCTATAAAAATTATTTTAAAAAAAGTCTTTAAAATCTGTGAAAGTCATTAAAATCTCATAAATTATATAAAAATCTGTCACTTAAAAAAAGTCTTTAAAAATCTTAATTGAATACACCCCCCTTATCGTTGTATTCGGAAAGTTTAACCACCTCAAAGGGTGATTATCTTTGTAATATAATCTGTTTCGTTTTGGAAAAAAGCGCCTTTAACCCACTGTGGTTGTAGTGTTTTAATTAATTAGTCATTGTACTTTTAAAATATTCAATTAGCCCACTGTACTTTTAAAAATGTTTAATGAAGCAATTCCGTCCAATTTTGTTCACGGACGTTAAAAAATTTGGTCAATTTTCCTACGTGACCTTAAAAATAAAATACAAATGATGTGTCTCATTTTCAATTGGGGTACCATTACATCCTATTACCCCTTCACTGCATCGTGCCTCTCTTGAATCTCCAGGATCGTCTCCATCACTTGCCCCTCCCCTGCTCCTGAATCGCATTCTGTAGGAAAGTCTCGCTCTGTCAGGTGTAGATTAGAGAGTCTAGGTGTGACGCCCCCTAAAATAAGTATACATCACCCATTCTGAGTCGTCAAATACATGGTACAGAAACAAATACAACTTCAGTAATACAATTGTCGTGCAAAATACGACAATACATATACTGTGAATTTGAATACAAATATTGTCTAATAGACAGTATACAAACTCAAAAGGAGTCCTCATTACAATTATTGATACACTATTTAATAAAATAGTGAGGACTACTAAAACAACTATCCTGAATCATTACTCCAAACCCCAGCTAGTTCCTGCTATGTTCTCACCTCCTGAGAAGAAAAATAGAACAAAAAAGAAAAGGGTGAGCTCAACTAGCACAGTAAAAAATATTATGACTAAGATAATATACAACAATTTATCATTAGTCTTCAACAGGAAAAAATCTGATAAAATATAATAGACAACAAGTTTTAGATCAACAACTGTAGCAGAAACAACAATCCATTAGAAGAGTCAAGTAGAGAAAGAATTCCACTATATTCTAATATTTAAAAGTCCGTCATCAATATTTTATCCATGTAACATCAATCAATATACATCTTGAATCAAATATTCATCTTTGCACTACAGGCCAAAGATATTCATTTGAATCACCAGTTGGTCATGTTCATCTCAGCACCTGTTCATCTTTGCACTATGAGCCAAAGATATTCATTAGGTAATCATTCATCTTTGCACTACAGGCCAAAGATATTCAGTAATATCATCATTTAGGACTGAGGATGGCGAAAAATATCATAAAGAAAATGAATCCATTGAGATAAAAGATCAAAGATTAGGGATTCGTACTTTAGTTTATCCAAGTTCAAAAATACCTTATAATAATCAATTGTGGGGCAAAATTAAAGGATAAAAATCAAAACATGGATACAATCAAAGATAGTCACCACAATAGATAACTTGGACAAAGAAAGAAAGAAAAAATTATTTTTCTATGAATAGTGTTGTATTCGTGAATAGTGTCATATACGTGAATAGTAATTCCGACATAAAAAATGTTGAAATTTCACAATAAAATCCATACCAATATTTTGGTATAATGATATTGAAAGAATAACATCATAATGAAGAAAATAATATCTCTTACCTCAAAAGAACAGTATTTTTGGCTGAAATATCAGGTATAAGGCTGAAAAAACTTGCACTGATGAATAACAACTCACAAAGTATCTAAATACTCACAAAATACGCTCGATATTATAGAGAAAACTTGTTTCTAGTATAATTTTTAATTCTAACGAAGCACCCTATTTATAGGAAAATGCTTAGAACGCCATATCAGACTAACCAACTACCTGATGACTTTACCTGCTACTATTCCCGTCCACCACTTTTGAAAATAAATTCCAGCACATTTTATTTCTCACCAACCAAAAGTGGGGCCCACCATATTTTAAATAAAAAAATTATTTTCGAAACTTCAATAATTCATAATAAGTAGTCCTTTTATCAGATAAATATGAATTTTATGTCCATTCCATAGGAAATCGAATTCTTTACAACTTTGTAGAAGAAATTTTTTCTAAATTTCAAATAGAAAATACCCGAATTCCATATACGGACGATTTTTTAATTCATTCCGACAAAATACTGATAAAATACCTCAACATTAATTCTATCGTTTATAATCACAATAAATATATCCCTCATTTATATCCACATAAAATAAATATTTCCTTTCATATAAATTAATAATTAATTATTCACAAATAATATTACAGAATCACAATAATGACAACCAGGTCGTTCTCAAGAAAGAGGGGGCTTTTCGATAAGGATTTCTTCTTATTGGCGCGCAATCATGTGATCAAACCCCTTTCCTAAACAGAACTTTCTTAGAATTATTCAAATAATATGAATTATTGATCTGATAATGGAGATACTATGCAGTGACAATTATTGAAACAATAATAATATAAAATATCAGCGCAACAATTATTGAATCAATAAAATAACATACTGAACAGTAATTACTGTAATAATTATTGAGTAGTGCCTTCTTACGTAATAATCAATAATTCAAAAATAATGTGCAATACCGTGTGCTACTGTGCAACCACGCGTATTACTGTATTTTAACCACCGGGTATTCCAACAGTGTTAACGGTAACAACTACGTCGTTATTTATAAAAACTCAAACTTGTCGTTTTCTTCATCCGACCATTTTCTGTTATGGGGCCCACAAATGGCTGCGCCGTCGTACGAATATTCCCCGATAACAAAAATATTCCACGACCAAACGAATATTCTCCGACAACAATGAATATTTTATAACCACTTGTTTATTTTGAAAAAAATTCATAGTTCACCCATAACCAAAGTATTATATCAAATTAACACATTATTATTCACAATAATAATTAGAGGAAATTCGATTTTATTCATTAAAAAGTTGGGGTCATACAACCTCCCCTCATTATGAAATTTCGTTCTCGAAATTGACGTACGTATCTGGTGTTTCGAAAAGGTGAGGATACCTCGTTCTCGTTTTCATTTCTTGATTCTAACTTCCCATGTCATTTCTTCAATAGTATGGTTCCTCTACAAAACCTTAACTTGTGGTATAACCTTGGTGCGTAGGAACATGCTCTTTCCTATCCAAGATCTTAACAAGGTACCTCCTCGTACGTTAAATCTTTGGCTATCTCGTCTGGTTCTAAGTCAATAATGTGGTTCGGGTCTTTCACATATTTACGAAGCATAGATATGTGAAAATCATTATGAACACGAGACATGCTTTGAGGTAATGCGAGTCTATAGGCCACATTTCCTATTCGGTCAAGAATCTCAAATGGACCAACAAATCTTGGATTGAGCTTTTCCCCTCTTCCCAAATCTTGTAACTCCCTTCCATGGAGCAATACATAATAATACATGATCCCCAATATTAAATTCCACGTCCTTTCGATGATGATCCGCATAACTCTTTTGTCGACCATGTGCCGTTTATATACGTTGTCGAATCATTTGGATCTTTTCTGTAGTTATGCGTACCAATTCTGGTCCCAACAATGTTTCTTCTCCCACCTCATCCCAGCATACTGGAGAGCGACACTTTTATCCATACAATGCTTCAAATGGAGCCACACCTATACTTGTTTGATAACTGTTGTTGTAGGAGAATTCCACCAATGGTAAGTACTTATCCCAACTCTCTTTGAAATCTAGGACACAGAGTCTTAATAGATCTTCAAGAGTTTGAATAGTCTTCTCTGATTGCCCATCCGTTTGAGGATGGTATGCCGAACTGAATTGTAAATCCGTGCCCATAGATTTTTGCAAGCTAACCCAAAATCGTGAAGTGAATCATGGGTCACGATCCAAAACTATGGATACTAGCATGCTATGCAATCTCACAATCTCATTTACATACATACTAACAAGACGTTTAAGGGAATAAGTCTCCCATATAGGCAAAAAATGAGCAGACTTGGTTAATCTATCAACAATAACCCAAATCGCATCTATGCCTTGAGAAACCTTGGGAAGACCCGTAACGAAATCCATCGTAATGTGTTCCCACTTCCATTTCAGAATCTCAAGTGGTTGCAATAGACCTTTTGGCACTTGATGCTCCGCCTTTACACGTTGATAAGTTAAACACCTCGATATAAACTCTGCGATCTCTCTCTTCATATTGTTCCTCCAAAATATATGTCGAAGATCATGATACATTTTGGAACTCCCAGGATGGATTGCAAACGGTGTGTTGAGTGCCTCCATCATGATTCTATGCTTCAAGTCAGAATCGTTAGGAACGCAAAGTCTGGAGTTGACTTGAAGTATTCCTTCTTCATCGATTCTTGCTTTTGGAATAGCACCTTCTTGCACTTTCTTCTTTCTACGCATCAGCTCCATGTCTGTAGCTTGAGCAGCTTTAACTTTATCGATTAAAGTCGGTTCTACTCGTATGCTTGATATCATCACGTGGGTACTTGGAGCCTTTAGCTCTATCTTCATCCTTTGCAAGTCATACAAAATGGGCCTTTGTGTTAACAACATTGCACTTGTACCCGCATATGATCTTCTACTTGATGTGTCAGCTACCACGTTTGCTTTTTCAGGATGAAATTGGATGGTATGATCGTAATCTTTCAATAGCTCGAGCCAACGTCGTTGCCGTATGTTGAGTTTCTTTTGGGTGAAGAAATATTTGAGGCTTTTATAATCTAGTATAGATCTCCACTTTCTCCCCATATAGGTAGTGTCTCCAGAACTTCAACGCGAAAATGACTTTTTGCCAACTCCTAAATCATGAGCAGGATAATTGCTCTCATATTCTTTGAGTTATCGCGAGGTATAGGCTATGACTTTCCCATGTTTCATGAGAACACGTCCTAACCCCTTGCCTGAAACATTGTTGTAGATAACAAATCCATCCGAACCAGATGGTATTGTCAAAACAGGTGCCGAAATGAGTCTTTTCTTGAGCTCTTGAAAACTCTTCTCACAATCCTAGCTCCAACCGAATTTTTGTATCTTTACAAGTCAGCTGAGATAACGGAGTAGCGATTCAAGAAAATCCTTCCACGAATCTCCGATAGTAACCAGCTAAGCCCAGAAAGTTACGTACTTCGGTCATCGGCTTTGGTTGTTCCCAACTTTGTATTGCTTCAATCTTTGCCGGGTTGACAGATACTCTATGTTTTGACACTATGTGCCCAAGAAATGCTACTTTCTCAAGCCAGAACTCGTATTTCTTCATCTTGGCATATAGCTTGTTATTGCGAAGCCTTTTGCAGTACCAGCTTCAAATGGTGCTCATTGTGATGCCCCCAAAATAGGTATACATCACCCATTCTGAGTCGCCAAATACATTGTACAGGAACAAATACAACTTCAGTAATACAATTGTCGTGCAAAATACGACAACACATATACTGTGAGTTTGAATACAACAATTGACTAATAGAGAGTATACAAACTCAAAAGGAGTTCTCATTACAATTATTGATACACTATTTTACAAATTAGTGAGGACTACTAATACTACTATCCTGAACCATCACTCCATACCCCGGCTAGTTCCTGCTATGTTCTCACCTCCTAAGAAGAAAAATGGAACAAAAAGGAAAATGGTGAGCTCAACTAGCCCAGTAAAGAATATTATGACTAAGATAATATACAATAATTTATCATTAGTCTTCAACAGGGAAAAATCTGATAAAATATAATAGACAACAAGTTTTAGATCAACAACTGCAGCGGAACAACAATCCATTAGAAGAGTCAAGTAGAGAAAGAATTCTACTATCTTCTAAGATTTAAAAGTCCATCGTTAATATTTTATCCCTATAGCATCAATCAATATACATCTTGAATCAAATATTCATCTTAGCACTACAGGCCAAAGATATTCATTTGTATCACCAGTTGGTCATGTTCATCTCAGCACCTGCTCATCTTTGCATTACGAGCCAAATATATTTATTAGGTAATCATTTATCTTTGCACTACAGGCCAAAGATATTCAGTAATATCATCATTTATGACTGAGGATGATGAAAAATATAATAAAGAAAACGAATCCAATGAGATAAAAGATTAAAGATTAGGGATTCGTACTTTAGTTTATCCAAGTTCAAAAATACTCCATTATAACCAATTGTGAAGCAGAATTCAAAAATAAAGATCAAAACATAGATACAATTAAAGATAGTAACCATAATAGACATCTTGGACAAGAAGGAGAAAATTTCATTTTTTTTGTGAATAGTGTTTTATTCGTGAATAGTGCCGTATACGTGAATAATGTCGTATGCGTGAATAGTAACCCCGACACAAAAAAGTAAAAATTCCACAATAAAATTCATACCAATATTTCGGTATAATGATATTGAAAGAATAACATCATTATGAAGAAAATAACATCCCTTACCTCAAAATAACAGTACTTCTGATTGGAATATCGATATAAGGCTGAAGGAACTTGCACTGATGAATAACAACTCACAAAGTATCTAAATACTCATAAAATACGCTGGATAATATAGAGAGAGGAAAAGAGAAAAACTTGTTTCTAGTGTGATTTTCAATTCTAACTAAGTACCCTATTTATAGGAAAATGCTTAGAACGCCATAGCAGACTAACCTACTACCTGATGGATTTACCTGCCACCACTTTTGAAAATAAATTCCAGCACATTTCATTTCTCATCAACCTAAAGTGGGGCCCACCATATTTTAATAAAAATATTTATTTTTGAAACTTCAATAATTCATAATAAATAGCCCTTTATCAGAAAAATTCGAATCTCATGCCTATTCCATAGGAAATTAAATTCTCTACAACTTTGTAAGTTTAAGTTTTTTTAAATTCCAAACGAAAAATGACCGAAACTCACATACGGAAGATTTTCAAAACTTCCATTCCGATAAAATACTGATAACACCTCAGCATTAATTCTTTCATTTATAACCACAATAAATATATCCATCATTTATATCCACATAAAATAAATATTTCTTATCATATAAATCAATAATTAATTATTCACAAATAATATTACAGAATCACAATTATTACAACCAGGTCGTTCCCAAGAAAGAGGGGGCTTTCCGATAAAGATTTCTCCTTATTGGCGCGCAATTAGGTGACCAAACACCTTTCCTAGACAGAACTTTCTTAGACATTGTCAATAATGCTATCTAACAATATTATTCAAATAATATGAATTATTGATCTGATAATGGAGATACTATGCAATGATAATTATTGAAACAATAATAATATAAAATATTAACGCACCAATTATTGAATCAATAAAATAAAATATTGAACAGTAATTACTGTAACAATTATTGAGTAGTGTCTTCTTAAGTAAGAATCAATAATTTAAAAATATTATGCAAAATCGTGTGCTACTGTGCTACTGTGCTACTGTACAACCACGCATATTACTGTATTTTAACCACCGGGTATTCTAACAATGTTAACGGTAATAACTACGCCGATATTTATAAAAACTCAAACTTGTCATTTTATTCATCCGACCGTTTTTCGCTATGGGGCTCACAAATGGCTGCGCCGTCGTACGAATATTCTCCGACAACAAAAATATTCCACGACCAAACGAATATTCCCCGGTAACAATGAATATTTTATAACCACTTGCTTATTTTGTAAAATTTACACATTTCACCCATAACCAAAATATTATATCAATTTAACACCTTATTATTCACAATAATAAATAGAGAAAATTCAATTTTATAATAAGTTGGGGTCTTACAACCTCCCCTCCTTCTGAAATTTCGTTCTCGAAATTGACGTACGTACCTGGATATTTCGAAAAGGTGAGAATACCTCACTTTTATTTCTAATTCCAACTCCCCAGGTCATTTCTTCAATAGTACGGTTCCTCCACAAAACCTTAACTTATGGTATAACCTTGGTACGTAAGACATGCTCTTTCCTATCCAAGATCTTAAAAAGTACCTCCTCGTACATTAAATCTTCGGCTATCTCAGTCTAGTTCTAACTTAATAATGTGATTTGGGTCTTTCACATATTTACGAAGCATATGTAAGACCCCAAATTTTATGAATAAAGATTAATTTTCTCTAAATATCATTTTTGAATATTATGGTGTGGATTTGATATAATGTTATAGTTGTGGGTAATATTTATAAATTTTGCAAAGTAAGCAAGTTGTTATAAAATATTCGTTTGGTCGGGAAATATTCTTTTTGTCGGGGAATATCGTACGACGACACAATCATTGGTGGACCCCATAACAGAATTATTAGTCGGAGTTAGAAAATGACAAAATTATATTTTTATAAAAATAACAGCGGAAGTTTTACCGTTAACTGTTGAAATACCCGGTAATAAAGGTACAGTATTACGCGTGGTAGCATAGTAGCACACGATATTAATTATTGATGCTTACGTGAGAAGTCACTCAGTTATACTCAATTATTGCTACAGTAATTGCTGCATCATATCTCTTATATTATTGATTCAATTATTGTCATAGTATCATCTGTATAATATGTTATATTATTAAATCAATAATTGAGACGACAAGTTATAATGATGAATAATTGTTGAAAGATTAAATATGTGTTGATTAAAAATAAAATGATTTATGATAATATTTATTCAATCCTTGATATATATAGAAAGTCTATTATGAGACATTTGTGGTAAGTTTGGTTATTATATGGGGGACCATATGTCATCATCTAAGAGTCTCTTTCGCCAATAGTAATTACCTTTACCAGACATCAAACCACTTGCTGTTTCATATTACAGGCATCGAACCAATTGTCGTTTCACATTACAGGCGTCGAATCAATTGTCGTTTCATATTACAGGCGTCGAATCACTTGTTGTTTCACATTACAGGCGTCAAACCACTTGTTATTTCACATTACAGGCGTCAAACCACTTGGTGTTTCACATTACAGGCGTCAAACCACTTTTCTTTTCACATCACCAGTCGGCAAGCCGCTTGCCTTTTCACATTGCAAGGGCTAAACTAGAAATCTTCTATAAATAGAGGCCTAGTTCTTCATTATTTTTCACGAATTCATTCAAGCTATAGAGAGAGAAAGTATGGAGAGAATAAGAGAGAAAGAAGAAGAGTATTCTGTTACTACACTACTGCAGTATTCAATCTCCTACTAAGGTAAGGGGTATTATTTCTTTCGTATTCATGAAGAGAACTTCTGTTATTCCATTCATCATTATTGTGTTGGAATAACCTGTATATGTGAACTACACTATACTTGGTGAAATTCTTCTGTTATTCCATCCTTTATCATTATATTAGAATAACCTGTCCATACGAAGTACCGCATATATGGTGAAATTCTTCTTTTATTCTATTCTTTATTATTCTGTTGGAACATCCTGTATGTGCGTTTACGCATGACTTGGTTCCGTTATTTATTATTCTGTTGGAATATACTGTCTGTGCGTTTACGCATGACCTGGTTCCATTATTTATTATTCTGTTGAAATATCCTGTCTATGCGTTTAAGCATGACCTGGTTCCATTATTTGTTATCCTGTTGGGATAACCTGTCTATGCGGTCTATCGCATGCCTGGTGAATTTTTTTGTTATTCCATTCTTTATTATACTCAATTGGTTAAAGCTTTAACTTTTATACTTCATGAAATTAGTGGAATATCCTTGATATTTATTTTTCATCCAGTATCTTTTCATGGAAATATTCTTCTGAACATTCTTGAATTTTACTCTACAAAGTAGTATCATGTCGACAATTTGAACGTTATTGGTTCCTGGATAAATTAATTCTTGAACTTGTTTAATTGAATTTTTATATCATTGTCATTAGTCTCATGTTTATAATATGTTGAAAGTCATATGTGGCCTGTAGTGCATAGATGGACTTGGTATGATTATGATCAGGGATTATTCGGTATAATCATGACTGTAATGTTACAAATGATGTAGTAAAAGTCATCATTGGCCATAGTGCATTGATAGAAAGTTGTTGGCATAATCATGACCATTGATGAAAACACGAATATCCTTGGCCCGTAGTGCATGGATAATTTGTGGTTGTGATACTAATGAATATCCTTGGTCATAGTGCAGGGGTGATGTAGATTATTTATTAAGCTGAGTCTCAGTGATAAAAGTATTGAAAAACCTTTTAAATCATAGAAGATAGTAGATTTTATTCTCTACTTGACTCTTCTAATAGATTGCTTGTTCCGCTGCAGTTAAACTTGATGTTTGTTATATTGTATCAGTTTAACACTGTTGAAGGCTAACGATAATTTATTATGCATTATCTTAGTCATAATATTTCTTACTGGGCTAGTTGAGCTCACCCTTTTGTTTTTATTGTTCTCTTCAGGAAATGAGAACGTAGCAGGGACTAGTCGGGGTACAGAGTGACGGTCTCACTATTCTATAAAATAGTGTGATAATAAATATAATGAGGACTCAATTGAGTGTGGATATTGGCTAGATGACAATATTTGCATTAAAACTCATAGCTTATGTTTTGTCGTATTTTACACGACAGTTGTATAATTAAATTTTCATTTGTATTTTGTACCATGTATTTGGCGACTCAAGATGGGTGATGTATACCTGTTTTGGGGGCGTCATAGTTGGTATCAAAGCTTAGGGATATGATCCCTGGCTAAGATGTGAGACTAGAACTAGGAGGGGAGAGACGGGTAATTCCTTCACTAGTATGACCTACCTAAACTTATTTGTTATTTAACTGGTCGGTCAGAGTATAAGGATAATAAGTGGCATATCAATTAACCCTTATTTTGTGGCAGTATTTGAAAATGACATCCGAGAATGTGGAGATAAGTAATGGAGCACATGAGACCATTGAGTCACCAACGATCAATACCCAGGATAATGTGCATCAAGAAGACCATAATCCTCAGATAAACAACAATACCGATCAAATGACGAATGATGGGATGTTCAGAAGCTTTATGCAATTCATGCAACATCAAGCGAGAGCGGCTCCTGTCCAAAATACAGGTGGAAATACTAGCAACTCTCGGACGGTCACCGCCAATCAGTTTAAGGAACTGGGACCACCGGAGTTTTTTGGAGAGCCAAAACCACTTAAGGCGGAGACGTGAATAAAGTAGATTAACAATATATTTGATGTCTTGGGATGCTCCGAGGAGCAAAAGTGTGAGACCCCAAATTTTATGAAATAAAAGTATTCAATTTTTCTATTTTGGTAAATAGTTAAATTGATAAAAGTTTAAAGTTAAGGGTGATATGTGAATTTTTTTAAAAGTAGACAAGTTGTCATAAAATACCCGATTACTATTCACTCTAGTATTGTTCACTCGAGTATTTGGGGCACTTTTTGTGTCAGAGTACTATTCACAGGGTACTATTCACCCAAAAATATATTTTTTATCGGTCCAAATTATTTTTGGGTACAATATTATTCCATGAGGAGATGTACTAATTTTTTAGACCGTTGGTTGAAATTATAATAGTAAATCAATATGGATCGTTGATTTAAAGTTTTAATAGTAACTTTTCCCTTCAGTTTTCCAAGAGTTATTTACCCCTTCGGTGTTTCAAAAGTTATTTGCCCCTTCGGTGTTTCAAGAGTTAATTGCCCCTTCGCAAATAGTAGTTGTCTCTTCAATATTATCAAGAGTCATTTTGACCTTTCGTTAAGACCAAGAGCCACTTTCCATTTTTCTATAAATAGAAGCTCATTCCTTCATTATTTCTGACTAATTCACTGAAACTCTAGAGAGAAAAACTATAGAGAGAGTTCTTCTTCTATAACCTTGAGCGTATTTCTTTAGAGTTTAAGAAAGCTTTGAGCGTAGTACAAGTTTCTTCGAGTATATCCTCGCCCTACCAGTCGAAATACTCTTCTTTCAAATATAGGAAATATTATTTGTTGTACTCGTAAGGGGTATTCTTTCTTTCTTATTCATGAAGAGAACTTCTGTTATTCCATTCTTTATTATTCTGTTGGAATAACCTGTATACGCGAGCTACCCTATACTTGGTGAAATTCTTCTTTTATTCCATTCTTTATTATTCTGTTGGAATATCATGTCTGTGCGTTTTACGCCGGACCTGGTTCCATTATTTATTATTTTGTCGAAATATCCTGTCCGTGCATTTACGCCGGACCTGGTTCCATTATTTATTATCCTGTCGGAATATCCTGTCCGTGCATTTACGCCGGACATGGTTCCATTATTTATTATTCTGTTGGAATATCCTGTCGGTGCGTATCACGCCTGACCTAGTTCCGTCTTTATTATTCTATGGGGAATAACCTGTCTGTGCGGTCTCTATCGCATGCATGGTAAATCCTTCTATTATTCCATTCTTTATTATTCTATTGGAATAACCTGTCTATGTAGATTACCACATGCATGGTGAATGATGCTTTGTATTTCATTCCTTGTTAAATTCTGAAAATGATCTGTTTACGTGAATTATGATGAAAGTCATAATAAAAGCATTGGACTAATGAAAATCATGGGTATATGTGGTATTAGTAAGTGTTATGATGAGTTATGTTGGTTATTATGTGAAAACAGGAAAGTTTCTGAGAAATCACAAAGGGTTGAAAATCAGATTTTGGTGAAAATGGAACATGAAATTCAATTGACCATATCTCCTAATTATATTTTGAATTTTTGAGTGTGTTAAAGTTCTAGAGTTAGATCTATGAGCTTTCTAACTTATCCAAGTGGAATTACTGGAAAAAGGTATTGTAGATTTTCGTGTGGACTGATTTTAGCGAAGGAGTCAAAAACTGAAAAGTGCAAAAAGCTACTGCCAGAAAATTTAAAAGGTCATTTTCAGAAACTTAATTTATGAGAAAAATTCTGGTCTTTGGGGACATGAAAGTATATGGTATAAAGTACCTCTTGTCCAAAAATGAGCTCATTCCGACTTAAAATGAGCAAGTTATGACCATTTCAATATTTAGGTTTTTCTGACGAAAAATGCAATAATCGGAGTTCTATAACTCCGATGACCATGAAATTTAAACTGGAAGCTCATAGTTAACATGTGTAAGATCCTGCTAAGATTTGGGAATTTCTGGAGTTAAACTTAAGGTAGCTAATTTCTTAAGAAATTAATTAGAAATTGATTTTTAAAAAATAATAAATGAATTTTAAAAATTCTGAGAAAAATATATGTTCAATATGAGACTATATTATGCTTAATTTCAGAAAAGAATAATTTTTGGGACTGATTTGTAATTTTTTTTATGAAAATAATCTAGTTACGAGTAAATGAGACGTTATTAGTTCTTGGTTAAATTAATTCTTGAACTTGTTTTATTGAATTCTTATATCATTGTCATCATCCTCATATTTATATTTTGTTGAAAGTCATCTGTGCCCTGTAGTGCATAGATGGACTTGGTATGATTATGACCAGGGATTGTTCGGTATAATCATGACCGTAATGTTACAAATGACGTGGTAAAAGTCCTCATTGGCCCGTAGTGCATTGATGGACAGTTTTTGGTATGATAATGGCTATGGATTCTCTTCGTCCAAAGGTGCAAAGATGAATTATTTTATAGCATGATCAAGACCGTTGATAAAAACACGATTATCTTTGGCCCATAGTGCATGGATAATTTGTGGTTGTGATACTAATGAAAAAGTCCTCATTGGCCCGTAGTGCATTGATGGACGGTTTTTGGTATGATTATGGCTATGGATTCTATTCGGCCAAGGGTGCAAAGATGAATTATTTTATGGCATGATCAGGACCGTTGATGAAAACACTATTATCTTTGGCCCGTAGTGCATGGATAATTCGTGGTCGTGATACTAAAGAATATCCTTGGCCTGTAGTGCAGGGATGATTTGATGATGTGGATTAATTATTGAGCTAAGTCTCAATAATGAAATATTAATTCATGGATGTGATAATAATGAATATCCTTGGTCGTAGTGCATGGATAATTCATGAATGTGATATTAACGAATATCCTTGGCCGTTGTGCAGGGGTGATTCGATGATGTGGATTATTTGTTAAGCTGAGTCTCAGCATTATTGGTTTTACAGTTGTATATATTTGGCCTGTAGTGCAAAGATGAATTTATTAGTATGATTATGAGCAGGAATTGTGATTTGGTATAACCATGATTTGTGATATTTCAGGTGAAGATAGGTGATGAGAATCATCTTCGTCCTGGGTACGAAAAGGGAATTCAGAATCACAATTATGATTATGAGTTATTTATATGATTGTGGACATGAATTGTTGATTGATGTTACAGGGATAAAACATTATTGGTGGGCTTTTAACATGGAGAAGATAATAGACCTGATGGTCTATTTGACTCTTCTAATGGATTGCTCGTTCCGCTGCAACTATGGTTGAAAAGTTTTATCAGCAACTATGGTTGAAAAGTTTTATCATCTACCATATGTTCTAAATCTCTGATTTATTATTGATGAAAGCTATTGATAATTTAATTATCTTTAGTAATGATATTCTTTATTGGGCTAGTTGTGCTCACCCTTTCTGTTTCACAATTCCTTACAGGTAATAAGAGTATTGCCAGGTCGAGCGGGGATAACAGGGGAATAGAACAATGGTCTCTAGCTGTGGAGGTTCTCCCTAAACAGTATATAAAAATGTGTTGTATTCTATACAATATTTAGTAGTTATATTTGGTGAATCAAATAGGGTGAGGTGAACCCTACTTTGGAAGGGTGTTTTGCCACTACCATACAAGATGTCTAATGACATACAACCTCGTGTTATCATAAGATAGGGTTGTGCGCATCCACTTGCTGAATATATCTACGGGCACTACCTATATGATTTTGGAGTTTATTTGAAATATAATATTCATTTGGAGACAGTGGAGATAGTTATATGTCAACAGAAGACTCACCATTGGAAAGAAGATGATAGTAATCTTCTCGTTTTTCTTTGGGGTCTATTGGGTCAACCAAGGATAATTCTGTGGTCATATGATATCTATTATAACCTAGACGCATGGCCTCCCATGTAGGAAGGTTTCCTTGAGCACTTCCCAAAGATTTTTATTTCTAAAATAGTCTTTGACTATACTTTTATGTAAAGTACCATTATAAGGTTGTGATCGAGGAACCATGAGAGTTACATAAATTTGTATTAAAACTCACAGTTAACTGTGGTCGTATTCCATATGACAGCTTAACAGTTGTATAAATGAAGTTGTATCTGAATTTTGTACTATGTATCTGGTGACTCAGAATGGGTGACGTATACCTAATTTTGGGGGCGTCACAAAAAAGTTCCCTTTGCCACCTTCATGCTGCGAGTAGAAGAAGATTACTGGTGGGAATCTGTAAAGCGTACTCAACCTGCCGCACTGAAGATGACTTGGGAGAAGTTCCAAGAATTGTTCAACGACAAGTAGTTTCCCAAAAGTATTCGTCACATGAAAGAGGTAGAGTTCATCAAGCTGGAGCAAAATAACATGACCATGTCACAGTACAAAGCCAAGTTTGCCGAATTGTCTCGGTTTACGTCCCATTTGGTTGATAATGAGGAGAGAATGACGCGAATGTTTCTAAGAGATTTGAAACCCGTGATACGTCAATATCTTATCTCTCATAAACTATGTTTGTATTCAGATGTTGTAAATAAGGCTCAGTTATTGAAGCGCGATAATGAGTTAACCCAACTAAGAGAGAGCAGTCGACAAGTCGATAATACCAGTGCTAGTAGTCATCGAAGCGGTGACAACAAACGTGGAGGAAATTAACATGCTAGAAATGGTAACCACTTCGGTGGTAATCATGGCCAAGATAATAGAAGTGGAAATTTCAAGAAGGGGAGATTTAATAATGATGGAAAGACGTCAGCACCAGCACCTGTTGTTAAAGGAGAACGACCACCGGTCGTATGTTTCAAATGTGGACAGGAGGGACACATCAGTCCAACTGTACGCAGCAGTCAAAAGCATGTTACAAATATGGAAAAGAAGGTCACCTAGCTCGATTTTGTCGTGTACCAAAGTCAAGTCCAGCTGGGATGGAGGTGTCAAAAGTAGTCCCAGATAAGACAAAACCGGTAGTTCAAGGGAGAGCGTTTGTCGCAACCTCCCAAAAAGCGAGGAATCCGAACGAGGTGATCACGAGTAAGTTAGTCATAAACTCTAGCTAAGTGTATACCTTATTTGATACCGGTTCTACCCATTCTTTTATTTCTCCTACTTGAGCTCAACGTTTAAATTTGACTCCAAAAAAATTAGACTTTGACTTATCTGTTGAAACTCCATTGGGGGAAACCTTTATTACATCCACGGTATATAAGTCTTGTTTGATTTAAATCAGCAACCGCACGTTACCTGTCGATCTTATCTCTTTGAAAATACTTGCATTCGATGTGATTTTAGGGATTGATTGGTTAACCATTCATCATGCTAAAATTGACTATTTTCGTAAGGTTGTTAGCTTTCATGTTCCTAACCAACCTATTATTCTAATTCAAGCAACCAAACCATTAAAGTCAATCACTATCATCTCAAGCCATAAAGCTATTCGTTTATTGAAAAACGGATGTCAAGCTTTCTTAGCTCGTGTCACAGATTTAAACAAAAACACGTCAGTCTTGAATGATATTTCTATTGTTAATAAATTTCCTGACGTATTCCCTGAAGAACTTCCTGGCCTACCCCCAGAGCATGAAATCGAGTTTTTTATTGACCTTGAACCTAGTACAAAACCCATTTCCAAAGCCCCATATCGAATGGCTCCTATTAAACTTCAAGAGTTAAAAACCCAACTACAGGAATTGTTAGACATCGGTTTCATTCATCCTAGTACGTCTCCTTGGGGTGCCCCTGTTCTGTTCGTGAAGAAGAAAGATGGAAGTATGCGACTTTGTATTGATTATCAGGAGTTAAATCATGTCACCATTAAAAATAGGTACCCGTTACCTCGTATTGATGACCTGTTTGACCAGTTGCAAGGAGCAAAATTCTTTTCAAAGATAGATCTTTGTTCGAGATATCATTAGCTGAAGGTTAAAACTGAGGATATTCCAAAGATTGCCTTCAGAACTCGGTACGGGGCATTATGAATTCTTAATCATGTCTTTTGGATTGACTAATGCTCCTGCTGCTTTCATGGATATGATGAATCTAGTATTCAAGGAATATTTGGATCAGTTCGTTGTTGTCTTTATTGATGACATCCTCATCTATTCCAAAAGTCGTGACGATCATGAGCACCATTTGAAGCTGATACTTGAAAGGCTTTGTGAAAACAAGCTATATGACAAGCTGAAGAAATGCGAGTTCTGGCTTGAGGAAGTTGCATTCCTTGGGCACGTGGTATCAAAATATGGAGTATCTGTTGACCCAGCAAAGATTGAAGCAATACAAAGCTGGGAGCAACCTAAATCAGTGACCAAAATACGTAGCTTTTCCGGCTTAGCTGGTTATTATCAAAGATTCGTAGAAGGGTTTTCTCGAATCACCACTCCATTAACTCAGCTGACTCGAAAAGATACAAAATTCGGTTGTATCGAGGAATGTGAGAAGAGTTTTCAAGAACTCAAGATGAGACTCATTTCGGCACCTGTTCTGGCAATACCATCTAGATCGGAAGGATTTGTCATCTACAGTGATGCTTCAGGCAAGGGTTTAGGATGTGTTCTCATGCAAAACGGGAATGTCATAGCTTATGCCTCACGAAAATTCAAAGAATATGAGAGAAATTATCCTACTCATGATCTAGAGTTCGCAACTGTCATTTTCACACTTAAAATCTGGAGGCATTACCTGTGTGGGGAGAAGGTAGAAATCTTTACGGATCATAAAAGCCTCAAATATTTCTTCACCCAAAAAGAACTCAATATGCGGCAACGATGTTGGATTGAACTGTTGAAAGATTATGATCATACCATTCAATATCATCCTGGAAAAGCAAACGTGGTAGCTGACATATTGAGTAGAAGATCATATGCGGGTACGAGTGCGATATTGTCAACGCAAAGGCCCATTTTGTGTGACTTGCAAAGGATGAAAATAGAGATAAAGACTCCAGGGACCCACGTGATGATTGCAAATATACGAGTAGAACCGACTTTAATCAATAAAGTTAACGCTGTTCAAGTTACAGACCTGGAGCTGATGCACATGAAGAAGAAAGTGCAAGAAGGTGCTATTCCGGAAGCAAGAATAGATGAAGAAGGAATACTTAGAGTCAACTCCAGAATTTGTGTTCCTAACGACTCTGATTTGAAGTATAAGATCGTGATGGAGGTGCACAACACACCGTTTGCAATCCATCCTGGGAGTACCAAAATGTATCGTGATCTGCGACATACATTATGGTGGAGCAATATGAAAAGAGAGATAACGGAGTTTATTTCAAGGTGTTTAACTTGTCAACGAGTTAAGGTAGAGCATCAAGTGCCAAAAGGTCCATTGCAACCACTTGAAATTCCAGAATGGAAGTGGGAGCACGTTACCATGGATTTCGTTACTGGTCTTCCCAAGGTTTCTCAAGGAATTGATGCAATTTGGGTCATTGTTGATAGATTGACCAAATCTGCTCATTTCTTACCTATACGAGAAACTTATACACTTGAACATCTTGCTCGTATTTACATAAATGAGATTGTAAGACTACATGGTATGCCAGTATCCATAGTTTCTGATCGAGACCTAAGATTCACTTCACGATTTTGGGTTAGTTTGTAAAAAGCTATGGGCACGGATTTATGATTTAGTTCGGCATATCATCCTCAAACGGACGGACAATCAGAGGGGACTATTCAAACTCTTGAGGATCTATTAAGACTTTGTGTCCTTGACTTCAAAGGAAGTTGGGAAAAGTTCTTGCCATTAGTGGAATTCTCCTACAATAACAGTTATCAAGCAAGTATCGACATGGCTCCATTCGAGGTGTTGTATGGACGCAAGTGTCATTCTCCAGTATGCTGGGATGAGGTGGGTGAAGCAACGTTATTGGGACCGGAATTAGTACGTATGACTACGGAAGAAGATTCAAATGATCCACTAACGTATAAAAACCTCACAAGATCGACAAAAGAGTTATGCTGATCTTCATCGAAAGGACGTGGAATTCAACGTTGGAGAACATGTGTTGTTACGTGTGGCTCCATGGAAAGGAGTTACAAGATTTGGAAAGAGAGGAAAGCTCAATCCTCGATTCATTGGCCCATTTGAAATCCTTGACCGAGTAGGCACTGTAGCCTATAGACTCGCTTTACCGCCAAGTATGTCTCGTGTTTATAACGTTTTTCACATATCTATGTTACGTAAATATGTGGAGGACCCGAACCACATTATTGAGTTAGAACCGGACGAAATAGCAGAAGATTTACGTATGAAGAGGTTCCTGTTCAAATCTTGGATAAGAAGGAACATATTCTACGCTCCAAGGTTATACCTCAAGTCAAAGTTTTGTGGAGAAACCACGATGATGAGGAAATGACTTAGGAGTTAGAATCTGAAATGAAATCAGGGTATCCTCACCTCTTCGTCATACCAGGTATGTACCCTAATTTCGAGAACGAAATTTCATAAAAAGGGGAGGTTGTAAGACCCCACCTTTTATGAATAAAGATTAATTTTCTCTAAATATCATTTTTGAATATTATGGTGTGGATTTGATATAATGTTATAGTTGTGGGTAATATTTATAAATTTTACAAAGTAAGCAAGTTGTTATAAAATATTCGTTTAGTAGGAGAATATTATTTTTGTCGGGGAATATTCGTACGACGACACAATCATTGGTGGACCCCATAACAGAATTATTGTCAGAGTTAGAAAACGACAAAATTATATTTTTATAAAAATAAAGGCGGAAGTTTTACCGTTAACTGTTGAAATACCCGGTAATATAGGTACAATATTACGCGTGGTAGTATAGTAGCACACAATATTGATTATTGATGCTTACGTGAGAAGTCACTCAGTTATACTCAATTATTACTACAGTAATTGCTGCATCATATCTCTTATATTATTGATTCAATTATTGTCACAGTATTATCTGTATAATATGTTATATTATTAAATCAATAATTGAGACGACAAGTTATAATGATGAATAATTGTTGAAAGATTAAATATGTGTTGATTAAAAATAAAATGATTTGTGGTAATATTTATTCAATCCTTGATATATATAGGAAGCCTATTATGAGACGTTTGTGGTAAGTTTGGTTATTCTATGGGGGCCCATATGTCATCATCTAAGAGTCTCTTTCGGCAATAGTAATTACATTTACCAGACGTCAAACCACTTGCCGTTTCATATTACAGGCGTCGAACCAATTGTCATTTCACATTACAGGCGTCGAACAAATTGTCGTTTCACATTACAGTCGTTGAACCACTTGTTGTTTCACATTACAGGCGTCGAACCACTTGTTGTTTCACATTACAGGCGTCAAACCACTTGGTGTTTTATATTACAGGCGTCAAACCACTTTTCTTTTCACATCACCAGCCGTCAAGCCGCTAGCCTTTTCACATTGCAAGGGCTAAGCTAGAAATCTTCTATAAATAGAGGCCTAGTTCTTCATTATTTTTCACAAATTCATTCAAGTTATAGAGAGAGAAAGTATAGAGAGAATAAGAGAGAAAGAAGAAGAGTATTTTGTTACTACACTACTACAGTATTCAATCTCCTACTAAGGTAAGGGGTATTATTTCTTTCGTATTTATGAAGAGAACTTCTGTTATTCCATTCTTCATTACTGTGTTGGAATAACCTGTATACGTGAACTACACTATACTTGGTGAAATTCTTCTGTTATTCCATCCTTTATCATTATATTGGAATAACCTATCCATACGAAGTACCGCATATATGGTGAAATTCTTCTGTTATTCCATTCTTTATTATTCTGTTGGAATATCCTGTCTGTACGTTTACGCATGACCTGGTTCTGTTATTTATTATTCTATTGGAATATCCTGTCTGTGCGTTTACGCATGACCTGGTTCCATTATTTATTATTCTGTTGAAATATCTTGTCTGTGCATTTAGGCATGACCTGGTTCCATTATTTGTTATTCTGTTGGAATAACCTGTCTGTGCAGTCTATCGCATGCCTGGTGAATTCTTTTATTATTCCATTCTTTATTATACTCAGTTGGTTAAAACTTTGACTTATATACTCCATGAAATTAGTGGAATATCCTTGATATTTGTGTTTCATCCAGTATCTTTTCATAGAAATATTCTTCTGAGCATTCTTGAATTTTACTCTACAAAGCAGTATCATGTTGACAATTTGGACGTTATTGGTTCCTGGATAAATTAATTCTTGAACTTGTTTAATTGAATTCTTATATCATTGTCATCATCCTCATGTTTATAATATGTTGAAAGTCATCTGTGGCCTATAGTGCATAGATGGACTTGGTATGATTATGACCAGGGATTATTTGGTATAATCATGACCGTGATATTACAAATGATGTGGTAAAAGTCATCATTGGCCGTAGTGCATTGATGGACAGTTGTTGGCATGATCATGACCATTGATGAAAACACGCATATCCTTGGCCCGTAGTGCATGGATAATTTATGGTTGTGATACTAATGAATATCCTTGGCCGTAGTGCAGGGATGATGTAGATTATTTATTAAGCTGAGTCTCAGTGATAAAAGTATTGAAAAACCTTTAAAATCATAGAAGATAGTAGATTTTATTCTCTACTTGACTCTTCTAATAGATTGCATTGTTCCGCTGTAGTTAAACTTGATGTTTGTTATATTGTATCAGTTTAACACTGTTGAAGGCTAACGATAATTTATTCTGCATTATCTTAGTCATAATATTTCTTATTGGGCTAGTTGATCTCACCCTTTTGCTTTCATTGTTCTCTTCAAGAAATGAGAACGTAACAGGGACTAGTCGTGGTATAGAGTGACGATCCAGATTATAGCATTAGTAGTCCTCACTATTCTATAAAATAGTGTGATAATAAATATAATGAGGACTCAATTGAGTGTGGATATTGACTAGATGACAATATTTGTATTAAAACTCATAGCTTATGTTTTGTCGTGTTTTATACGACAGTTGTGTAATTAAATTTTTATTTATATTTTGTACCATGTATTTGGCGACTCAAGATGGGTGGTGTATACCTGTTTTGGAGGTGTCACATCATAGATATGTGAAAAACATTATGAACACGAGACATGCTTGGAGATAATGCGAGTCTATAGGCCACATTTCCTATTCGGTCAAGAATCTCAAATGGACCAAAAAATCGTGGATTGAGTTTTCCCCTCTTCTTAAATCTTGTAACTCCCTTCCATGGAGAAATACGTAACAATACATGATCTCCAATATTAAATTCCATGTCCTTTCGATGAAGATCCGTATAACTCTTTTGTCGATCATGTGTCGTTCGTATACGTTGTCGAATCGTTTTGATCTTCTCTGTAGTCATTCGTACTAACTCTGGTTCCAATAACGTTGTTTCTCCCACCTCATCCCAGCATACTAGAGAGCGATATTTTCATCCATACAATACTTCAAATGGAGCCACACCTATACTTGCATGATAACTGTTGTAGGAGAATTCCACCAATAGTAGGTACTTATCCCAACTCCCTTTGAAATCTAGGACACAGAGTCTTAATAGATCTTCAAGAGTTTGAATAGTCCTCTCTGATTGTCCGTCTGTTTGAGGGTGGTATGCCGAACGGAATCGTAAATCCGTGCCCATAGCTTTCTGCAAACTAACCCAAAATTGTGAAGTGAATCTTGGGTCACAATCCGAAACTATGGATACTGGCATTCCATGCAATCTCACAATCTCATTTACATACATACTAGCAAGACGTTTAAGGGAATAAGTCTCCCGTATAGGAAAAAAATGAGCAGACTTGGTTAATCTATCAACAATGACCCAAATCGCATCTATGCCTTGAGAAACCTTGGGAAGACCCGTAATGAAATTCATAGTAATGTGTTCTCACTTCCTTTTTGGAATCTCAAGTGGTTGTAATGGATCATTTGGTACTTGATGCTCCGTCTTTACACGTTGACAAGTTAAACATCTCGAGGTAAACTCCGCGATCTCTCTTTTCATATTGCTCCACCAAAATGTACGTCGAAGATCATGATACATTTTGGTACTCCTAGGATGGATTACAAACAGTGTGTTGTGTGTCTCCATCATGATTCTATGCTTCAAGTTAGAATCGTTAGGAACACAAATTCTGAAGTTAACTCGAAGTATTCATTCTTCATCGATTCTTGCTTCTAGAATAACACATTCTTGCACTTTCTTCTTCATACGCATCAACTCAATGTCCGTAGCTTGAGCAGCTTTAACTTTTTTGATTAAAGTTTGTTCTATTCGTATGTTTGATATCATCACGTGGGTACTTGGAGCCTTTACCTCTATCTTCATCCTTTGCAAGTCATACAAAATAGGCTTTTGTGTTAACAACATTGCACTCGTACCCACATATGATCTTCTACTCAATGTGTCAGCTACTATGTTTGCTTTTCCAGGATGATATTGGATGGTATGATCATAATCTTTCAACAGCTCGAGCCAACTTCGTTGCCGTATGTTTAGTTTCTTTTGGGTGAAGAAATATTTGAGGCTCTTATGATTTGTATAGATCTCCACTTTCTCCCCATATAGGAAGTGTCTCCAGATCTTCAACGCGAAAACGACTGCTGCCAACTCCAGATCAGTGATCAGGATAATTCCACTCATATTCTTTGAGTTATCGCGAGGCATAGGACTATGACTTAATTTCTTATGTTTACATGAGAACACATCCTAACCCTTTGCCTTGAAGCATCGATTGTAGATAACAAATCCATCCGAACCAGATGGTATTGTCAGAACAGGTGCCGAAATGAGTCTCCTCTTGAGTTCTTGAAAACTCTTTTCACAATACTCTCTCCAATCGAATTTTATATCTTTACGAGTCAAGCTGAGTTAACGGAGTAGCTATTCGAGAAAATCCTTCCACGAATCTCTGATAGTAATCAGCTAAGCCCAGAAAGATATGTACTTCGGTCACCGACTTTGGTTGCTCCCAACTTTTTATTGCTTCAATCTTCGTCGGGTCGACAGATACTCCATATTTTGACACCACGTGCCCAAGGAATGCTACTTCCTCAAGCCAGAACTCGCATTTCTTCAGCTTGGCATATAGCTTGTTATCGCGAAGCCTTTGTAGTACCAGCTTCAAATAGTGCTCATGATCTTCATGGCTTTTGGAATAGATGAGGATGTCATCAATAAAGACAACAACGAACTAATCCAAATATTCTTTGAACACACGATTCATCATATCCATAAAAGCAGCAGGAGCATTAGTCAATCTAAAAGACATGACTAAAAATTCATAATGCCCGTACCGAGTTCTGAAGGTAGTTTTTGTAATATCCTCAATTTTAATCTTCAGCTGATGATATCCAGAACGAAGATCTATCTTTGAAAAGAATTGTGCTCCTTGCAACTGGTCGAACAAGTCATCAATGCGAGGTAGCGGATACCTATTCTTGATGTTGACATGGTTTAATTCTCGGTAGTCAATACAAAGTCGCATACTCCCGTCTTTCTTCTTTACGAATAACACGGGAGCACCCCAAAGAGATGTACTAGGATGAATAAAATCGATGTCCAACAACTCCTGAAGTTGGACCTTTAACTGTTGAAGTTCAATAGAAGCCATTCGATATGGATTTTTAGAAATGGGCTTTATACTTGATTCAAGGTCAATAAAGAATTCAACTTCACGTTCTGGGGGTAGACCGGGAAGTTCTTCAGGAAATACGTCAGGAAATTCACTAACAACAGAAATTTTATTCAAATCTGACGTGTTTTTGTTCAAGTCTGTGAGATGGGCTAAGAAAGCTTGACATCTATTTTTCAATAAACGAATAGTTTTATGGCTTGATATGACAGTGATTGACTTTACTGGTTTGGTTGTTTGAATTTGCATAATAGGTTGGTTAGGAATATGAAAACTAATAACCTTACGAAAACAATCAATTTTAGCATGATGCGTGGTTAACCAATCAATCCCTAAAATCACATCAAATGCAAGTATTTTCAATGAAATGAGATCGGTAGATAATGTGATGGTACCAACTTGAATCAAACAAGATTTATAAACAGTACATATAATGAAAGCTTCTCCTAACGGAGTCTCAATAGATAAGTCAATGTCTAATTTCTTCGGAGTCAAGTTTAAACGTTGAGTACAAGCAAGAGAGATAAAAGAATGGGTAGAACCGGTATCTAATAAGGTATAAACTTTGCAAGAGTTTATGATTAGCTTACCCATGATCACCTCGTTTGGCTTCCTCATATTTTTGACAGTCACGACAAACGCCCTTCCAGGAACCACCAACTTTGACTTGTCTAGGATAGCCTTTGGAGTCACCATCCCTGTTGAACTTGGTTTCATAACAAGACAATATCTAGCTATATGACCTTTCTTTCCATAGTTATAACAGACCTTGGATTGTTGTGGGCAGTTTGGGCTGATATGTCCCTCTTTCTCGCATTTATAACAAACGACCGGTGGTCGTTCTCCTCCTCTAGAAACAGTTGATTTTTGTGTTGACGTATTCACGTTATCATTGTTGTACCTTCTCTTCTTGAAATCTCCTCCCGATTCGCTTCTTCTATTTTCATGGCCACGATTACCACCAGAGTGGTTACCGCTTTTGTCCAAATATTTTCCTCCCTGCTTGTTGTCATTGCTCCGATGACCGCTGCCACCGGTATGACCTTGGTTGTGGTCCCTCGGTTGAACATAGTCATTATCTCGCTCTAATAATTGAGTCCTGTTTACAATATCTGAATATAAAGAAAATTTATGAGAGATAAGATATTTCTGAATCTCGGGTTTTAGACCTCTCAGAAACATCCGCATCATTCGTTCCTCATTCTCTACCAAATGAGGTGCAAACCTGGATAACTCTGCGAACTTTGCCTCGTACTGGGACACCGTCATGTTGTTTTATTCCAGTCTGATAAACTCTACCTCCTTCATATGACGAATAATTTCAGGAAAGTACATATCATTGAACAGCTTTTAAAACGTTTCCCAAGACATATTGAGTGCGACAGGCTGGGTACGCTTCACAGACTCCCAACAGTAGTCTGCCTCACCACGGAACATAAAGGTGGCGAATGGAACCTTATGTTCCTCTGTGCATCCAAAGACATCGAATATCTTGGTAATTTGTTTGACCCACGTTTCCGCCTTGATCAGATCCGGCTTTTTCGTAAATTCTGGTGGTACCAACTCTTTGAACTGCTTGGCTGTGACAAGCCACGCATTGTTATCATTTCCACCCGTATTTTATACACTAGTCTCCCTCGTCTAATTTTACATGAACTACACAAAGCTTCTAATCATCCCATCATTCATCATTTGTTCAGTAGTATTTTTTATAGGAGGAATATTGGCTTCCTATTGCACGTTCCCCTGAGTGGTGATTAAAGGTGTCTCCACTATCTCATTCACTCCATTGTTAATATTTCTCGCTGCCATTCTTAAATACTGCCATAAAATAATGGTTAATTAACAAATTAACATATCACATATTAACCATATGCTCCGACTGACCAACCAAATAAGCTTCGGTATGACACACTAGCGAAGGATTACTCGTCTCTCCCCTCCTAGTTCTATTCCCCGATCTCCGCTAGAGACCATATCCCTAAGCTCTCTGATACCAACTGCGACGCCCCCAAAATAGGTATACATCACCCATTCTGAGTCGCCAAATACATGGTACAGAAATAAATACAACTTCAGTAATACAATTATCGTGCAAAATACGACAACACATATACTGTGTGTTTGAATACAAATATTGTCTAATAGACAGTATACAAACTCAAAAGAGTCCACATTATAATTATTGATACACTAATTTACAAAATAGTGAGGACTACTAAAACAAATATCCTGAACCATTACTCCAAACCCCGGCTAGTTCCTGCTATGTTCTTACCTCCTGAGAAGAAAATTGGAACAAAAAGGAAAAGAGTGAGCTCAACTATCCCAGTAAAGAATATTATGACTAAGATAATATACAACAATTTATCATTAGTCTTCAACAGGGAAAAATATGATAAAATAAAATAGACAACAAGTTTTAAATCAACAACTGCAGCAGAAATAACAATCCATTAGAAGAGTCAAGTAGAGAAAGAATTCTATTATCTTCTAAGATTTAAAAGTCCATCATCAATATTTTATCCCTGTACCATCAATCAATATACATCTTGAATCAAATATTCATCTTTGCACTACAGACCAAAGATATTCATTTATATCACCAGTTGGTCATGTTCATCTCAACACCTGTTCATCTTTGCACTACGGGCCAAAGATATTCAACAACAGGCCATCTTTGCACTATAGGCCAAAGATATTCAACAACAGGTCATCTTTGCACTACGGGCCAAAGATATTCATCAATAATTCATCTTTGCACTACATGCCAAAGATATTAATATCTCAAAGAAATACATAATCATTTCAGAATTTATATGAACAATAATTATAACTATGTTGATCAATTCACCTTTGCACTTAAGCTAAAAATATTCAATTGTAAATTCAATGGTCATGATCATACCAGTCAACGATTCAACTTTGCACTACTGGCCAAAAAGAATCCATAGTCATGATCATACCAATAATCTACCCATCTTTACACTCAAGTTAAAGAGAAATTTCTTCACCAGGATTATAAAAATGTTATATATGATAATAAAAACAATATCAACAAAACATGGATTTAATTTCAAGAGTAAAATTCATAAATCAACGATAATTTGGTCAAAAAAAGAAACCAATTTAGTCGTGAATAGTAACTCGTGAATAGTAACTCATGAATAGTAACTTGTATTCATACATAGTACCGTATACGTAAATAATGTCATATACGTAAATAGTGTCATATACATGAATAATGTCGTACGTGAATAGTGTTGTATACGTGAATAGTGCCGCATACATGAATAGTATCGTATACGTGAATAGTAATCCTGACACAAAAAGTTTTAAATTTGATAAAAAGTTCAGACCAATATTTTGGCATAATGATATCGAAAGAAATAATATCATTTACGAAGAAAATAACATCCCTTACCTCAAAATAACAGTACTTCTGATTGGAATATCGGTATAAGGCTGAAGAAAACTTGCACTGATAAATAGAAACTCACAAAGTATCTAAATACTCATAAAATACGCTCGATAATATAGAGAGAGAAAGAGAGAAAACTTTTTTTTGGTGTGATTTTCAATTCTAACTTAGCCCTCTATTTATAGGAAAATGTTAGCACGCCGAAGCAGACTTGACCTGCTACCTGATGGCTTTACCTGCTACTATTCCCACCCACCACATTTGAAATAAAATTCCAGCACATTTTTTCACCAACCATAGGTGGGGCCCACTCATTCTAGGATTTTTCACCAAAATGATAAATTTAGAAACTTCAACAATTTTTGAACCAGTCACCTCTTAAAATTCATACCAAATCATACGTTCATTTTTAACGGTTCCAAATTTATGGAAAATACTCAACTTATATATGTATAACATATCCAAAAATAACAACAATCCAACGGTCGGATTAAAAATTATAACTCACGTAATATATCTCAAGAACACTGATTGATCTTTTAATACCTCCAGTCCGACAAAATATTGATAAAAAACCTAAACATTAATTCCTTCATTTATAACCACATAAATAAATCCATCCTTTATATCCACATCAAATAAATATTTCCTTATCATATAAATCAATAAGTAATTATTCATAAATAATATTACAGAATCAAAATAATAACAACCAGGTGATTCCCGGGAAAGAGGGGGCTTTTTGATAAGGATTTCTCCTTACTGGCGCGCAATTAGGTGACCAAACCTCTCCTTGACAGAACTTTCTAGACATTGTCAATAATGTTATCTAATAATATTATTCATATAATATGAATAATTGATCTGATAATGGAGATACTGTGCAATGACAATTATTGAAACAACAATAACATAAAATATCAACGCAACAATTATTGAATCAATAAAATAAAATATTGAACAGTAATTACTATAACAATTATTGAGTAGTGCCTTCTTACGTAAGAATCAATAATTCAAAAATATTGTGCAATACCGTGTGCTACTATGCAACCATGCGTATTACTGTATTTTAACCACCAGGTATTCCAACAGTGTTAACGGTAATAACTACGCCGTTATTTATAAAAACTTAAACTTGTCGTTTTCTTCATCCGACAGTTATTCTATTGTGGGGCCCACAAATTGGCTGCACCATTGTACGAATATTCCCCGACAACAAGAATATTCCACGACCAAACGAATATTTCCGGACAACAATGAGTATTTTATAACCACTTGCGTATTTTGAAAAAAAAATTCACATATCACCCTTAACTTTAACTTTTTATCAATTTAACTATTTACTAAATAGAAAAATTGAATACTTTTATTTCATAAAATTTGGGGTCTTATAATCTCCACTCCTTATGAAATTTTGTCCTCGAAATTTACGTACCTGGTATTTCAAAGAGTTGAGAATACCTTGTTTTCATTTCAGATTCCATCTTCCTTGTCATCATGATTTCTCCATTGCTCATCTCCTATATTTCAAATATCATTCTAGAATACAGCTTCAAAACAAAGGTTAATTGACATATCACAATTTGTCAACTTAAGTAAGAAAATTCAACTTAGGTAGGAAACACACTAGCGAAGTATATTACTCGTCTCTCCCTTCATAGTTCTAATCCCGGATCTTCGCCAGAGATCATATCCCTAAGCTCTGATACCAAATGTGACGGCCCCCAAAATAGGTCCAATCCATCCAACCTATTTTGAGTCGCCAAATATATGGTACAGAAAATAACTACAACTTCATTACTACAATTATCGTGCAAAAATACAATAACACAAATGTTATGAGTTTTGATACAAATATATACCAACTGTGACTCATGTCCCAACCTTGGATAGCACGTCACAATGGCACCTTACATAAAGGTACAGTCAATAACTGTTTTAGAAATTAAAATCTTTGGAAAGGGCTCAAGAAAACCTTCGTACAAAGGAGGCCATGCGTCTAGGTTATAATAGATATCATATGCCCACAAAATTATCGTTGGTTGACCCAATAGACCCCAAAGAAAAACGAGAAGATTATTATCATGTTCTTCCCAATGGTGCATCTTTTCTTGACATATAACTATCTCCACTGTCTCTAATTCAGAATTATACTCCAACCAAACTCCAAGATTATATAGGTAGTGCTCGTTGATATATACTCAGTAAGTGGATGTGCACAACCCTATCTTATGATAACACGAGGTTGTATGTCATTAGACATCTTGTATGATAGTGGCAAAACACCCTTCCAACGTTGGGTTTGCCTCACCCTATTTGATTCACCAAATATAACTACTAAATGATGTATAAAATATAACACTTTTTTATACTATTTAGGGAGAACCTCCACAGCTAGAGACCAACGTTCTATTCCCCTATTATCCTCGCTCGACCCAGCTACACTCTTATTACCTGAAAGGAATTATGAAGAAAAAAGGTGAGCACAACTAGCCCAGTAAAGAATATCATGACTAAAGATAAATAAAGTATCAATAGTCTTCATCAGTAATAAATCAGAGATTTAGAACATATGGTAGATGATAAAACTTTTCAACCATAGTTGCAGCGGAACGAGCAATCCATTAGAAGAGTCAAATAGACCATAAAGTCTATTATCTTCTCCATGTTAAAAGTCCTCCAATAATATTTTATCCCTGTAACATTAATCAACAGTTCCTGTCCACAATCATGTGAATAACTCATAATCATAATTGTGGTTCTAAATTCATCTTCTCATCCAAGACGAAGATAATTTACATCACATGTCTTTACCTGAAACATCAAAGATCATGGTTATACCAAATCACAGTTCCTGTTCATAATCATACTAATAAATTCATCTTTGCACTACGGACCAAAGATATTCATTAACAGTTCATCTTTGCAGTACAGGCCAAAGATATTCAACAACATGCCATCTTTGCACTACAGGCCAAAGATATTCAACAACAGGTCATCTTTGCACTACGGGCCAAAGATATTCATCAATAATTCATCTTTACACTACAGGCCAAAGATATTAATATCTCAAAGAAATACATAATCATTTCAGAATTTATATGAACAATAATTATAACCATGTTGATCAATTCACCTTTGCACTAAAGCTAAAAATATTCAATTGTAAATTCAATGGTCATGATCATACTAGTCAACAATTCAACTTTGCACTACTGGCCAAAGAGAACTCATAGTCATGATCATACCAATAATCTACCCATTTTTACACTCAAGTCAAAGAGAAATTTCTTCACCAGGATTATAAAAATGTTATATATTATAATAAAAACAATATCATCAAAACATGAATTTAATTTCATGAGTAAGATTCATAAATCAACGATAATTTGGTCAAAAAAAGAAACCAATTTTTTCGTGAATAGTACCCGTGAATAGTAACATGTGAATAGTAACTTATGAATAGTAACTCGTGAATAGTAACTCATTAATAGTAACTCATGAATAGTAACTCGTATTCATACATAGTACTGTATACGTAAAATAATGTCATATACGTAAATAGTGCCATATACATGAATAATGTCGTATACATGAATAGTGTTGTATACGTGAATAATGTCGTATACGTGAATAGTATCGTATACGTGAATAGTAACCCCGACACAAAAAGTTCTAAATTTGATAAAAAGTTCAGACCAATATTTTGGCATAATGATATCGAAAGAAATAATATCATTTACGAAGAAAATAACATCCATTACCTCAAAATAACAGTACTTCTGATCTCAATATCGGTATAAGGCTGAAAAAAACTTGCACTGATAAATAGAAACTCACAAAGTATCTTGATACTCACAAAATACGCTCGATAATATAGAGAGAGTAAGAGAGAAAACTTGTTTCTGGTGTGATTTTCAATTATAACTTAGCCCTCTATTTATAGGAAAATGTTAGCATGCCGAAACAGACTTGACCTGCTACTATTCCCACCCACCACATTTGAAATAAAATTTCAGCACATTTCTTCACCAACCATAGATGGGGCCCACTCATTCTAGGATTTTTCACCAAAATGATAAATTTAAAAACTTCAACAATTTCTGAACCAGTCACCTCTTAAAATTCATAAAAAATCATACGTTTATTTTTAACGGTTCAAAATTTATGGACAAATACTCAACTTATATATGTATAACATATACAAAAATCACAACGATCCAACGGTCGGATTAAAAATTATAGCTCATGCAATATATCTCAAGAACACTGATTGATCTTTTAATACCTCTAGTCCGACAAAATATTGATAAAACACATCAACATTAATTCCTTCATTTATAACCACAAAAATAAATCCATCCTTTATATCCACATCAAATAAATATTTTCTTATCATATAAATCAATAATTAATTATTCACAAATAATATTACAGCATCACAATAATGACAACCAGGTGATTCCCAGGAAAGAGGGGGCTTTCCGATAAGGATTTCTCCTTACTGGCGTGCAATTAGGTGACCAAACCTCTCCTTGACAGAACTTTCTAGACATTGACAATAATGTTATCTAATAATATTATTCATATAATATGAATAATTGATCTGATAATGGAGATACTGTGCAATGACAATTATTGAAACAACAATAACATAAAATATCAACGCAACAATTATTGAATCAATAAAATAAAATATTGAACAGTAATTACTATAACAATTATTGAGTAGTGCCTTCTTACGTAAGAATCAATAATTCAAAAATGTTGTGCAATACCGTGTGCTACTATGCAACCACGCGTATTACTGTATTTTAACCATCAGGTATTCCAACAGTGTTAACGGTAACAACTACGCCGTTATTTATAAAAACTTAAACTTGTCATTTTATTCATCCGAAAGTTATTCTGTTATGTGGCCCAAAAATTGGCTGCGCCGTCGTACGAATATTCCCGACAACAAGAATATTCCTACGACCAAACGAATATTTCTCGACAACAATGATTATTTTATAACCACTTGCGTATTTAAAAAAATTTCACATATCACCCTTAACTTTAACTTTTTATCAATTTAACTATTTACTAAATAGAAAAATTGAATACTTTTATTTCATAAAATTTGGGTTCTTACAAATATTACACATGGAGAGAGAAATAAGAGAAGTAGTACAAAATTATCATTACTTTAAAAAGTCACTTATACAAAAAGATGGTGGTGATGGGGGGGTTTGTACTATGGGGAAAGGGAGGGAGCCAAGGAGGGCACAACACATGGACGAAAATTCAGTGGGGGCATGTGCCCCCTACCCCTAAGGTAGATCCACCTCTGGCTCTGTTATGCGCAATTGTCATTTGATTAGATCACTTGAGCAGATGTATTGATCCAGGTCTTAGGTAATTCCTGTACCTTAGAGATGATTCTTAGGGTGCGGGAATTAGAAGATTATACTCACTTTATTAATAATAGCTAGTGTTGCACAACAGGCCGGTCTGGGCCTGCCAGGCTTTGGCCGTTGACCAGGTCAGGCTAGGCCAGTCTTTGACTTTTGAGCCTTCAGGCCAGGCCAGGCCAGTCTTATGAAACAAAATTGTGGTCTAAAGAGATCTGTAGGCTAGACCAGGCCAGGCCAAGGCTGATCCGGTATAATTTTTTTTAAAAATTTTCTTGTGCATGTGGCTGGGCGCTGGGGGTTTGGGGCAGTGGTTGGGGGGACCCGAGCGGGTAATGAAGTCTGACGACTGGCCGCTGACAATTTGTACTGTTAAAGGGATGTTGACCTGTTGTGCAGGCAGCAGGCTATAGCATTGTTAATTTGTTATTAGTAGACTAGAGAGAAGATTGTTATTATTTTATTTTATTATGCCTTAATGGCTAATGCCTTGTTATGCCACTGATGTCAGTGATGGGCACCAACTAGTTAACTACCAAGCCACCAACCGTTCATCTCTAATCTCTCCATTTAAAAACAAATAACTAACAAGTCACAACTATTAGTTTATTTAATATTGTACCTATTATTATATTTAATTAATTAATTATGTAATTATATCTATAAATATTAATAAATCTTTAATCAACTAACTTATTAATATTAAATAAACTAACTAGTACGTTAATATTAAATTTTAATTAACCAACTTATGAATATTAAATAAACCAACTATTATATTGATATTAAAATTTAATCAACTAACTTATTAATATTAATAACTTATTAATATGAATCTTAAATAAACCAACTTTAAACTTGATTGATGTACTAATTAAAAGTAATGTATTATAATTTACAACTTATAAGTTACGACTTAATATTACAATAATGAATAACAAAATAATTAATAATTTATTAAATCAATAATTTGATGAACAATTATAACTTTATAACTTTAAAGTATAACTTAAACAATAAGCAATAATGAGTCGATTACAAATATTTGTCTTCAATTCTTCAAAAATTATTTATTCAAATATTCAAAAAAAGTATATCTTCAAGATTCATGAATGTACATTTTTGGCAATTCTTGCTCTGACTTCAAGATTTTCGGAGCTATATATGGCAAAAAGCACCTTTACCCTCATGTGATCCAATTGTATATTTTTAAAGTTCAGTGGCCAATTGATTACAAGTCGACGACCACAGGGGGTAAATGTATTTTTTGCCATATTCAAACCATTGAGAATTAATATTGCCCAAAAGAATCATTTAGTTGTTTAACAGGGAGAATCAACCTTCAACCTATTCATTTCTGGCATTTCTCCAAACAGGGAGTATGCATGAGAAAATTAAATTTGTTGAATTTAAGTACAATTCACATTAATAACTTTCAATTCCCTATGAAGTTGATACAGTCCATATCAATCTCCTCAGATGATGACAATTTCTTATAATTTGAATTTGAATTTGACGGACTATTTTTAGGCTATGTTTGTTTTGAAAGCGGGATTATAATCCATGTGATTATAATTTATGGGATTGTTAAGCCATTTTATAATTCCTAAACTAATAGTCTCAAGTTTAAATTTAAAAACAAATAAAACTCTGTAGTATAATCCGTGTAAACAAACATAGCCTTAAAAGAATTTACAATTTTATACAATATAATTAATTCAAGGGTGTTAAAAATTAAAATACTTATATTTTAAATCTAGTTGGTTCTTACATAATTTTTTGCCTATAAAATTAAAAATTAAGATGGAAGCTAGGTTCATGGAGAAATTTGGAATGTAAAAAAAGCAGTTTGTTTTTGATAATAGAACTCTTGATCATTTTGTCATCCTTCACATTAGTATTGCAAATGGTAACCGAAAAATTCGTATTCGTTCGCATCCTGTATTCGAAAAAAATAGGATATTATTAGTATTTAAAAAATAGATATATCCGTATTCGGTTTAAAGGTATCCATAAATAAACGGATACGAATATAGATATAGGCGTATTCGTATTCGTTTAACATCCGACCGTAAATGTATTCGGTAGATAGTGTATATCCGAATTCGGATTCGTATCCAGAATTCGTATCCAAATAACTTATATATATATATATATTATCATATAATAAGTAAAATAATTTTTTTAAAATGACATTCCTTATATAATAATTAGTTTTCACTATCATACAAAAATTATTCTAAAAATATATCATTTCACTTCTAAAAAGTAGGAAATAACACTTTTATTCTAACATTAATAAACTGAAATAAATTGATTTAACTTTTAAGTATAGTTAATAGATTTTTACTATTATAAATTTAAAATATCTAAAATGTATCATTTATCAAGAAAATTATATACTAGAAGAACAAACCTATAGTTATTAGCTTGTTATAAATTTTTTACTTTCAAAACTTACGTGCAATGTTGGGAGCGCGGGATCAATGAACAATATAATTCTATTGTTAAAATGTGTGAAGTCCAAATTAATTTAGAATTAATCTAGAAGGGAGTTGAATAATTAATTCACGTTAATAATTTTTTGTGTGGAGGGAGTATTTATTGTAAGACCCCAACTTATTATAATAAAATTAAAATTTTCTCTATTCATTATTCTAAATTAATAAGGTATTAATTTAATATAATGCTCTGGTTATGGGTGAAATATAAAAATTTTATAAAATAAGCAAGTGGTAGTAAAATATTCATTTTGTCGGGAAAATATTCGTTTGGTCGTGGAATATTCTTGTTGTCAGGGGAATATTCGTACGACGGCGCAGCCATTTGTGGGCCTCATAACAGAATAACTATCGGATGAAGAAAATGACAAATTTAAGTTTTTACAAATAACGGCAGTAGGTGTTACCGTTAACACTGTTGGAATACCCGGTGGTTAAAATACAGTAATACGCGTAGGTTGCACAGTAGCACACGGATTTTACACATTATTTTTTGAATTATTGATTCTTACGTAAGAATGCACTACTCAATAATTGTTACAGTAATTACTATTCAATATTTTATTTTATTGGTTCAATAATTGCTGCGTTGATATTTTATATTATTATTATTTCAATAATTGTCACTGCACAGTATTTCCCATTATCGGAATCAATAATTCATATTATTTGAATAATATTATGAGATAGCATTATTGGCAATGTCTAAAAAGTTCTGTCAAGGAGAGGTTAGGTCACCTAATTGTGCGCCTGTAAGGAGAAATCCTTATCGGAATACCCCATCTTTCCTGGGAACGGCTTGGTTGTCATAATTGTAATTCTGTAATATTATTTATGAATAATTAATTATTGATTTATATGATAAGGAAATATTTATCTTATGTAGATATAATTGAAAGAATTAATGTTGAGGTGTTTTTATCGGAATGGAGGATATTAAAAATTAAATCACTGTTCTTGAGATATATTGTGTGAGTTATAATTTTTAATCTGATCGTTTGATCGTTGTGATTTTTGGATATGTTATACATATATAAGTTGAGTATATATCCATAAATTTTGAATCGTTAAAAATTAAAGTATAATTTGTTATAAATTTTAAGAGGTAACTGATTCAGAAATAAGGTTTATAAATAATTTTGGTGGAAAATTCTAGAATTCAGTGGGCCCCACTTGTGGTTGGTGAAGAAATATGTTGAATTTTATTTCAAATGTGGTGGGTGGCAATAGTAGCAGGTAAAGCCATCAGGTAGCAGGTCAAGTCTGCTTCGGCGTGCTAACATTTTCCTATAAATAGAGGGCTATGTTAGAATTGAAAATCACACAAGAAATATAAGTTTTCTCTCTTTCTCTCTCTATATTATCGAGCGTATTTTGTGAGTATTTAGATACTTTGTGAGTTTCTATTTATCAGTGCAAGTTTTCTTTAGCCTTATACCAATATTTTGATCAGAAGTATTGTTATTTTGAGGTAAAAGATGTTGTTTTCTTCTTAAATGATATTATTTTCATCAATATCATTATACCGAAATATTGGTCTAAACTTTTTATCAAATCTAAATTTTTTTGTGTCGGATTACTATTCACGTATACGACACTATTCACGTATACGACACTATTCACGAATACGGCACTATTCACCGAAAAATGAAAATTTTTATTTTTGTCCAAGATGTTTATTATGGTTACTATCTTTGATTTTATCCATGTTTTGATCTTTATCTTTAAATTCTGCTTCAAAATTGGTTATTATGGAGTATTATTGATCTTGGATAAACTGTAATACGAATCCCTCATATTTGTCTTTCTGACTCATTGGATTCGTTTTCTTTAAAATATTTTTCATCATCCTCAGTCTTCAATGATGATATTACTAAATATCGTTGGCCTGTAGTGCAAAGATGAATGATTAACTGATGAATATCTTTTGACCCGTAGTGCAAAGATGAACAGGTGTTGTAAGACCCTAACTTTTATGAATAAAGAATAATTTTCTCGAAATATATTTTTAAATATTATGGTGTGGATTTGATATAATGTTATAGTTGTGGGTAATATTTACAAATTTTGCAAAGTAAACAAGTGGTTATATAATATTCGATTGGTCGAGGAATATTCGTTTTAACAGGAAATATTCGTACGAAGGCATAATCATTGGTGGACCCCACAATGGAAGTATTGTCGTAGTTAAAAAATGACAAAAATATCTTTCTATAAAAATAACGGCGGAGGTGTTACCTTTAAAACTGTTGAACTACCCGGTAGTAAAAGTATAGTAATAAGCGTGGTTGCATAGTAATACACGGTATTGATTATTGATGCTTATGTGAGAAGACACTCAGTTATACTCAATTAAAGCTACAGTAATTGCTACATCATATCTCTCATATTATTGATTCAATTATTGTTACAGTATCATCTACATAATATGATATATTATTAAATCAATAATTGAGACGACAAAGTTATTCATATTATTATTTGCAATATTGACAATATCTAGAAGTTCTATCAAGGAGAGGTTTGGTCACCTAATTGCGAGCCAATAAGGAGAAATCCTTATCGGAAAGTCCCCCTCTTTCCTGAGAACGACCTGGTTGTTAAATATTGTGAATTATAATATTAATGATGAATAAGTTCGTGTTGATTAAAGATCAATTTTATAGTTCCATTGTGTTGGACTTATTTGTGTTAGCATAATTGATGTCTGGAGATTATATTGTTCAATTGGGTATTCGGGACACTTTTTGTGTCGAGTTACTATTCATGAGTTACTATTCATGAATTACTATTCACGAGTTACTATCAATATGGACCGCTGGTGGAAAGAATAATAGTAAATCAATATGGATCGCTGGTTTAAAGTTTTAATAGTAAATCAGTATGGACCGTTGCTTTAAGTTTTAATAGTAAAACAATATGGACCGTCCGTTTAAAAGTAAATCAATCTGGATCGTTCATGAATTAGTTACTATTAAGTCCATTCTCCTATAAATAGAATCTCATTTCTTCATTATTTCTTACGAATTCACTGAAACTCTTGAGAGAGAAACTATAGAAAGAAAGATGAAAAGTATTCTGCTACTTCAGTATTCAGATTTTCTAAAGTAGGGAATATTATTTGTTGTACCCATAAGGGGTACTCTTTCTTTTTTATTCATGAAGAGAACTTCTGTTATTCCATTTTTTATTATTCTGTTGGAATAACCTGTATACGCGGGCTACCCTATATTTGGTAAAATTCTTCTGTTATTTCATTCTTATTATTCTGTTGGAATAACCTGTTTATGTGAAGTACCGCATACATGGTGAAATTCTTCTAATATTTCGTTCTTTATTATTCTGTCGGAATATCCTATCTGTGTGTTTACGCTGAACCTGGTTCCATTATTTATTATTCTGTCGGAATATCCTGTCTGTGCATTTACGCCGGACCTGGTTCCATTATTTATTATTTTGTCGGAATATCATGTCTGTGTGTTTACGCCGGACCTGGTTTCATTATTTATTATTCTGTTGGGAATAAACTGTCGGTGCAGTCTATCGCACGCATGGTGAATCCTTCTGTTATTCTATTTTTTATTATTCTGTTGGAATAACCTGTCTATGTGGATTACCATATGCATGGTGAATGATCATGTGTATTCATTCCTTATTAAATTTTGGAAATGATCTGTATACGTGGATTACCGCATGGTGGGTGAAAATCCATTTACAATTTCATATATTATAATATTCTCAGTTGGTTAAAGTTTTGGCTTCTATACTCCATGAAATTAGTGGAATATCCTTGATATTTGCGCTTCATCCAGTATCTTTTCATTGATATATTCTTCTGAGCATTCTTGAATTTTACTTCATAAAGCAGTATCATGTTGTCAATTTGGACGTTATTGAGTTCAGGATAAATTAACTTATAAATCTTTAAAATTTATTCTTGAACCTGTTTTATTGAATTGTCATCATCCCCATGCTTATATTATATTGAAAGTCATCTTTGGCTTATGTGCATAGATGGACTTTGTATGATTATGGCCAGGGATTATTCAGTATAATCATGACCGTAATGTGACGAATTATGTAGTAAAAGTCCTCATTTGCCTGTAGTTCATTGATGGACAATTGTTGGTATGATTATGACCTAGAGATTATTCGGTATAGTCATGACCATTGATGATTACATGAATATCCTTGGCCGTGGAGCAGGGATGATTCAATTTTATTTATTAAGCTGAGTCTCAGCGATAAAGTTGATGAAAAACTTTTTAAATCATAGAAGATAGTATATTTTATACCTTACTTGACTCTTCTAATGGATTGCTTGATCCGCTGCAGTTAAACTTGTTGTCTATTATATTCTATCAGTTTAACATTATTGAAGGCTAATGATAATTTATTCTGCATTATCTTAGTCATAATATTTCTTACTGGGCTAGTTGAGCTCACCCTTTCTTTCAATGTTCTCTTCAGGAAATGAGAACGTAGCTGAGACTAGTCGGGGAACATAGTGATGGTCCTAGATGGTGCATTAGTAGTCCTTACTATTCTGTGAAATAGTGTGATAATAAATATAATGAGGACTCCATTGAGTGTGGATATTGTCTAGATAACAATATTTGTATTAAAACTCACTAGCCTATGTTTTGTCGTATTTCACATGACTGTTGTATAATTAAGTTGTATTTGTATTCAGTACCATGTATCTGACGACTCAAGATGGTGATGTATACCTATTTTGGGGGTGTCACAGTTGGTATCAAAGCTTAGGGATATGATCCCTGGCTGAGATGTGAGATAATAACTAGGAGGGGAGAGACGGGGAATTCCTTCACTAGTATGAGATCGTGGAGTCAGTACAGATTAATACTCAGGATAATGTGCAACAGGAAGACAATAATCCTCAGGTGAACAACAACACCGACCAAATGGCGAACGACGGAATGTTTAGGAGCTTTCTGCAATTCGTACAACATCAGGCAAGAGAAACTCATGTCCATAATGTAGGTGGAAACACTAGAAACTCTCGGACGGTCATCGCTAAACAGTTCAAGGAACTGGGACCACCGAAGTTTATTGGAGAACCAAAACCACTTAAGGCGGATGCATGGATAAAGTAGATCACCAAGATATTTGATGTCTTGGGATGCTCCGAGGATAAAAAGGTTCCTTTTGCCACCTTTATGTTGCGAGGGGAGGCAGATTACTGGTGGGAATCTGTAAAGCGTACCCAGCCTGACACACTCAAGATGTCTTGGGAGAAGTTCCAAGAGCTGTTCAACGACAAATATTTTCCTGAAAGTATTCATCACATGAAGGAGGTGGAGTTTATCAAGTTGGAGCAAAATAATATGACCATGTTGCAATACGAGGCTAAATTTATGGAGTTATCCCGGTTTGCATCCCATTTTGTTGATAATGAGGAGCTAATGACGTGAATTTTTTTAAGAGGTTTGAAACCGGAGATACGTCAATATCTTATATCTCATAAATTGTGTTTGTATTCAGATGTTGTAAATAGGTTTCAGTTATAGGAGCGCGATAACAGGTCAATGCAACCAAGAGAAAGCAGCCGGCAGAATAAAAATACCATTGGTAACAGTCATCGAAGCGGTGACAACAAACGTGGAGGGAATCAACATGCCATAAATGGTAACCACTTCGGTGGTAATCATGGCCAAGACAATAAAAGTGGGAGTTTCAAGAAGAGGAGATTTAGTAATGTTGGAAGGACGTCAGCACCAGTACATGTTGTTAAGGAATGAGAACGACCGTCGGTCGTATGTTACAAATGTGGAGGGGAGGGACACATCAGTCCAAACTGTACGCAGCAGTCCAAAACATGTTACAATTGTGGAAGAGAAGGTCACTTAGCTCGATTTTATCGTGCACCGAAGTCAAGTCCAGCGAGGATGGAGGCATCAAAGTCTGTCCCAGACAAGACAAAATCGGTAGTTCAAGGGAGAGCGTTTGTTGTAACCTCCCAGAAAGCAAGGAACCCAAACGAGGTCATCACGGGTAAGCTTATCATAAACTCTAGTGAAGTATATACCTTATTTGATACCGGCTCTACCCATTCTTTTATTTCTCCTACTTGCGCTCAACGTTTAAATTTGACTCCAGAGAAATTGGACTTTGACTTAACGGTTGAAACTCCGTTGGGAGAAACCTTCATTACATCCATGGTTTATAAGTCTTGTTTGATTCAAATCGGTAAGCGCACATTACCTGTCGATCTTATTTCTTTAAAAATACTTGCGTTTGACGTAATTCTAGGGATTGATTGGTCAACTACTCATCATGCAAAAATTGGTTGTTTTCGTAAGGTTGTTAGTTTTCATATTCCTAATCAACCTATTATGAGAATTCAAGTGACCAAACCATTAAAATCAATCACGGTTATTTCAAGCCATAAAGCTATTCGTTTAACGGATGTCAAGCTTTCTTAGCTCATATCACAGATTTAAACAAAAATACGTCAGTTTTGAATGATATTTCTATTGTTAATAAATTTCCTGACGTATTCCTTGAAGAACTTCCTGACCTACCCCCAGAGCATGAAATTGAATTTTGTATCGACCTTGAACCTGGTACAAAACCCATTTCAAAAGCCCTATATCGAATGGCTCCTATTGAACTTCAGGAGTTAAAGACCCAATTGCAGGAATTGTTAGACATTGGTTTCATTCGTCCTAGTACGTCTCCTTGGGGTGCTCCTGTTCTATTCGTGAAGAAAAAGATGGGAGTATGCGACTTTATATTGACTACCGAGAATTGAACCATGTCACCATCAAGAATAGGTATCCGTTACCTCGCATTGATGACCTGTTTGACCACTTGCAAGGAGCACAATTCTTTTCAAAGATCGATCTTAGTTCTGGATATCATCAGCTGAAGGTTAAAACTAAGGATATTCCAAAGACTACCTTCAGAACTCGGTACGGACATTATGAATTCTTTGGTCATGTCTTTTAGATTGACTAATGCTCCTGCTGCCTTCATGGATATGATGAACCGAGTATTCAAGGAATATTTGGATCACTTTGTGGTTGCCTTTATTGATGACATCTCATATATTCCAAAAGCCGTGAAGATCATGAGAAACACTTGAGGCTGATACTCCAAAAGATTCGTGAAAACACGCTTTATGCCAAGTTGAAAAAATGTGAGTTCTGGCTTGAGGAAGTTGCATTCCTTGGGCATGTGATATCAAATCATGGAATATCTGTTGACCCAGCGAAGATTGAAGCAATTCAAATCTGGGAGCAACCAAGTTAGTGACCGAAGTACGTAGCTTTCTCGGCTTAGCTGGTTATTATCAGAGATTCGTGTAAGGATTTTCTCGAATCTCTACTTCATTAACTCAACTGACTCGAAAAGATACAAAGTTCGGTTGGAGCGAGAAATGTGAGAAGAGTTTTCAAGAAATCAAGAGAAGACTCATTTCAGCACCTGTCCTGACAATACCATCTGGCTCAGAGAGATTTGTCATCTACAGTGATGCTTCGAGCAAAGGGCTAGGATGTGTTCTCATGCAACATGGGAAAGTCATAGCATATGCCTCTCGGCAACTCAAAGAATATAAGAGGAATTATCCTACTCATGATCTAGAGTTGGCAGCTGTTGTCTTCGCACTCAAGATTTGGAGGCATTACCTATATGGAGAGAAGGTGGAGATCTATACGGATCATAAAAGCCACAAATATTTCTTCAACCAAAAGGAACTCAATATGCGGCAACGACGTTGGCTTGAACTGTTAAAAGATTATGATCATACCATTCAATACCATCCTGGAAAAACGAACGTAGTAGCTGACGCATTGAGTAGAAGATCATATGCGGGTACGAGTGCAATATTGTCAACACAAAGGCCAATTTTGTATGACTTACAAAGGATGAAGATAGAGTTAAAGACTCCGGGGACCCATGTGATGATGGCGAATATACGAGTAAAACCGACTTTAATCGATAAATTTAAAGCTGCTCAAGATACAGACCTGGAGCTGATACGTATGAGGAAGAAAGTGTAAGAAGGTGTTATTCCGGAAGTAAGAATCGCTGAAGAAGGAATACTTCGAGTCAACTCCAGACTTTGTCTTCCTAACGACCCTGATTTAAAGTATAAAATCATGATGGAGGCGCAAAAAACACCGTTTGCAATCCATCATGGGAGTACCAAAATGTATCATGATCTTCGACATACATTTTGGTGGAGAAATATGAAGAGAGAGATAGCGGAGTTTATCTCAAGGTGTTTAACTTGTCAAAGAGTCAAGGCAGAGCATCAAGTACCAAAAGGTCCATTGCAACCACTTGAAATTATAGAATGGAAGTGGGAGCACATTACCATGGATTTCATTACTGGTCTTCCCAAGGTTTCTCAAGGCATAGACGTAATTTGGGTCATTGTTGATAGATTAACCAAGTCTGCTCACTTCTTACCTATACGAGAAACTTATACACTTGAACGTCTTGCTCATATGTACATAAATGAGATTGTAAGACTGCATGGTATGCCAGTATCCATAATTTTTGATCGAGACCCAAGATTCACTTCATGATTTTGGATTAGTTTGCAGAAAGCTATGGGCACGAATTTATGATTTAGCTCGGCATATCATCCTCAGACGGACGGGCAGTCGGAGAGGACTATTCAAACTCTTGAAGATCTATTAAGACTCTGTGTTCTTGACTTCAAAGACCCGAACCACATTATTGAGTTAGAACCAGACGAGATAGAGGAAGATTTAACGTATGAAGAGTTGCCTGTTAAAATCTTGGATAAGAAGAATTATGTTCTACGCTCCAAGATTATACCTCAAGTTAAAGTTTTGTGGAAAAACCACGATGTGGAGGAAATGACTTGGGAGTTAAAATCTGAGATGAAGTCAAGGTATCCACATCTATTCGACATACCAGGTATGTATCTTAATTTCGAGGATAAAATTTCATAAGAAGGGGAGGTTGTAAGACCACAACTTTTATGAATAAATAATAATTTTCTCAAGATATATTTTTGAACATTATGGTGTGGATTTGATATAATGTTATAGTTGTAGGTAATAATTATAAATTTTGCAAAGTAAGCAAGTGGTTATATAATATTCGATTGGTTAGGGAATATTCGTTTTAACAGGGAATATTCGTACGACGGCACAATCATTGGTGGACCCCACAACGGAAGTATTGTCGTAGTTATAAAACGACAAAAATATCTTTCTATAAAAATAACGGCGGAGGTGTTGTCGTTAAAACTGTTGAATTGCCCGGTAGTAAAAGTACAGTAATACACGTGGTTGCATAGTAGCACACAGTATTGATTATTGATGCTTACGTGAGAAATCACTCAGTTATACTCAATTATTACTACAGTAATTGTTGCATCATATCTCTCATATTATTGATTCAATTATTGTTACAGTATCATCTACATAATATGATATATTATTAAATCAATAATTGAGACGACAAAGTTATTCATATTATTATTTGCAATATTGACAATGTCTAGAAGTTCTGTCAAAGAGGGTTTGGTCACCTAATTGCGCGTCAATAAGGAGAAATTCTTATCGGAAAGCCCCATCTTTCCTGGGAACGACCTGGTTGTTAAATATTGTGAATTATAATATTAATGATGAATAATTTCGTGTTGATTAAAGATAAATTTTATAGTTCCATTGTGTTAGACTTATTTGTATTAGTATAATTGATGTCTGAAGATTATATTATTCAATTGGGTATTCGGGACACTTTTCGTGTCGAGTTACTATTCATGAGTTACTATTCACGAGTTACTATTTATGAATTACTATTCATGAATTACTATTCACTAGTTACTATTCACGGGATACTATTCACCCGAAAGACATATTTCTGTTCGGACCAAATTATTTTTTGGTACAATATTATTTCATGAGGAGATGTGCTAATTTTTCAGACCGTTGGTTGAAGATATAATAGTAAATCAATATGGACCGCTGGTGGAAAGTATAATAGTAAATCAATATAGATCGCTGGTTTAAAGTTTTAATAGTAAATCAGTATAGACCGTTGCTTTAAGTTTTAATAGTAAATCAATATGGACCGTCCGTTTAAAAGTAAATCAATCTAGTCCGTTCATGAATTAGTTACTATTCAGTTTATTCTCCTATAAATAAAAGCTCATTACGAATTAGTTACTATTCAGTCTATTCTCCTATAAATAAAAGCTCTTACGAATTCATTGAAACTATAGAGAGAGAAACTATAGAGTGAAAAAAGAAAAGTATTCTGATACTTCACTACTTCAGTATTCAGTTTTTCTAAGGTAGGGAATATTATTTTTTGTACCCATAAGGTGTATTCTTTATTTTTTATTCATGAAGAGAACTTATGTTATTCCATTCTTTATTATTCTGTTGGAATAACCTGTATACGCGGGTTACCCTATACTTGGTGATATTCTTCTGTTATTTCATTCTTATTATTCTGTTGGAATAACTTGTTTATTCGAAGTACCGCATACAAGGTGAAATTCTTCTAATATTTCGTTCTTTATTATTCTGTCGGAATATCCTGTCTGTGCGTTTACGCCGGACCTAGTTCCATTATTTATTATTCTGTCGGAATATCCTGTCTGTGTGTTTACGCTGGACCTGATTGCATAATTTATTATTCTGTTGGAAATAACCTGTCGGTGCAGTCTATCGCACGCATGGTGAATCCTTCTGTTATTCCATTCTTTATTATTCTGTTGGAATAACCTGTCTATGTGAATTACCACATGCATGGTGAATGATCATGTGTATTCATTCCTTATTAAATTGTGGAAATGATCTGTATACATGGATTACCGCATGGTGGGTGAAAATCCATTTGCAATTTCATATATTATATTATTCTCAATTGGTTAAAGCTTCTATACTCCATGAAATTAGTGGAATATCCTTAATATTTGCGCTTCATCCAGTATCTTTTCATTGATATATTCTTTTGAGCATTCTTGAATTTTACTTCACAAAGAAGTATCATGTTGTCAATTTGGACGTTATTGAGTTCAGGATAAATTAACTTATAAATCTTTAAAATTTATTCTTGAATCTGTTTTATTGAATTGTCATCATCCCCATGCTTATATTATATTGAAAGTCATCTTTGGCTTACGTGCATAGATGGACTTGGTATGATTATGACCAGGGATTATTCGGTATAATCATGACCGTAATGTGATGAATGATGTGGTAAAAGTTCTCATTGGCATGTAGTTCATTGATGGACAATTGTTGATATGATTATGACTATGAATTATTCGGTATAGTCATGACCATTGATAATTACATGAATATCTTTGGCCGTGAAGCATGGATGATTCAATTTTATTTATTAAGCTGAGTCTCAGCGATAAAGTTGATGAAAAACTTTTTAAATCATAGAAGATAGTAAATTTTATACCTTACTTGACTCTTCTAATAGATTGCTTGATCCGCTGCAGTTAAACTTGTTGTCTATTATATTTTATCAGTTTAATATTATTGAAGGCTAATGATAATTTATTCTGCATTATCTTAGTCATAATATTTCTTACTGGGCTAGTTGAGCTCACCCTTTCTTTCACTGTTCTTTTCAGGAAATGAAAACGTAATTAGGATTAGTCGGGGAATAGAGTGATGGTCCTAGATGGTGCATTAGTAGTCCTCACTATTCTGCGAAATAGTGTGATAATAAATGAAATGTGGACTCCATTGAGTGTGGATATTGTCTAGATGATAATATTTATATTAAAACTCACAGCCTATATTTTATCGTATTTCACACGACTGTTGTATAATTAAGTTGTATTTGTATTCAATACCTTGTATCTGGCGACTCAAGATGGGTGATGTATACCTGTTTTGAGGGTGTCACAGGTGTTGAGATGAATATGACCAACTAGTGATATAAATAAATATCTTTTGTCTGTAGTGCAAAGATGAATATTTGATTATAGATGTATATTGATTAATGTTACAGGGATAAAATATTGATGATGGAATTTTAAATCTTAGAAGATAGTAGAACTCATTCTCTACTTGACTCTTCTAATGGTTTAATGTTTCCACAGCAGTTGTTGATCTAAAACTTGTTGTCTATAATATTTTATCAGCTTTTTCTCTGTTGAAAACTAATGATAATTTATTGTATATTATCTTAGTCATAATATTCTTTACTGGGCTAGTTGAGATCACCCTTTTTCTTTTTGTTCCAATTTTTTTCTCAAGAGGTGAAAACATAGCAGGAACTAGCCGGGGTATGGATTGATGGTTCAGGATAGTTGTATTAGTAGTACTCACTATTTTATAAAATAATGTATCAATAATTATAATGAGGACTCCTTTTGAGTTTGTATACTCTCTATTAGACAATAGTTGTATTCAAACTCACAGTATGCGTGTTATCATATTTTGCAAGACAATTGTATTATTGAAATTATATTTGTTTATGTACCATGTATTTGGCGACTCAGAAGGGGTGATGTATATCTATTTTGGGGGCGTCACATTTATCATTTTTATTTGTCCAATTATTTAAAAATTAGAAGTCAAAATATTTAAAGTAAATTCAAAGTAAATTTTGGATCAAGTTGGATTAATTAGTTGTCAAGTTATCACGTATACATTACAACTCGCACTCTCCATAAATATAATAAAATAAAATAAACTTTTTATAACTATGTAAATTACAATCTATGTATTGAAGATAAATTATAAATAAAAGCTCCATAAATATATTATTAAAATTTTAATCTAGTATTTGAGAAAAATAATTAAATATTCAATATAAATTTTTGAATCTAATTATAAATTATAAATATTTATATACACTACAGTATTATTCCACACATAAAGAATAAATATTTATACATTAATAAATAAAACATTCATTTTAAAATTTAGAATTTCAAAACTTATGAAAAATTATTTGAATTGTAATTTAGAACATTGATTATTATATTTATATTATTAAAAATAAATAAATTAATATTTATTTATTAATAAATTATATTTTAAAACTCATTATTTTTTTAATCTAGTTATAGTTAGAGATATAAATGATAATCCAAAAATAAAATTTATATTCATCCGTATCCGGATTAAAAAAAAAAAGATATTTTCGTATTCGAAAAAAATATTTATAATATCTGTATTCAATTTAAAATTCAATTTAAAGGTATACGTAACCCTAATTCACATTATTACATTAGTGATGACACATACCACTATAATTCTATAAATTTAACTGAAAATTAAGAATTTCCATCATCCAGAAAACCAAATTAGTATCTCATACCTCAACATATGGTTTCACAAATTCCAAATTACACCATTAATTAAAACAAAAATACGAAAAAAATAATTATTAAGCAAAAGTAACAACAGCTTCAGCAGATTCACCAGCAACAACACTAGTAGTAGTCTCCTCGATATCAGTGACAAGAGTCCACTCCGGCGGCAACTCGGGGAGAGGAGGGTACACGGTGGGCCCACGCTTTATATCCCATGGCTGAGTCTTCTTCGGCCTTGTTTTCCGGTGGTGGGCGGTAGCCTTCTTCTGCGGCCGCGAAGAGCTCTCTATCACCAATCCGCAACCACCGCCGCCCACTCTCAGCTGCGGCGTTGCCTTCACCGGCGCACCTCCGCCGCGAGACGACGGAGGAAATGAACAAGTTTGGGGCACAACCACCAGCCTGCTGCCGAAAATTGCCGAAACTGACATTTTCCCTTTTTGTGCTACTGAGAAAGTGAGAATGGATTGAAATTGAAATTAAGAAGTACGAATTTGGATAAGATCTCTGCACCCTTTCGTTGGGATTACAATTTGCCCTTATCGTTTATGTTTTGTTTGCCTTTTTATACGCTGTCGTTTTAATGTTGGTGAAAATTATGAGGATAAGTTTTAGACTGGCTCGAGTGGGTGCTGCACAAGATGGGCTTCTGAAAATTTCCATTATTCTTAAAGAACATATTAATGGATAATATATATGGGCCTAAAGTATTTCAAAAGGCTCTTATTGTTTTTAAGAGAATAAATTATTTAAAGATTGTTTACAAAATTAGTGTTTTACATTATCCAGTAATAATAATAAAATTAATGAAATACCCACCGTAGTTGGCAGGTTTTATTGATTACACAATTAATAATTTTACACGGACCGATTTTTTTGCGACATTTTAGTGACCGGCTGATGTGGCACAGCCACATCAGTATGAGAGAGAAAGTGAAAGAAAAAAGAGAAAAAGGGTTCGTATACAACAACTTCACCAAAGTCAGACTTCACCTCTCTCTCCCTTTACCAATATCAGACTCTCTCTCCCGCCCAAAATCAGACTTCGCCATCTACAAATTTCCACCCAAAATCCGAAGCAAAATTAGCAACAAGAGAGGTATGCATACACATATTATATATATGATGTACGAATATTGATAATATATATATATGTATATATTTATGCCCTAAAATTGATTTCAAGATTTTGAAACCCATTTTTTTTATGATGCTCTTCTTCTCTCTCTTTGCTTCACAAAACCCATTTAATCTTTCTCTTATGCTATCAATAAGCTCAGATTCTCATATTTCTCATGATGTAATTTTATATTGTGAATGTTGTTCATTTGGGTGCCAACTAAATGTGGTATTGAAAATAGAAAAACTTTGGTAATGAATGAATAGAAATCAACTGAATGTGATATTGAAAATTCAGTGTTGATTTATTTATTTATTTTATACCTTTTTTTATTAATTTTCTTCAACCATTCTTTTCCCTTGAATTTTTTGGAGCTCCAAACAAAGCATATATGTAGAGTCAAGTAAAGGGTTTTCTAAATAATATTGAATATCTCAACTTGTTTTTATGTTTTCTAGTAAACTAATTTAATGTCATACACTTTTTTATATATCTATGCCATGTAGTTAATATATTTTATAAATTTGCAGAAATGGCATGTAGTGATGAGTTCAATTCAAGTATGAGAATGAATGATATTGAGGAATGTGTTATGGCGGAGGATTTAGTAGAAAGTGAAGAAGTTGATGAAGTTATTAGAGATCCGGAAGTAGGAATGGAGTTTGATTCCGTTGATTTATACATGGAATATTACACTAATTATGGTAACCAAAATGGATTTCCGGTGAAAATAAGATCAACGGAAAAAGGAGAAAATGGAGAGACTAAATTTGTGGTTCTTGCATGTGCTCGGTCAGGATGTTCAATAAGCAACTCAAAGAATGCCTTCAAATTACGCCCTGTTAGCAAAACTGGTTGCAATGCTAAGATTAGGGCTGCAGTAGTCGAAGACAGAAAAGTGCGAGTAAAGACTCTAACACTTGATCATAATCATCAGTTGAGCCCGAGAAAATCTAGATTTTATAAGAAAAATCGGATTATGAGCAAGTATGTGAAAGGGAGACTTGAACTTAACGATAGAGCTGGTATTAGACCAAATAAAAATTTTAGTTCTTTATTGGTTGAAGCTGGTGGGCATGAGAATGTGTCCTTTTCACAGAAAGATTATTACAATTATCTTGACAAAGTTAGGCGATTAAGACTTGGTGATGGGGATGCTATGGCACTTCAAAACTACTTCCAAAAAATACAAGCTAATAATACAAATTTTTATTATGAATGGATTTGGATGATGATGGGAGACTATGAAATGTCTTTTGGGCAGATGCAAGGAGTAGGACAGTTTACGAGGAGTTTGGGGATCTCATTACCTTTGACACAGCATACTTAACTAATAAGTATGACATGCCATTTGCCCCATTTGTTGGAGTTAATCATCACGGTCAGTCAGTACTCTTAGGTTGTGGATTAATATCTCACGAGGATATTGAGTCATTTAGTTGGCTTTTTAAAACTTGGCTTGCGTGTATGAATGGTCGTGCTCCTACCGCAACAATCACTGACCAAGATAAAGCAATGAAGAAGGCAATTAAAATTGTGTTCCCAAATGCGCGGCATAGGTGGCGCTTGTGGCATATTATGAAGTAGTTGTCAGAGAAATTAAGTGGTTGCAATCAATATGAATCTATCAAATATTCAATGCAAAAAGAAGTTTATGATTCATTGACTTATAAAGAATTTGAAGAGCGATGGGTTAGTTTCATTGAGAATTTTAACTTGAAAGAGAATGCATGGTTGACTGGGTTATACGATGAGAGAAGTCGTTGGGCGCCGACATTTTTAAAGAATAATTTTTGGGCTGAATGTCCTCAACTCAAAGAAGTGAAAGTATGAATGCTTTTTTTGATGGTTACGTGCATTCAAGGACAACCTTGAAACAATTTGTTGAGCAGTATGAGAATGCATTAAGAAGTAAGGTGCAAAAAGAGAATGAGGCGGATTTTAATTCCTTCGACCATTGGATTCCATGCATTACTGATTATCCATTTGAGAAACAATTTCAAGATGCTTATACCACGACAAAATTCAAGGAATTTCAAGAAGAGGTAAAAGGAAAGCTTTATTGTGCCATTGATTCAGTTAAAGTAGAATGTGACTTTGAGGTATACTGATGTTACACAAGATATGTTTTGAGGGACTCGATGTGAGACCCCGAATTTTATGAAATAAAAGTATTCAATTTTTCTATTTTGGTAAATAGTTAAATTGATAAAAGTTTAAAGTTAAGGTTGATATGTGAAAATTTTTCAAAGTAGACAAGTTGTCATAAAATACCCAGTTACTATTCACTTTAGTATTGTTCACTCGAGTATTTGGGGCACTTTTTATGTCAGAATACTATTCACGAGTTACTATTCACCCGAATATTATTCACTCGAGTATTTGGGGTATTTTTGTGTTAGGGTACTATTCACAAGATACTATTTCTAAAGTACTATTCACGGGGTACTATTCACCTGAAAAATATATTTCTTATCAGTCCAAATTATTTTTGGGTACAATATTATTCCATGAGAAGATGTGCTAATTTTTCAGACCGTTGGTTGAAATTATAATAGTAAATCAATATGGATCGTTGATTTAAAGTTTTAATAGTAACTTGTCCCTTCAGTTTTTTAAGAGTTATTCGTCCCTTCAGTTTTCCAAGAGTTATTTGTCCCTTCAGTTTTCCAAGAGTTATTTGCCCCTTCGGTGTTTCAAGAGTTATTTGCCCCTTCGGTGTTTCAAGAATTAATTGCCCCTTCGCAAATAGTAGTTGTCTCTTCAATATTACCAAGAGTCATTTTGGTCTTTCGTTAAGACCAAGAGCCATTTTCCATTTTTCTATAAATAGAAGCTCATTCCTTCATTATTTCTTACGAATTCACTGAAACTATAGAGAGAGAAACTATAGAGAGAATTCTTCTTCTATAATCTTGAGCGTATTTCTTTAGAGTTTAGGAAAGCTTTGTGCATAGTACAGGTTTTCTTCGAGTATATCCTCGCCCTACCAGTCGCATTATTGTGTAGGGGATATTATTTTTGTGCTCGTAATGGGTATTCTTTCGTTCTTATTCATGAAGAGAACTTCTGTTATTTCATTCTTTATTATTATGTTGGAATAACCTGTCTATGCAAAGTACTGCATACATGGTGAAATTCTTCTAATATTCGTTCTTTATTATTCTGTCCGAATATGCCTGTCTGTGCGTTTACGCTGGACCTGGTTCCATTATTTATTATTCTGTCAGAATATCCTTGTCTAGTGCGTTTACGCCGGACCTGGTTTCATTATTTATTATTCTATCGAAATATCCTGTCTGAGCGTTTACGCCGGACCCGGTTCCATTATTTATTATTCTGTTGAGAATAACCTGTCTGTACGGTCTCTATCGCATGCATGGTGAATCCTTCTGTTATTCCATTCTTTATTATCCTGTTGGAATAACCTGTCTATGTGAATTACCACATGCATGGTGAACGATCCTTTGTATTTCATTCCTTGTTAAATTGTGGAAATGATTGTTTACGTAGATTATGATGAAAGCCATAATAAAAGCATTGGACTAATGAAAATCATGGGTATATGTGGTATTAGTAAGTTTTATGATGAGTTATGTTGGTTATTATGTGAAAACATGAAAGTTTCTTAGAAATCACAAAGGGTTGAAAAATCAGATTTGGTGAAAATAGAACATGAGATTCAATTGACCATATCTCCTATTATATTTTAAATTTTTGAGTGTGGTCAAGTTCTAGAGTTAGGTCTATGAGTTTTGTAACTTATCCAAGTGGAATCACTGAAAAAGGTGTTGTAGATTTTCGTGTGGACTGATTTTAGCAAAGTACGAAAACTGTAAAATATGAAAAAGGTTGCTGCCATGATTTTAAAAGGGCTGTCTCGGCCACTTAATTTGTGAGAAAAATTCTGGCCTTTTGAGACATGAACGCATATGGTATAAAGTACCTCCTGTCCAAAAATGAGCTCATTCTGACTTAAAATGAGCAAGTTATGACCATTTCAATATTTAGGTTTTTTCGACGAAGAACGCTATAACCGGAGTTCTATAACTCCGATGATCATGAAATTTAAACTGGAAGTTCACGTTAACATGTGTAAGATCTTGCCAAGATTAGAGAATTTCTGGAGTTAACTGTGAAGTAGCTAATTTCTTAAGGAATTAATTAGAAATTAATTTTTGAAAAATAGTAAATGATTTTTAAAAATTTCGAGAAAAATATATGTTCAATATGGGACTATATTATGCTTAATCCCAAAAAAGAATAATTTTTTGGACTGATTTGGTATTTTTTTATGAAAATAATCTAGTTACGAGTAAATAAGACGTTATTAGTTCTTGGTTAAATTAATTCTTGAACTTGTTTTATTGAATTCTTATATCATTGTCATCATCCTCATATTTATATTTTATTGAAAGTCATCTATGGCTTGTAGTGCATAGATGGAGTTGGTATGATTATGAGCAGGGGTTATTCGGTATAATCATGACTGTAATGTTACAAATGACGTGGTAAAAGTCCTAATTGGCCCGTAGTGCATTGATGGACAGTTTTTGGTATGATTATGGCTATGGATTCTCTTCGGCCAAGGGTGCAAAGATGAATTATTTTATAGCATGATCAAGACCGTTGATAAAAACACGATTATCTTTGGCCCGTAGTGCATGGATAATTTGTGGTTGTGATACTAATGAAAAAGTCATCATTGGCCCGTAGTGCATTGATGGACAGTTTTTGGTATGATTATGGCTATGGATTCTCTTCGGCCAAGGGTGCAAAGATGAATTGTTTTATGGCATGATCAGGACCGTTGATGAAAACACAATTATCTTTGGCCCTGTAGTGCATGGATAATTCGTGGTCGTGATACTAAAGAATATCCTTGGCCTGTAGTGCAGGGATGATTTGATGATGTGGATTAATTATTGAGCTGAGGCTCAGCAATGAAATATTAATTCATGGATGTGATAATAATGAATATCCTTGGCCGTAGTGCATGGATAATTCATGGATGTGATTTTAACGAATATCCTTGGCCGTAGTGCAGGGGTGATTTGATGATGTGGATTATTTGTCAAGTTGAGTCTCAGCATTATTGGTTTTACAGTTGTATATCTTTGGCCTGTAGTGCAAAGATGAATTTATTAGTATGATTATGAGCAGGAATTGTGATTTGGTATAACCATGATTTGTGATATTTCAGGTGAAGATAGGTGATGAGAATCATCTTCGTCCTGGGTGAGAAAAGGGAATTCTGAATCACAATTATGATTATGAGTTATTCATATGATTGTAGACAGGAATTGTTGATTGATGTTACATGGATAAAACATTATTGGTGGACTTTTAACACGGAGAAGATAATAGACCTGATGGTCTATTTGACTCTTTTAATGGATTGCTCGTTCCACTGTAACTATGGTTGAAAAGCTTTATCATATACCATATGTTCTAAATCTCTGATTTATTATTGACGAAAGCTATTGATAATTAAATTATCTTTAGTCATGATATTCTTTACTGGGCTAGTTGTGCTCACCCTTTCTGTTTCAAAATTTCTTACAGGTAATAAGAGTGTTGCCGTAAGAGTGTTGCCGGGTCGAGTGGGGATAACAGGGGAATAGAGCAGTGGTCTCTAGCTGTGGAGGTTCTCCCTAAACAGTATAGAAAAGTGTGATTTATTCTATACAATGTTTAGTAGTTATATTTGATGAATCAAATAGGGTGAGGTGAACCCAACTTTGGAAGGGTGTTTTGCCACTATCATTCAAAATGTTTAATGACATACAACCTCGTGTTATTATAAAATAGGGTTGTGCGCATCCACTTGTTGAATATATCTACGGGCACTACCTATATGATCTTGGAGTTGATTTAAAATATAATATTCACTTGGAAACAGTGGAGATAGTTATATATCAAGCGAAGACTCACTATTGGAAAGAAGGTGATAGTAATATTCTCATTTTTCTTTGGAGTTTATTGGGTCAACCAAGGATAATTCTGTGGCCATATGATATCTATTAAAACCTAGACGCATGGCCTCCCATGTACGAAGGTTTCCTTGAGCACTTCCCAAAGATTTTAATTTCTAAAACAGTTTTTGACTATACTTTTATGTAAAGTATCATTGTAAGGTTGTGGTCGAGGCATCATGAGAGTTACATACATTTGTATTAAAACTCATATTTAACTGTGGTCGTATTCTACACGATAGCTCAACAGTTGTATAAATGAAGTTGTTTTTGATTTATGTACCATATATCCGGCTACTCAAGATGGGTGATGTATACCTAATTTTGGGGGCGTCACACTCGAGAAGTCACTTTTAAAGTTTATTTTAAAGAAGATGAATGTATCATTAAGTGCGATTATCAATTATTTGAGTTCAGAGGAATATTATGTAGACATGCCCTTACGGTGTTGCTGAAAAAAGGAGTTCTAACCTTACCGGATAAATTCATTCTTCGAAGGTGGAGGAAAGACGTGAAGAGGTGTCATAAGAAGGTTAAGATAATATATTCTGATTGGACGTTGAATCCAGAAAATGAACGTTTTGATAGGTTGTGCAACTCTTTTTATGAAGCGGCAGCCTTGGTGACAGATAATGAAGATAAGACAAAAGTTGTTATGCATTGGATTAAAAAACTTGTTAATGTACTAAAAGAAGATGATGGAACATGTGAAAGTAATCATTCGACTCCTTCCAAATAAGGCACCCATGCGGGTAGTGGTTGTAAAAAAAGCAACAATATTTGTAGTCCTTTGTCGGTTCATCGTAAAGGTCAACCTCGCTTTAAAAGGCTTCATTCTAAGATTGAAAAAGTTGTTAGAAGCATAAGAGTGAGGAAAGGGAAAAAGAATGAGAAAGAGATAGAGAAAGTGAAAGAGAAAGGGAAAGGGAAACAGAAAGAGAAAGGGAAAGACAAGGCCATTGAACATAACATGAATTTCACTAATTTGGTAAACATTTTTCTTTAATTTTTTCAAATGTAAAAACTTATTTATTTAGATTAAATGTATGTCTTATTTTACTGCTTTTTCTTTTGTGTAGATTTCTCAAGATGACTATTTTGTAAGCGTACTCAATAACCCATATCAAGTCGAACATCAAGTTGAACATGGTCCAGAAGACTACACGAGACATGGTGCAATAGATCTTAATTTACAGGTTTGTCACTAATTTATATGAATAAATCATATTCTTAAAGGTTTTAATTTATACGAATGATCATTATTTTAAACATTTCAGGCTGGAGACTTCTCCACTAACGCAAATCTGCAATCATCACATGTTAATGACTTTCCATTTGCCACAAATTATGATGTCTATTATGGAGGGGGTTTCCCCATTTCAAGTATAATGTCTTATTTTACTACTTTCTCTTTCATTTTGTGGTGTCTTATTGGATGTTATTTGTTGCTAAAAACCACCATTTTACTTTTCTTGTTGCAGGATTACTATAATCCATATTGGAGGAGTGGTGAACGATGTGATCCGAACAATAGGAGCAATTAACATTATTCAAAATGATTTCAAAATGACTATATCTTGATTCTCTGTTCTTGTGATGTGGTGATGGTGCAATGCATCCTTATAAATTCCATTTCTGTTTCTTTAAATCTAATACTTTTGAATGCTATATGTCACATCCGACACTAACTTGGTTGATTTGGCCTTCAGGACGACACTAAATCTAGTACTTCTGTTTCTTTAAATCTATTCGAAAGATGATGTTGTTTATGCTTGTAATTTATTCATACAATTATTATACAAGTATGAGCTAAAGTTCTTTCTAGTTTGTACACCAAGTATTCATGTTCTGTCTTGTATACAATAGGTTTACTGTAAGAAACTAAGAGTACACATCTTTGGGAAATCATTTTTGTTTAAACTAGTTCCTTTTGTTTAGGAAGATTATGGTCTTTTATGTAACAGACAACAAGGTTTTGAAATTAAGGCAGCTAAGCTGGATGGATTGATGCAACACCCAGCTAGATAAAATTTAAGATAAACACCAACAAGTACTTTCAAAATGCCATGAGAACAAAACCACACACTTGCTCAACAAATATATACTCGTGCACAAGATCACTATAATATTTAACATCAGTGATTGTTCTCTTAACTATTGCAATTAAGGGAATAAATATTGTTATTTTTTCAATTAAAAATAAATTGAAGTGCCATAGCATAAATTGTTGCTAGACTCGTTATGTGGCACAACACATAAACCTATTCAATGAATAACAATCCAAAAATTAATAAACATACACATGCACTACAACTCTTCTTTCTCTCTTCTCGAATTTTCCAATTTACTTTTTCTTTTCAAGTCACCCAAACAAACCTCCAGCACCGCCGCCCCCATTGCAGTCGTACCTACAACCACCACGAATTTCTTCTCTCTTCCTTTTCTTCATCTCCCATCATTCTCAGCACCAACTGCCATAATAAAACCCAAAATCCCAAAAACATAATCCAACCCATTTCGATTTTACTTCCTTTTTCTTCTCATTCTCATTGTTTTCTTCCTCTCCCGTCATTCTCAGCACCAGTTGCCATAATAAAACCCAAAATCCCAAAAAACATAATGCATACCTCTCTTGTTGCAGATTTTGCTGGATTTTGGGCCGAAAGTAGATGGCGACTTTGGTGAGAAAGGGAGAGAGAGTGTGATATTGGTTGCAGCGGGAGAGAGAGTGTGATATTGGTAAAGGGAGAGAGAGGTGAAGTCTGACTTTGGTGAAGTTGTTGTATATGGACTCTTTTTCTCTTTTTTTTCTTTCACTTTCTCTCTCATACTGATGTGGCAGCCACATCAGCCGGTCACTAAAATGTCGCCAAAAACCGGTCCGTGTAGAATTATTGTGTAACAATTGAACTTTTGATTTTTTAAATTACCCCACTAAATTAATTATTATTTTGAGATTGAGTCATTCCGTTAAAAAAGATAAACGGATGTTAATTTTTTATCGACAAAATTAATGAATTACCCATTGTAGTTGTCATGTTTAACTTATTACACCATTGAACTTTTAACTTTTTAAATTATCCCATTAAACTAATTAAAAAATAATTATTTTAAATATTTTTAAAAATAATTATTATTTTCAGTAAAAAATATTAAAAACTTTATTCCCCCCATAAAATGAGTGAAGTTAATTCTCTGATCAATAAAAGTTAAATACTAAAAGTGGATAATAAATAATGTGATTGGTTATTATTATTGGACGTAGGTATGTATGGTGGTGCATCAACAACTAATTATAATTTGATAAATGATTTTGAAAACTATTTTTTAAAAAATTCTTTTGTATGTGTAGCATTATTATTATTTTTATCTTACTTATTTATAAGTTCATATCTACTTGTTTAGATTAATGGTTAATTATTAAACACTCAATCATGTAATGGTTTTAAAAGAAAAGATATTTGGTATCTATTTAGGACCTAAGGGATCCCAAGAAAAATGTTAGTTATGTTTGGGGCAATAATTTTAGGCACACCCCATTTACAATATTCATACTTTCCTATTTAATACTATCGGCCCAACAAACAAACTACTTCAACTTATGAGGAAATATATTGTACTTGATGGCTTATTATATACTCCACTACCAAGAGCGGATATGATAGGGATCCGGTTATCATAAAGTTAACTTTATGATAAGTTGACAAATTGAGTAATACAATACGGACATGTCCTGACCTGTGTGATTAGACCCTAATGTAGTATTTGATACTCTTTTTAGTCTTATTTCTCTTTGGCCTATAGGGTAAGAAGTAGGGCGGTAAATGGTAACCGAAAAATTCGTATTCGTCCATATCTGTATTCGAAAAAAGCGGATATTATTCGCATTCGAAAAAAAATGGATATATCCGTATTCGGTTTAAAGGTATCCGTAAATAAACGGATACGAATACGGATATAGGCGTATTCGTATTCGATTAACATCCGTCCATAACTATATCCGGCGGATACGGATATTTGGATTCCAATATCCGGAATCCGTATCCGAATAACTTATATATATATATATATACACACACACACACTCTTAATATTTACATTAATTAAGTTATTAATTAATGTAAATTATTAATTAATAATTTATCTATATAATTTGTTAATAATTTAATATATACATATATATATATATATATTAATATATAATATATGTATTTATTAATAACTTACATTCATTTATATAAGCTATTAATATATATTTATATATATATATACACGTATATATTAATAATTTACATTCATTTATATAAGTTATTAATATATATATATATATATGTGTGTGTGTGTGTATTAATAACTTACATTCATTAATTAATCACTAGCATTCATTTATATAAGTTATTAATATATATATATATATATATATATATATATATATATATATATATATATATATATATATATATATACACACACACACATATATAAATTAATAACTTATAATCATTATTTAATAACTTACATATATAAATTATAAATATTCATCCATAATCCAGTATGATAATGTTCTTGTATGATAATGTTCAATGAAGGATGTTCAATGGTGTATGCATCAAGTTAAGTTAAGATGCAAATTAATCTTGTAATTTTTATGATGATTTGTTTGACATTTTTCTACCCTTATGATTAGGATGTTTAATTAATATTATGGTTTAAATATTAAATTGTGTTTAATTAATATGTATGATTTAAACTTTAATTTTTTTTTCGTAAATATTTTGAATGAATTTTATATTAGTTTACTGATAAACGAATTCGGATATTCAGATATCTGAATAATTTTTCTATTCGGATAAAATAAACGGTAACAGATATTATCCGTATTCAAATATTTTTTCGAATATCGGATATGAATAATATTTTTAAAATTCGCCGGATACGGATAACGAATTGATTTTTTCGGATACGGATATACCTGTATATGTATCCGTTTAATACCGTTTACACCCCTAGTCGTCAAATGGGTCCCTTCCTAGCCATTACCCGATAATAATGGGAGTGATTAGCTTGAAATTAATTTTGGTAAATTGACTAGTACAGTGTCAATTAGGGCTGTAAATGGTAATCGAAAAATTCGTATTTGTCCGCATCCATATTCGAAAAAAGCGGATATTATTCGCATTAGAAAAAAATGGATATATCCGTATTCGGTTTAAAGGTATACGTAAATAAACGGATACGAATATGGATATAGGCGTATTCGTATTCGATTAACATCCGTCCGTAAATTTATCCGGCGGATACGGATATCCGGATTCCGATATCCGGAATCCATATCCGAATAACTTATATATATATATATATATATATATATATATATATATATATATATATATATATATATATGAATAACTTATATATATATACACACACACACACTTAATATTTACATTAATTAAGTTATTAATTAATGTAAATTATTAATTAATAATTTACCTATATAAGTTGTTAATAATTTAATATATATACATATATATATATATATTGTAAGACCCCAAATTATTATTAATTGAAATTTAATTTCCTCTATTTATTATTTTGAAATAGTAAGGGTTGATTTGATTAATGTGTTTAGTTATGGGTAAAATGCGCAAATATTTCAAATAAACAAGTAGTTATAAAATACTCATTGTTGTTGGAGAATATTCGTTTGGTCGTGGAATATTCTTGTTGTTGGAGAATATTCGTACGACGGCGCAGCCTTGTGTGGGCCCCATAACGGAAAGCAATTGGATGAAGAAAACGACAAGTATAAGTTGTTTGTAAATAACAGCGTAGTTGTTACCGTTAATACTGTTGGAATAACCGGTGGTTAAAATACAGTAATACGCGTTGTTGCACAGTAGCACACAGTATTGCACCAATTATTGATTCTTACGTAAGAAGGCACTACTCAATAATTGTTACAGTAATTACTGTTCAGTATTTTATTTTATTGATTCAATAATTGTTGCGTTGATATTTTATATTACGGTTGTTTCAATAATTGTCACAACACAGTATCCCCAAAATAGGTATACATCACTCATTCTGAGTTGTCAATACATGGTACAGAAATAACTACAACTTTATTATTACAACAGTAAAACTGTGAGTTTGAATACAAACATTATCTTCTAGACAATATCTATACTCAAATAAATCCTCATCACATTTATTGATATATTATTTTACAAAAATGGTGAGGACTACTAAACAACTCTCTCTAGAACCTTCATTCCATACCCCGACTCGTACTCGCTATATTCTCGCCTCCTGAGAAGAAAAATGGAACAAAAAGAAAAAGAGTGAGCTCAACTAGCTCAGTAAAGAATATCATGACTAAGATAATATACAACAAATTATATTTAATCTTTAATAGGTAAAAAATCTAATAGAATACAATAGAAAACAAGTTTTAAATCAATATTTACAGGGGAAATAATAATTCATTAGAAGAGTTAAGTAGAGAATGCAAACTACTATCTTCTATGTATGAATTTAAAAGTTCATCGTCTCTCTTTTATCCCTGTAACATCAATCAATATATATCTGGAATCAAATATTCATCTTTGCACTACAGGCCAAAGATATTCATCAGTTGGTCATGTTCATCTAAACACATGTTCATCTTTGCACTACGGGCCAAAGATATTCATCAGAAATCATTCATCTTTGCACTTCGGCATAATGATATTAGAAGAAATAATATCATTTTAAAAAAAATATCCCTTTCCTCAAAAGATCAGTACTTCTAGCTGAAACACCGAATATAGGCTATGACTTAAACTTGCACCGAATAGCAATACTCAAAATATACTCAAAATAATCACAAGAATACGCTCGATAATATAGAGAGAGAAAACTTCAGTTTCGGGTGTGATTTTTAATTCTAACCTAAGCACCCTATTTATAGGAAAATGCTTAGAACACCAAAGTAGAAAATTTAATATAATATTAATATATATAAATTTTTCCTACACACACTCTTATAAACTGAAATCAACTCATTTCAACAACCAACCAAGCCCACCAAACATATCAAAAACGTTTTTCTAATTTAAAATAATTTAAACTTCCAAAAATCAATTATTTCGGAACTCCGGAACTTCAATAATTCATAACAAATATCCCATTTATCAGAAAAATCGAATCTCGCGATTTTTATAGGAAATTCAATTCTCTACAACTTTACAGAAGAAAGTTTTTTCAAATTCCAAACAGAAATTGACCGAAATCCACAAACGGGAGATTTTACAGGCTATAATCAAATTTCGGTCAATAATTGTGTCCACCAACACACAAAATATGTGTTAAATATTTAATGTCACAAAAATACTCTTCCTCCTCGTATACTCATATATCCCACATTTATTATAAAAATATCACCGTTAATATATTATTAAAATAATATATTTAAATAAATTATTTTATCAGAAAAAGATAAAATATTAATTTTCAACAATGGTCATATTAAAAATTTTCTCCATCTATATCCACATAAAATCAATATTTTTCTCATCATATAAATCAATAATTAATTATTCACAAATAATATTACAGAATCACAGTACTGGCAACCAGGCCGTTCCCAGGAAAGAGGGGGCTTTCCAATAAGGATCTCTCCTTACTGGCGCACAATTAGGTGACCAAACCACTCCTTAGACATAACTTTATAGACATTGTCAATAATATTTTTTAATAATATTATTCAGATAATATGAATTATTGTTTCGATAATGGAAAATACTGTGTAATGATAATTTATTGAAACAACAGTAATATAAAATATCAATGCAGCAATTATTGAATCAATAAAATAAAATACTGAATAGTAATTACTGTAACCATTATTGAGTAGTGTCTACTTACGTAAGAATCAATAATTGGTGCAATACCGTGTGCTACTGTGTTTTAACCACCGAGTATTTTAACAGTATTAACGGTAACAACTACGCCGTTATTTTTAAACAACTTACATTTGTCGTTTTCTTCATCCAATCGTTTTCCATTATGGGGCCCACACATGGTTGTGCCGTCGTACGAATATTCCTCGACAGTACGAATATTCCACGACCAAACAAATATTCCCCGACAACAATGAATATTTTATAACCACTTGCTTATTTTGAAATATTTGCGTATTTTACCCATAACTATCCACATTAATCAAATCAACCCTTACTATTTCAAAATAATAAATAGAGAAAATTAAATTTCATTAATAATAAGTTGGGGTCTTACAACCTACCCTCCTTATGAAATTTCGTCCTTGAAATTGACGTACGTACCTGGTGTTTCGAAAAGGTGAGGATACCTCGCTTTCATTTCTGTTTCCAATTCCCAAGTCATTTCCTTTATAGTATGATTCCTCCACAGAACTTTAACTTGTAGTATGACCTTTGTTCGTAGGACATGCTCCTTCCTATCCAAAATCTTGACAGGTACCTCTTCGTATGTTAAGTCTTCGGCTATCTCGTCCGGTTCTAACTCTATAACGTGGTTCGGGTCTTTCACATATTTACGAAGTACAGATATGTGAAACACATTATGAACACGAGACATACTCAGAGGTAACGCGAGTCTATAGGCTACATTTCCTACTCGGTCAAGAATTTGAATTGGAACAATAAATCGTGGATTGAGCTTTCCTCTCTTCCCAAATCTTGTAACTCCCTTCCATGGAGCAACTCATAACAATACATGATCCCCTATACTAAATTCCACGTCCTTTCGATGAAGATCCGCATAACTCTTTTGTCGATCTTGTGCCGTTTGTATACGTTATCGAATCATTTGGATCTTTTCGGTAGTCATACGTACTAAGTCGGGTCCCAACAATGTTTATTCACCCACCTCATCCAACATATTGGAGAGTGACACTTTCGTCCATATAATGCTTCAAATGGAGCCACACCTATACTTGTCTGATAACTGTTGCTGTAGGAGAATTTCACAAATGGTAAATACTTATCCCAACTGCCCTTGAATTCTAGGACACAGAGTCTTAATAAATCTTCAAGAGTTTGAATAGTCATCTCTGATTGTCCGTCCGTTTGAGGATGGTTTGCCAAACTGAATTATAAATCCGTGCCCATAGCTTTTTTCAAGCTAACCCAAAATCTTGAAGTGAATCTTTGGTCACGATCTGAAACTATGGATACTGGCAAGCCATGAAACCTCACAATCTCATTTACATATATACTAGCAAGACGTTCAAGGGAATAAGTCTCTCGTATCGGCAAGAAATGAGCAGACTTGTTTAATCTATCAACAATAACCCAAATGACATTGATGCCTTGAGAAACCGTAGGAATACCCATAACGAAATTTATGGTAATGTGTTCCCACTTCCATTTCGGAATCTCAAGTGTTTGCAACGGACCCTTAGTTACTAAATGCTCTGCCTTTACACGTTGACAAGTTAAACACATCGAGATAAACTTTGCAATCTCTCTCTTCATATTGTTCCACCAAAATGTATGTCGAAGATCACGAAACATTTTAGTACTTCTAGGATGGATTGAAAATGGTGTATTGTGTGCCTCCATCATAATCTTGTACTTCAAATCAGAGTCGTTAGGAACACAAAGTCTAGAGTGGACTCGAAGTATTCCTTCTTCAACAATTCTCGCTTCCAGAATAGCTCCTTCTTGTACTTTCTTCTTCATACGCATTAGCTCCAGGTCGGTGGCTTGAGCAACCTTAACTTTTTCTATTTAAGTTGGCTCTATGCGTATACTTGACATCATCGCACTCGTTCCTGCATATAATCTTCTACTCAACGCGTCAGCTACCACGTTCGCTTTTTCAGGATGGTATTAAATAGTGTGGTCGTAGTCTTTCAATAGCTCGAGCCAACGTCGCTGCCGCATGTTGAGTTCTTTTTAAGTGAAGAAATATTTAAGGCTTTTATGGTCTGAATATATCTCCACTTTCTCCCCATATAGATAGTGCCTCCAGATCTTTAGCGCGAAAATGACTGCTACCAACTCTAGATCATGAGTAGGATAATTCCTCTTATACTCTTTAAGTTGTCGCGAGGCATAGGCTATGACTTTCCCACGTTGCATGACAACACATCATAACCCTTTGCCTGAAGCTTCGCTATAGATAACAAATCCATCCGTACCAGATGGTATTGTTAGAACAGGTGCCGAAATGAGTCTCCTCTTGAGCTCTTGGAAACTCTTCTCGCATTCTTCGTTCCAAACGAATTTTGTATCCTTCCGAGTTAGCTGGGTTAATGGAGTAGCGATTCGAGAAAACCCTTTCACGAATCTCCGATAATAACCAGCTAAGCCCAAAAAGCTACGTACTTCAGTCACCGACTTCGGTTGCTCCCAACTTTGTATTGCTTCAATCTTCGCCGGATCAACAGATACTCCATGTTTCGACACCACGTGCCCAAGGAATGCTACTTCCTCAAGCCAGAACTTGCATTTCTTCAATTTGGCATATAGTTTGTTTTCACGAAGCCTTTGGAGTACCAGCTTCAAATGGTGCTCATGATCTTCACGACTTTTGGAATATATGAGGATGTCATCAATAAAAACAACAACGAACTGATCCAAATATTCCTTGAATACTCATTTCATCATATCCATGAAAGCCTCAGGAGCATTAGTCAATCCAAAAGACATGACTAAGAATTCATAATGCCCATACCGAGTTCTGAAGGAAGTCTTTGGAATATCCTTAGTTCTAATCTTCAGCTGATGATATCCAGAACGAAGATCGATCTTTGAAAAGAATTGTGCTTCTTGTAACTGGTCAAACAGGTCATCAATACGATGTAGAGGATACCTATTCTTGATGGTGACATGGTTCAATTCCCGATAGTCAATAAAAAGTCGCATACTCCCATCTTTCTTCTTTACGAATAAAACAGGAGCACCCCAAGGAGATGTACTAGTACGAATGAAACCGATGTCCAATAATTCCTGTAGTTGGACCTTTAACTCCTGAAGTTCAATAGGAGCAATTCAATATGGGGTTTTAGAAATGCACTTTGTACCAGGTTCAAGATCAATAAAGAATTCAGCTTCACGTTCTGGGGGTAGACCGGGAAGTTCTTCAGGAAATACGTCAGGAAAGTCAATAACAACAGGAATATTATTCAAATTTGACGTGTCTTTATTCAAATCCATAACATGGGCTAAGAAAGCTTGACATTCATTTCTCAATAAACGAATAGCTTTATGATTAGATATGACAGTGATTGATTTTAATGGTTTAGTTGCTTGAATTCGTACAACAGGTTGGTTAGGAATATGAAAAATAACAACCTTACGAAAACAATCAATTTTGGCATGATGATTAGTTAACCAATCAATCCCTAAAATCACATCAAAAGCAATTATCTTTAAAGAAATAAGGTCAACAGGTAAGGTGATGGTGCCAACTTGAATCAAACAAGATTTATAAACAGTGGATGTGATGAAAGTTTCTCCTAACGGAGTTTCCACAGATAGGTCAAAGTCTAATTTCTCCGGAGTCAAGTTTAAACGTTAAGCACAAGCAGGAGAGATAAATGAATGGGTAGCACCGGTATCAAGTAAGGTATAAACTTCGCAAGAATTTATAAATAGTTTACCCGTGATCACCTCGTTTGGGTTCCTCGTATTTTGACCAGTCACAACAAACGCTCTTTCAGGAACCGTTGACTTTGACTTTTCTGGGACAGTCTTTTGAGTCACCGTCCCCACTGAACTAGGTTTTGCTACCGTATAATCTCGAGCGATATGTCCTTCCTTTCCACAATTATAGCATACATTGAACTGTTGTGGGCAGTTTGGACTGATATGTCCCTCTTTCTCGCATTTATAGCATATGACCGGTGGTCGTTCTCCTCCTTTAGAACCAGTTACTGCCGGCACTGTCGTCTTCACATGGTCGTTGTTAAATCTCCTCTTTTTAAAATCTCCTCCTGACTCGCTTCTTCTATTTTCATGGCCATGATTACCACCAGAGTGGTTACCATTTTTGTCAGTCTTTTTCTTTCTCCGCTGGTTATCGTTGTTTTGTTGACTGCTATCTCCTGTATGATCCTGATTGTGGTCCCTCGGTTGACCGTACTCGTTATCTCGCTCTAATAATTGAGCCCTGTTTACAACATCTAAATAGAGAGAAAATTTATGAGAAATGAGATATTGTCGTATGTCGGGTTTCAAACCTCTCAGAAACATCCTCGTCATACGTTCCTCATTCTCCACCAAATGAGGTACAAACCTGAGACACCGTCATGTTGTTTTGTTCTAATCTGATGAAATCCACTTCCTTCATATGACGAATATCTTGGTAATTTGTTTGACCCATGTTTCCTCCATGATCGGATCTGGCTTTCCCTTAAATTTCGGTGGTCCCAACTCTTTGAACTGTTTGGCTGTGACAACCCGTGAATTGCTATCATTTCTTCCTGTATTTTGAACATGAGTCTCCCTCGTCTGATTTTGCATGAACTGCAAAAAGCTTCTAAACATCCCCTCGTTCATCATCTGCTCAGTGGTGTTGTTCACAGGAGGAACATTGTCAGCCTGTTGCATGTTCTCCTTGTTGGTGAGTACAGACGTCTCGACGGTCTCATTTCCACTGTTAATATTCTCAGTCGACATTCTCAAATACTGTCATAAAACAAGGGTTAATTAAGGAAATCAATATATCACATAATATCCCTATATACTGACCAACTAACAAATAAGCATAGGTAGGACACACTAGCGAAGGATTTACTCGTCTCTCCCCTCCTAGTTCTATTCCCCGATCTCCGCCAGAGATCATATCCCTAAGCTCTGATACCAACTGTGACACCCCCAAAATAGGTATACATCACCCATTCTGAGTTGTCAATACATGGTACAGAAATAACTACAACTTTATTATTACAACAGTAAAACTGTGAGTTTGAATACAAACATTATCTTCTAGACAATATCTATACTCAAATAAATCATCATCACATTTATAGATATATTATTTTACAAAAATGGTGAGGACTACTAAACAACTCTCTCTAGAACCTTCATTCCATACCCCGATTCGTACTCGCTATATTCTCGCCTCCTGAGAAGAAAAATGGAACAAAAAGGAAAAGGGTGAGCTCAACTAGCCCAGTAAAGAATATTATGACTAAGATAATAAACAACAAATTATCATTAGTCTTCAACGGGGAAAAAATCTAATAGAATACAATAGACAACAAGTTTTAAATCAATATTTGCAGCGGAATAATAATTCATTAGAAGAGTTAAGTAGAGAATGCAAACTACTATCTTCTATGTATGAATTTAAAAGTTCATCGTCTATCTTTTATCCCTGTAACATCAATCAATATATATCTGGAATCAAATATTCATCTTTGCACTACAGGCCAAAGATATTCATCAGTTGGTCATGTTCATCTAAACACCTGTTCATCTTTGCACTACGGGCCAAAGATATTCATCAAAAATCATTCATCTTTGCGCTACAGGCCAAAGATATTCAATAATATCATCATTTAAGACTGAGGATGATGAATTTTTTTTTAAAGAAACGAATTCAGTGAAACAAAATGACAAGGATTAAGGATTAAGGATTCGTACTTTGTTTTAACCATGTCCAAAAATACCTCAAAAATAATCATAGTGGTGTAAAATTCAAGAATGATCAAAACATGGATACAATCAAAGCTAGTATCCACAATAGATATTTTAGACGAAAAGGAAAATTTTTATTTTTTGATGAATAGTGTCGTATTCGTGAATAGTGTCGTATACGTGAATAGTACCGTATACGTGAATAGTAACTCCAACACAAAAAGTTCCAAATTTGATTAAAAGTTCAGATCAATACTTCGGCATAATGATATTAGAAGAAATAATATCATTTTAAAAAAATAATATCTCTTACCTCAAAAGATCAGTACTTCTAGCTGAAACACCGGATATAGGCTATTAGTTGAACTTGCACCGAATAGCAATACTCAAAATAATCACAAGAATACGCTCGATAATATAGAGAGAGAAAACTTCAGTTTCGGGTGTGATTTTTCAATTCTAACCTAAGCACCCAATTTATAGAAAAATGCTTAGAACACCAAAGTAGAAAATTTAATATAATATTAATATATATAAAATTTTTCCTACGCACACGCTTATAAACTGAAATCAGCTCATTTCAAAAACCAACCAAGCCCACCAAACATATCAAAAACGTTTTTCTAATTTAAAATAATTTAAACTTCCAAAAATTAATTATTTCGGAACTCCGGAATATCAATAATTCATAACAAATAGCCCTTTTATCAGAAATTCAAATCTCATGATTTTTTATAGGAAATTCAATTCTCTACAACTTTGCAGAAGAAAGTTTTTTCAAATTCCAAACAAAAATTGACCGAAATCCATAAACGGAAGATTTTACAGGCTATAATCAAATTTCGGTCAATAATTGTGTCCACCAACACACAAAATATGTGTTAAACATTTAATGTCACAAAAATACTCTTCCTCCTCATATACTCATATATCCCACATTCATTATAAAAATATCACCGTTAATATATTATTAAAATAATATATTTAAATAAATTATTTTATCAAAAAAAGATAAAATATTAATTTTCAGCAATTATCACATTAAAAATTTTCTCCAACTATATCCACATAAAATCAATATTTTTCTCATCATATAAATCAATAATTAATTATTCATAAATAATATTACAGAATCACAGTACTGGCAACCAGGTCGTTCCTAGGAAAGAGGGGGATTTCCAATAAGAATCTCTCCTTACTAGCGCGCAATTAGGTGACCAAACCTCTCATTAGACAGAACTTTCTAGACTTTGCCAATAATTAATGTTTTCTAATAATATTATTCAGATAATATGAATTATTGCTTCGATAATGGAAAATATTGTGTAATGACAATTTATTGAAACAACAGCAATATAAAATATCAATGCAGCAATTATTGAATCAATAAAATAAAATACTGAACAGTAATTACTGTAACCATTATTGAGTAGTGTTTTCTTACGTAAGAATCAATAATTGGTGCAATACCGTGTGCTACTGTGTTTTAACCACCGAGTATTTTAACAGTATTAACGGTAACAACTACGCCGTTATTTTTAAATAACTTATATTTGTCGTTTTCTTCATCCAATCGCTTTCCGTTTGGGGCCCACACATGGCTGCGCCGTTGTACGAATATTCTCCGACAGTACGAATATTCCACGACCAAACGAATATTCCCCGATAACAATGAATATTTTATAACCACTTGCTTATTTTGAAATATTTGCGTATTTTACCCATAACTATCCACATTAATCAAATCAACCCTTACTATTTCAAAATAATAAATAGAGAAAATTAAATTTCATTAATAATAAGTTGGGGTCTTACAGTATTTTCCATTATCGAAGGAATAATTCATATTATCTAAATAATATTATTAGAAAATATTATTGGTAATGTCTAGAAAGTTCTGTCTAAGGAGAGGTTTGGTCACCTAATTGCGCGCTAGTAAGGAAAAATTCTTATTGGAAAGTCCCCCTCTTTCCTGGGAACGGCCTGGTTGCCAGTACTGTGATTCTGTAATATTATTTGTGAATAATTAATTATTGATTTATATGATGAGGAAAATATTGATTTTATGTGGAAATAGATGGAGAAATTTTTTTTAAAGTGACAATTGTTAAAAATTGATATTTTATCTTTTCTGATAAAATAATATTTTATTATATTATTATAATATAATAATGATGATATTTTTACAATGAATGTGGGATATATGAGTATATGAGGATGAGGAGTATTTTTGTAGCAAAAGTTGATTAACACATGTTTTGTGTGTTGGTGGACCCCATTTCTTGACTGAAATTTGATTATAACCTGTAAAATCGTCCGTATGTGGATTTCAGTCAATTTCTGTTTGGAATTTGGAAAAACTTTCTTCTGCAAAGTTGTAAAGAATTAAATTTCCTATAAAAAGACGCAAGATTCAAATTTTTGATAAAAGGGCTATTTATTATGAATTATTGAAGTTCCGAAGTTTCGAAATAATTGAATTTGGAAGTTTTAATTATTTTAATTAAGAAAAACATTTTTATTGTTTTGGTTGGCCCCCATGTGTTGTAAACATACTGAATTCAGGAGTCTAAGTGGGCGTAGGAAATTTTTTTATAATATATTAATATTATATTAAATTTTTTGCTTTGGTGTTCTAAGCATTTTTCTATAAATAGGGTACTTTGGTTAGAATTGAAAATCACACCAGAAACTAAAGATTTCTCTCTCTTTCTCTCTCTATAATATCGAGCGTATTTGCGAGTATTTTAGTACTTTTAGTATTGATATACGGTGCAAGTTCTTTCAGCACTATATCCAGTATTCTAGTCAGAAGTACTATTCTTTCTGAGGTAAGTGATGTTATTTTATTCGAAAATGATATTATTTCTTCAATATCATTACGCCGAAATATTGGTTGGAAATTTTTATCAAATTTAAAACTTTTCACGTCGGGGTTACTATTCATGAGTTACTATTCATGAGTTATTATTCACGAGTTACTATTCACGAGTACTATTCACGAAGCATGATGATGTTTTTTATGAAATTTTTATCTTTTGGTGTCGGAGTTACTATTCACGTATATGGCACTATTCACATATACGACACTATTCACGAATACGACACTATTCACAGAAAAATTAAATTTTCTTTTCTGTGTCCAAGATTGTCTGTTATAGTTCCTATCTTTGATTGGATCTATGTTTTGGTCTTCATTCTTAAATTTTACTCTACTCTGGTTATTTATGAAGTATTTTCGAAGTTAAGTTATTTAAAGTATAAATCTTTAATACTTGTTCTTTTGTTTCAATAGATTCGTTTTCTTGAAAATATTTTTCATCATCCTCAGTCCTAAATGATGATATTTCTGAATATCTTTGGCCTGTAGTGCAAAGATGAATGATTTTATAATGAATATCTTTGGCCCGTAGTGCAAAGATGAACAGGTGTTGAAATGAACATGACCAACTGATGAATATCTTTGGACTATAGTGCAAAGATGACTATATGATTCAAGATGTATATTGATTGATGTTATAGGGATAAAATATTGATGATGAACTTTTAAATCTTAGAAGATAGTAGAATTCTTTCTCTACTTGACTCTTCTAATGGATTGTTGTTCCGCTGCAGTTGTTGATCTAAAACTTGCTGTCTATTATATTTTATCAGATTTTTCCCTGTTGAAGACTAATGATAAATTACTGTATATTATCTTAGTCATAATATTCTTTACCAGGCTAGTTGAGCTCACCATTTTCCTTTTTGTTCCATTTTTCTTCTTAGTAGGTGAGAACATGGCAGGAACTAGTCGGGGTGTGGAGTAATGGTTCAAGACAGTTGTTTTAGTAGTCCTCACTATTTTGTAAAATAGTTTATCAATAATTGTAATGAGGATTTATTTGAGTGTGGATATTGTCTAGAAGACAGTATTTGTATTTAAACTCACAGTTTATGTGTTGTTATATTTTGCACGATAATTGTATTAATGAAGTTGTAGTTATTTCTTTACCATATATTTGGCGACTCAGAATGGGTGATGTATACCTATTTTGGGGGCGTCACAGTTGGTATCAGAGCTTAGGGATATGATCTCCGGCAGAGATCGGAGAATAGAACTAGGAGGGGAAGACGAGTAAATCCTTCGTTAGTGTGTCCTACCTAAGCTTATTTGGTGATCGATCATAGTATAGGGGTATTTGGCGTAATACCTATGATCGATCATAGTATAATGGCGTAATCGTTAGCGTTAACACTGTTGGAATACCCGGTGGGTAAAGTAAAGTAATACGCGTTGTTGCACAGTAGCACACGATATTGCACAATATTTATGAATTATTGATTCTTACGTAAGAAGACACTACTCAATAATTGTTACAGTAATTAATGTTTAATATTTTATTTTATTGAGTCAATAATTGCTACGTTGATATTTTATATTATTGTTGTTCAATAATTGTCACTGCACACTATTTCCCATTATCAGATCAATAATTCATATTATTTGAATAATATTATTAGATTCCATTATTGACAATGTCTAGAAAGTTCTGTCAAAGAGAGGTTTGGTCACCTAATTGCGCGCCAGTAAGGAGAAATTCTTATCGGAAAGCCCCCTATTTCCTGAGAACTGCCTGGTTGTCATTATTGTGATTCTGTAATATTATTTGTGAATAATTAATTATTGATTTATATGAAAATGAAATATTTATTTGATGTGGATATAAATGATGGATTTATTTATGTGGTTATAAATGAAGGAATTAATGTTGAGGTGTTTTATCAGTATTTTGTCAAATTGGAAGTATTAAAATATCAAATCGGTGTTCTTAAAGCTCTATTGCGTGAGTTATAATTTTAATCCGACCGTTGGAACGTTGTGATTTTTGGATATGTTATACATATATAAGTTGAGTATATGTTCACAAATTTTGAACCGTTAAAAATTAACGCATGATTTGTTATGAATTTTAAGGAGTGTTAAAAATCATTCGTTTATAGGTTTCAGATATTTTTTGTCTGGAATTTGGAAAAACTTAAAGCTACAAAATTGTAGAGAATTCGATTTCGTGTGGAATGGACATAAAATTCGTATTTTTCTGATAAACGAGCTATTTTATATGAATTATTGAAGTTTCAGAAAATAAAATGATTTATATTTAAATTATGGGTGGGACCCATTTTTTATTTTTTTTTTTGAAAACATGTGCTAGAATTGTTTTGTCAAATGTGGTGGCTGGTCTTTGATGGCTGGTGGCGTAGGAAATGAGAAAATAATAATAATATTTTATTATTTTAGTCTCCTTTGGCGTTCTAGCATTTTCCTATAAATAGGCGCTTAAGTTAGAATTGAAAAGGATACCAGAAACAAGTTTTCTTTCTCTCTATATTGTCGAGCATAATTTTATGAGTATTTAGATACTTTGAGAGTTGCTATCGAGAACAAGGTTCCTTCGGCTTTACATCTGATATTCCAGTCAGAAGTATTGCTGTTTTGAGGTAAGAGATTGTAAGGGTTGTTATGTTTTTCAGTTTCGTAATTTTTCTGACCTTAAAAAATTCTGGAAAAATTTGAAATGATAATTTGATGAGTTTTCTTGATTGTATCCAAAATGGCAATTTTTGGATGTATAGATTAGAAGTTATGAATTTTATGGGAAAAGACTATTTTAAAAGTAAACCCTTATAACTCCTTGTGGTTAACTCCAAAATTGGTAAAATTTTTATTGGGAATACATGTATATAACAAAAGTATACTCTGTAAATTTCTGAATTTTTGGACAAAAGTACAATTTATGATAAATGTCTAAATATTTGACAGTTTTGGCCATATGAAAAATAGTAAATGAATTTTAAAAATTTCAAGAAAAATATATGTTCAATATGAGACTATATTCTGTTAAATCCCAGAAAAGAAATATTGTTGGGACTGATTTGATATTTTTCATGAAAATGGACTAGATATTAGTAAATAAATTAAATATGTTATGTGAAGTAAGAAAATTGGAAAATAGAATTTTATGGCTTGAGAATCCTATATGAGGTATATGCATATTTTTGATGAGGGTTTTGGTTATTTGTGATGAAATCTTATGGGTTGGTATTTTAGGATGATTAAATGTATTATTTAGTAAAGTGTAAACAATTAAAATAAATTATTTATAAGTTTAGGAAATGTTATTATTTCAATATCATTACACCAAAATATTGGTATGGATTTTATTGTGGAATTTCTACCTTTTTCATGTCAGGGTTTCTATTCATGAGTTACTATTCACGAGTTACTATTCACGGATACTACTCACGATAAAATTGGTTTCTTTTTCTGACCAAATTATCGTTTATTTATGAATCTTACTCTTGAAATTAAATCCATGTTTTGATCATATTGTTTTTATTATAATATATAACATTTTTATAATTCTGGTGAATAAATTTCTCTTTGACCTGAGTGTAAAGATTGGTAGATTATTGATATGATCGTAACTATGGATTCTCTTTGGCCAGTAGTGCAAAGTTGAATTGTTGACTGGTATGATCATGACCATTGAATTTATAATTAAATATCTTTAGCTTAAGTGCAAAGGTGAATTGATCAACATTGTTATAATTATTGTTTATATAAATTTTGAAATAATTATATATTTCTTTGAGATATTAATATCTTTGGCCAGTAGTGCAAAGATGATCTGTTGTTGAATATCTTTGGCCCGTAGTGAAAAGATGAACTATTATTGAATATCTTTGGCCTGTAGTGCAAAGATGACTTGTTGTTGAATATCTTTGGCCTGTAGTGCAAAGATGAACTGTTGATGAATATCTTTGGCCGTAGTGCAAAGATGAATTTATTAGTATGATTATGAACATGAACTGTGATTTGGTATAACCATGATCTTTGATGTTTCAGGTGAAGACATATGATGAAAATTATCTTCGTCCTAAATGCGAAGAGGAATTTAGAATCACAATTATGATTATGAGTTATTCATATGATTGTGGACCAGAACTGTTGATTGATGTTTCAGGGATAAAATATTGTTGGTGGATTTTTAACATGGAGAAGATAATAGACTTTATGGTTTATTTGACTCTTCTAATGGATGGCTCGTTCCGCTGGAACTATGGTTGAAAATTTAACCATCTACCATATGTTCTAAATCTCTGATTTATTACTGTTGAAAGCTATTGATAATTTATTTATTTTTAGTCATGATATTCTTTACTGGGCTAGTTGAGCTCACCCTTTTGCTTCACAATTCCTTTCAAGTAATAAGAGTGTAGTTGGGTCGAGCGGGGGTAACAAGGGAATAGAACGGTGGTCTCTAGCTGTGGAGTTCTCCCTAAACAGTATAGAAAAGTGTGTTGTATTTTATACATCATTTAGTAGTTATATTTGGTTAATCAAATAGGGTGAGGCGAACCCAACTTTGGAAGGGTGTTTTACCACTATCATATAAGATGTCTCATTACATACAATCTCGAGTCATCATAAGACAGGGTTGTGCTCATCCACTTGCTGAGTATATCTACGAGCACTACCTATATAATCTTGGTGTTTGGTTGAAGTATAACTCTCAATTAGAGACAGTGGAGATAATGATATGTCAAGAGAAGACTCACCATTAGAAAGAATATAATAGTAATCTTCTAGTTTTTCTTTGGGGTCTATTGGGTCAACCAAGGATAATTCTATGTATATATGATATCTATCATAACCTAGACGCATGGGCTCCCATGTACGAAGGTTTCCTTGAGCACTTCCCAAATATTCTAATTTCTAAAACAGTTTTTGACTATACCTTTATGTAAGGTGTCATTGTGAAGTGCTATTTAAGGTTGGGATAAGAGTCACAGTTGGTATATATTTGTATCAAAACTCACAGCATATGTGTTGTTGTATTTTGCGCGATAATTATTGTAATAAAGTTGTAATTATTTTCTGTACCATGTATTTGGCGAGTCAGAATAGGTTGGGTGGAATGGACCTATTTTGGGGGCGTCGCAGTATATATATATATATATATATATATATATATATATATATATATATATATATATATATCGGGGAGGATCTAAAACGGACCAAAAGAACGGACCAAGGAGCGGACCAAGGCAAAAACACGCGGGTTTCAGGGTCAACCCGCGTGTTTTTCCGACCGAGACCCTGAAACCCGCGTGTTTTTATCTTGGTCCGCTCCTTGGTCCGTTCTTTTGGTCCACTTCAGATCCTCCCCGATATATATATATATATTAATATATGTATATATATATATATAATATATATATATATATATATATATATATATATATATATATATATATTAATAAATCATAACTTAGATTCATTAATTAATCACTTTAACTTATATTAATTAATTAATAACTTACATATACATTTATATATATAAGTTATTATATATATATATATATACACACACACACACACACACACACACACACACACATATATATATTAATAACTTGCATTAATTAATTAAGGGTTAAGTTCAGATGACCACCTGTGGTTTAAGCGATTTCCCACTTAACCACCCGTTGTCCGTAAACCTACATTTAAACACCCGACCTTTTGAGTTAAAGTGAAAAAGTCACCTTTTCCATCCAATTTAACTGTGCGTGTATGTCAGACGCCAAAAAACGCGTGAGAAAGAGTTCTAACAGTAAAAAAAAACTAGTAAATGTCTAAAATATCCTTTCTTCTTCCTCTTTGTTATTAACAAAGTTGTTAAAGTGACTCCCCCTCTCCTCATTCGCCGATACAGGCTTCCCCATTTCCGTCTACGACCGCACCACCTCCTTTACCGATAAAGGTTTCTCCTTTCTTCTTCCTCCAGATCCGTTATTTCTCTCTCTCATATACACCGACCAATCTTTTCCCCAATCTCAGTTTTGCACACGACGGAAAACAGATTGTTTTGGGGTAATCTGATCTCCCTCAAATTCACCCGTTAAAATCCTAAAAATTCTTCTCTATCCGCTCAATTTCGGCTAACCCACGTTTACTCCCGTCGCCGGAATCGGTATTCGCCCCAAAAGCCGTCTATTTTCGATGATTTGACGGTGATTGGAGGAAGAGGAAGAGGAGGAGGAAATTGGGGTTGGTTCAGTTTCGGATGAGGGATTTTGCCCAATCTCTTAAAGATTGTGACGAAGCCCTGAAAATTTAGGATACCATTTCAAGACTCTGCTCTGTAAAGGTAAGATCTTGCTTAATCTCAACAGGTATGGGTGGATTGGGATTTGGGAGTAAGAGTAGGTAGAGCAGTTGTTGATTATTTTGGGAACGGTTGGTCAGTTCGGAATGAGGGCAGATTATATGTGATAGACAAGACAAAGCAGTGGTATATTTTTTTCTGTGAATTCATATGATTGGAGTCTGTGTGAATCGCAGGAGGAGTCGACCTTTTCATGGCCTAGTATCTGGAGGTGGTTTGGGGCACCATGCAAGGTGGATTTTTTTTACGTGGACATCACCATTTGGTAGTATCTTGACTCATGATTCATAACGGATGAGGAGTATGTTTTTGGTGAATCGATGCTACTTGTGTAGCAAGGGTTGAGAGTTAGCCGACCATTTTAGCAAATGGGCTAATTGGTATGTATGTATAGGAAATAATGGCTAATGTGGCAGGTGTGAAGAATTTGGTAGAGATTCAAAAGGCCCTGGTGTTTTGAATATGGAAGTATGTACATTTACTTGCTGTCCTGCATAATCTTTGAAAGGTCAAATTTCAAACATGTTTATGCAAATGTGAATTCATGGAAGTAGTCCATATAGACAATTTCAATCTCATTTGTGTTGCACATATCAAACTTGCTGTGTTAGGGAAAAGCAGATCATTTTCCATGTAATTTGCATAGAAAGGGATACTCTGTTTTTTTTCAGACAGAGGGAGTATAAGATAACTAGTAGGTGCGCTTATAATAATATTCCTTATTTTCAAGTAAATTTTTCGTTTATATTTTCATTAGTAGTATTCATAACAAAAATCACCCAATTACTGTAAAGTCTTTGAATCGACAGTAGCTATCGACTTCATTGAAGTAATTGGCAACATACTATCCCATCTTGGAGCTGCTCGAGATGTGGTAATTGCCTCTGGTATTTGCAAGAAATGGAGATAAAGCTTTACTAAACATGGTTCTCCACTGTCATTTTTAATATATATATATATATATATATAAGGGTAATAAAGTCTTTAACCAAATAAAGTAACAGAGTTAAGACGGAAAACTATTTTTCACTTCACCTCAAAAGGTCGAGTGTTTAAATGTAGGTTTACGGATCACAGGGTGGTTAAGCGGAAAATCGCTTAAACCACAGGTGGTCATCTGAACTTAACCCTAACTTATATAACGACTTATTAAACCTTCTAATTAATAAAAACCATAATAACAGCGCAGATTTGCACAGCATACATTAAATTACACCATTATTCTTTAATGTAGTATTATCCTTTTAAATAAAAGCCGGAGCAGATAATTATTACTCCCTTCGTTCCTTAATATAAATCTTTTTAGAGAAATATTTTTATTCCTTAATATAAATCGTTTGAAAATTTCAAGTAAGCATTAATTACTTAGTTTCTAATATTACTTTAAGTATTAAATAGTAACTTTGATTCTCTCACTATTTTCTGTCCAATAAATAACAATCTCTTATTTCAATACAAGGGCAATATAGACAATTGATATTATAGTTAATGTTATACAATTATTTTCTTAATACTTGTGCACAACTCTAAAACGACATGTATTAAGGAACGGAGGGAGTATATTAGGTAATTGTTAAATTCACAATATTTTTTGTTATTTTCACAACAAAAGTGTCGATGTAGATGTATAGCGACGGTGAAAATTGTCGCTATAGAATTTATAGCAACACTTTTGTTGTGGATTTAACAATTCTCAGTATAATATTATAAACTTTAAATAATCCACGTCATTATGACGTTTCACGGTCCACATCGGCTCAGACACAATAGCGGCAAACAAAAAATCCCATCCCGCCACGTGTCCTTCCATCCTTACCCAATAAAACTGATTCATCACCATCCCTACAATTCAAGTTCCGCAAATCCAACGGCCCGATCGATCAAGTAGGACCCATTCAATTCAAGTGTTTATTAGAAGGAAGGAGGATAAGGGGAAGGGCAATTTGGTCAGAAGAAAAAGTATAAAGAGTTGGTCGATTACAGATACCGTCAACTTCGGCCCGACAGGCTGTATACAGCTGTGTCCAACCACGCACACAGTGAAGAGGCGAGAGACAGAGAGTATGTAAGCTTCTTCTCCTCTCTATCTTTCTCTCACATAAATTCTAGAGAGAGAAAAACAAATTTTTAGTTAGCAAAAGAAAATTCTAGAAAGGAAGAAGATGAATATGGAAGTTGTAGAATTGTTACAGATTGGTGGGAAATGCGGATTCTAATGGATTCTTCCATAACTGTTACAGCTTGCGTTTGTACTTGATTCCATTATTTTTAAGCTCAAATTCCATTCTCAAACCCTCTGTTTCTTATTTTCTTCTACTTATTCGAATTGATTCGCCGAAAGAGAATTAAGAATGGATCCGTGTCCATTCGTTCGACTCTCTATTGGTAATTTAGCGCTGAAATTTCCGGTGGCTTCAAAACCTGCTCGGTCCGTCATACACCCTTCTTCCTCGCCGTGTTTCTGTAAAATTAAGCTGAAGAAGTTTCCGGTACAGACTGCCGTCGTTCCGTGTGTACTGCCGGAGAACAGTTTGGCCGACGGCCAGTTGCAAACCCTGGCGGCGAGTTTTCATTTGAGTAAATCCGAGCTTGATAGCCTCGCTGGAAAGTCTTTATTCGGCGGGAAGGTGTACTTGAAAATCGCGATTTATACCGGTAGGAGAGGCACAACTTGCGGCCTGAACTCCGGTAGGCTGTTGGGGAAGGTGGCGGTGCAGTTGGATCTTGCGGGAAGTGATACTAGGGCGTGTGTTTTTCACAATGGCTGGATTACGGTTGGCAAAGATGATAAAACCTCGAGCGCTAAGTTTCACTTGAATGTGAAAGCTGAACCGGATCCACGGTTCGTGTTTCAGTTCGACGGAGAGCCGGAGTGTAGTCCGCAAGTTTTTCAGATCCAAGGCAACATTCGTCAACCAGTTTTTACTTGCAAATTCAGTTTCCGGAGCACGGGCGACCGCAATCAGAGAACAAGGTCAGTCATTAGGGTTTAATTTTCTTTGGAATTGATTTTTTTTTATTTTCTGTTAAAACACAAGCTTAGATTCTTTCTTTCTTCACATTTTTTGCCGCATAAATACAAATGTTCGAATTAGAAGAACAAAAAGCTTGCTCAGATTGTACGGTAAAGTAATAGTTCACGAAAATAGCCATTTTGGAATCTAAAACATGAATTAGCACTTAACTTTACTCTTAGAACCAAATCTAAAGGTTAAAAGTAGGTTCTTTCTGTTTCTTCCTTTTGGTTTAAGGTTAAATTTGATTCAAATTGAGAGAATAAAGAGTTTAATTACTACTTTTTAAAATAATAAATTCCGAATTTATAATTAATTATAGTTCCTTTTTTTAATTAAATTTTCAGATCATTACAATCTGATGCAACCGGTGCAAGAGGATGGTTAAGTTCGTTTGGTAGTGAGAGAGAGCGGCAAGGAAAAGAACGAAAGGGCTGGTCAATCACCGTCCATGACCTCTCCGGTTCGCCAGTCGCTGCAGCATCTATGGTGACTCCGTTTGTAGCCTCGCCTGGTTCAGATCGGGTCAGCCGGTCCAACCCTGGTTCCTGGCTCATTCTCCGACCAGGGGACGGCATCTGGAAGCCCTGGGGCCGGCTCGAGGCCTGGCGCGAACGTGGCACCCATGACGGCCTAGGATACCGTTTTGAGCTCAGCCCGGACAATGGCGCAGCTGGTATTGTATTGGCTGAATCGACTCTCAGTTCATATAAAGGGGGTAAATTTGGCATTGACTTGGGGTTAGGGGTGGGGAACAACACCAATGGGAGAACAACACCTATCAATTCAATATCTCCTGTGAATAGTCCGAGGGGGAGTGGCGATCACGGCTACGGTTTGTGGCCGTATTGTATGTACAGAGGATTTGTAATGTCGGCCAGTATCGAAGGTGAAGGAAGCAAGTGCAGTAAACCGACGGTGGAAGTTAGCGTGCAGCACGTGAACTGCACGGAGGATGCAGCGGCATTTGTGGCATTGTCAGCTGCCATTGATCTGAGTATGGATGCCTGCAGGCTTTTCTCTCAAAAGCTAAGGAAGGAGTTGTGCCAGCCTCAAGATCATCTATTATGATATGTGATTTTACTCGATCGAAAGTGTTTTTTGTGAGTTGAGGGGTTTTTGTGTTGATGGTTTTTGTATTCCATTGGCATTTTGAGGTACTTAGTTACTGCTACTAACAGAACAGTACTATAGATTTTGTACAGAGCAGAGGTGAGGGAGAGGAGGGGGATTGACAGGGGCACCCTTGTTTTTTTTAGGTGTGTGGCTTTGTTTAATTTTTACCATTTCTTTGTTGTAGGGAGATTTGTTTTGGTACAAATTTGTGTAAGCCGGTTTTGAATTCTCTATCTGATTAATCAAAATTAAGGATTTATTGTGCATTTATAATCTGTTTGTGTAATGGTACATTCTGGCTTTTTTTTTGTGCCCCACCTTTTTAGTTGATAGTGTTTGTTAATAAACTGTAAAATGAACAGCTCCACTCAAAATATAAATAATTCAAAATTTTTAATATGAATATATTTTAAAATTTGATAAATTATTTAAATATTTTTAAATTGTAATTTTTTATTGATATTAAGATAATACTCGTTCAAATTGTTTGGATTTGATTTGAGATCGTGCTCGACTCAACACCTAAACGAGTCTCGGTCAAATTTTATTTCACACTCAGATAAATTTTATGAATCAAGTCTGAGCAACTCAATACTTGATTCGACTCGATTCATTTACAACCCTAACTATAAGTTATGTACCTTAGACACAAAATATTCAACTCATAAACACAAAATATTCAACTCACAAACACATATTTGGACCTTAACACACCACACTATGTTTGAAAGTTTAAATGCACTATAAAATTTAATTCGTCTAATAGTAGTTTATTTTAAACGCAATTTACTTAACTCACAAATCCATCATTTGTCTCAAACGCAACACACTAAAAATAGTGCAGTGTGTTTAGATGTCCAAACCCTACAAACAGTGATGAACGAAGAAACCCTAAACCTTGCCAGACATTTATTCATAGTGTCGTGTCTACAAAATAGTTGGAGATGTATCATTTTTTCACATAGTTTAGTTTCGTTAAGTAAGATGATAGGTATGTTTGAATGATGATTAGTGTAGAGTATTAAAATGTCCGTGCACACAACACAGGTGTTGAAAACTGGGAGAAATGGTTATTATGGAGTTTATTTTGGGGTAAGTTAGTCAATTTATTAATATAATACTGACACGCATGCAAGATTTTATGTGTATCAGTATTCTATTGATTAATTGACCAACTTATTAAAAAAAATAACTTTCATGTGTTAAAGATCCAAAACTGGGAATATCATAATACTATTTAACTAAGTAATGGTTTGAGCTTTGATTAATGTGGATGATAGCTGTAATGCTCTTTGAGGCACCCATTTGGTGAGCTTTGGATTACTTGTACTTTTTCTTTAATTATTTAAAACTCCAAAAAATTATTGGACTTTGTTGTTGTTGAACACTAAGAGTATCTTTAGATCAGTATACATGTCAATTGAGACTAAATTTTTAATGACGATTTTAATAGTGCACCCCCACCCCCACCCCCAACCCCACCCCCACCCCCACCCCCAATCCCAATCCCAATCCCAATTGAGACTCATTATTATTAATATTATTATTCGGCTCCCTCCATAGTCCATACCCAACCCTTTGAAATGGGTTCCTACATGAACTGGTCTACCGTCTACCTAACATGAAATAATTTGTTGGCTGGGTATTCAATTCTAAGGCATTCATGTACTACAACTAGAACAAAAAAGAATTTGGGAGCCGATTAGGGCAGACAAAGAGAGAAGAGGACGTAAATCTATAATTTGGTTATGACAAGTGGTTTGTCAGGGGAGGGGTCACCTTTCTAGTGTTTCGGACGATAGCATTTAGATCTCCAAACACATTGTACTAATTTTGGTGTGTTACATTTAAGTCTCAAATACTACGTTTGTGAGTAAAACAAGTTGTATTTGAAATAAGTCAAATAACCAAAAATACACTATAATTTCAAATGAACCAAATAAGCAAACCCTAATGAATAAGGGCTTGTTCATTTTAATTCGTTTGGGCATCAGAAAAATATGTTTGGGCTGCTTTTAAGAACTAAACTTACATACCATTCGGACTTTGATTACTTCATAAAGCGTTGTTTGTGAGTTAAAAAATGATGCATTTGAAATAAGTTGCATTTAAACGAACACACCAAAAATTCTACAGTTTCAAAGACAACGCACCAAAAATTATACAGTTTCAAATACACCAAACACTACTTTTTGAGTTTATTCGTTTGCTCATTGAAAAAATGGGTTTTAGCGACTTTTAAGTAGGGGTGAAAACGAGTCGAATCTCAGCGAACACTCTAATGATCAGATTCAGCTCGACTCGAAAAAATTGAGCTCAAATTCGATAATGAATTTCTAATTTTGCGCCAGATTCGACTCGGATCATTTCTCGGACCTACTCGGCTCGTAAGTACTCAACTCGTTTACAAAACGAGTTACTCACGAGCCTTCAAATCGAGTTTCGAATATGAACTATTTCACTTAATACTGAACCACTACATACTAAATTGATTATTAAATTAATGTTTATATATAAAAGTTTTTTACTTTTATTTATGTAAATAAATTACAAATAATGTAATACGAATTGACAATCAATTCACTGATTTATTCAAGTACAAGCTTACACAATTTAATACTACACTTTATAAATTATAAAAATTGATACAAATATTACATATTTAGCTTGTTAGTATGGATCAGACCAATATTCGAATATGATCCATTAAGCATGTATCGAGTATGGTTCGAGAAAAAAATGAAATACTCGAACCTTAATCTAAGCGAATACTGGTATACTCGAATTCGACTCGTGTATCATTAAACAGAAAACGTGTATGAATTATATTCGACTCGAATTAACTTCGAATTCGAGCTTTGGATCATAATTTCGAACCGATCTCGAGTCGAATATCAAGCTAACACCCTTACTTTTAAGACTCAAACTCACCGCACCATCTGCACCTAAATTAGAACATAAAGCTTCATTTACGAGGTAAAAAGATTAAACTGTATTAAAAAAAACAAGATTATCAATTACGTTTGGATTCCAAAAAGCCCCAAAACCACACATGCCCTGAAACTATTTAAATACACAAAATGTATATATAGTACTCCCTAATTTCTACAGAAAGAGTTGTATTTAATCAAAATTAATTTGTAAAATTCTAAACTTCAAAATTATAATAATGTACATTTATTTTAAGTTTTGAAATAACAATTTATTTTTTAACAAGAAGTTTTAAGTATTTAACAATATACTCCCTCAGTCCCAAATTAATTGCTCAGTTTTGACTTTTTAAAGTCAAATTGACCATTTTTAAAACTAATTTTTTTACTATTTTTGCTAAAATATAGGTAAAGAGATTATAACCAAAAGAAAGTATATACAATTTATTACTAATTCTAATTTTTATAATTTCAAAAATATATTTATATATGTTTAATTATTAATTCTAAAAATAGTCAATTTGACTAAAAAAAGTCAAAATTGAGCAGTTAATTTGGGACGGAGGGAGTAATAATTATATGAATTAAAATCAAATAAATTTATATCAGTTATAAATTACTCCCTCCGTCCCAAATTAATTGCTCAGTTTTGACTTTTTAAAGTTAAATTGACCATTTTTAAAACTAAACTTTTTATTATTTTTGCTAAAATATAGGTGAAGAGATTATAACCAAAAGAAAGTATATACAATTTATTACTAATCCTAATTTTTATAATTTTAGAAATATATTTATATATGCTTAATTATTAATTCTAAAAATAGTCAATTTGACTTAAAAAATCAAAATTGAGCAGTTAATTTGGGACGGAGGGAGTATAAAATTTTGCAATTGACTAGAAACAATTAGAATATATACTTGAATTTTGTGTTATTTTAGTTGTTGGTAGAGCTTATTAAGCTGAAAGTGACAGACTAGTGGGGGCTGTAAATGGAGTGGTGCAGTTAGGGGGAACCGAGCGTGAAAGTCTCATTCGATGTGGTGGCTGCCCGGCTGGCTGCTGCCCCCATAACTGGATTTTCTAAACCAACTCTCTTTTCTTTAGCTTTCAATTTCATCGAAAGTATTAAGCGCATATTCTTTTATTTAATATATCTTATTTATCATTTTTAGCGATGGATCGGACGACGGTACGACCCGTCAAGTATACCAAAGAACTGTCATCTTAATTTTTAGCGACGTATCGAACTGTCGCCATAATATATAAACCGTATAGCGACAAATTAAACTGTCGTTCGATCCGTCGCTAAAAGTTGTGAACAGGATATGTAAAATAAAAATTCTGCACGAGGTGATGATTACCTCACGTATTTTTTTTATAATATTAATAATATTTTAAAAAATTATAAAAAATACCTTTTTGTATGGAGAGTATTTAATTTTACAAAATCAAAATTTAGTGTTTGAATTTTCAAAGTCATACCAAGATATTTCTATAATAAAAATTTGTGTAATTTATCTAATTTTTTAATATATTTACTAAAAAAAATTTAAACTGTTTATAATTTTAATAATTAGATTTTCTAAAATTAGATTAATTTATATTCATTTTAAGTTAAAAATATATTTTTATCTTGAGTTTAGAGTATTAATATAGTTCATATATTTTGGAATGAAGTTTAATATATTGATAACCAATTTTGTTTCATAAAAGAACTCTTATTTATATATCAATTTTTATTTTGTTTTATATAAAAGAGTAAATGACACAATTCCATCAAGTTTGCTACTACTATACTTTATTTTACTGTACAATTCATTTATTTTGTTGTTGTTTTTTTCGTGTTTTCGCATTTAAGAAATATATTGAGTTAGTTTTTAAGTTATATCTATGTTTATTTATATTTTGTACTGTTAATATAATATATCCATCACATATCTTTAAAAAATTAAAAAAATTAAAAGAAAAACTTAAAAAATTATATAAAAAATTGAGGGTAAAAGAATTTTTAGAGAAAGCAAGAAAATCTACAAATTTTAAAGAGAAAATCTATAAAATTTTTAGAGAGAGAATGTATAATACATTAGAGATAGAAGGTAAAAAAATATAAAAATTAAATATCATAAATTTTTTATTTAATTGGACCATAAATTTAAATATAATTTCAACTCACACAATGACACAACTCCCTCCGTTCCTAAAAATTTGTCGTTTTAGAAAAAAAAATTATTCTAAAATGTTTGTCGTTTACAACTTTCGAGTAAAATAAATTATTTACTTTTCTATATTACCCCTACCTTCTCTCATTGTCCAAGAAATTCTCTCAATTGTATTAATAATTTTCTACTTTTTATAAAAGGGTAATGATGTAATTTCAAATAAATTTTATTTGATAAATAATATTTTTTTAATTCACGAGAAAAAATTTTAAACTAAAATCTTTTCTTTTAAGAACGGAGGTAATAAATAATTTATGTTTATTTTATTGGGATTCGGGAGTGTTGTGACATAGTTGTGCAGATCCCAAAAAATATGCAATCCCTTGAGTCTAGCTCAAAAGTTGGGAAACATGGTCCTCAATCAAAGGCTACTAGATCTTCACTTCAATTTCACTCCATTCTGATTATGCATAATTTTTGCTTTAGACCAAGAACATTGATTTTGCCTTTGAATGAAGTTTCCAACTTTTATCTCATTTTTTGGGACTTTACTTTTTCTATTCTATTTATTCATAAATTGAAGAGTTTTTTTTCCCACAAAATATAGCAAAACTCTTCTACATTCAAGTAATTTTTACTTGCAATCATTAGATCAGGACGAATTTAGAATGTCAACAAAAATAGCAATTTTTGGTATTTCATGTTTCCTTATTCACCCGGATGAAATTAAAACGGTAAAATGAACTAAATAGTTCAGACTCAATTTGAACTCGCTCGATTAAAAGTTCAATTCGAGTTTGATTCGAAATATAAATGATTCAAATATGAGTAAATTTTAAAGTTTTGTAAATTACTTGAACCTCCTCAAATTATAATTTTCTATTGATATTTGGATCATATTTGTTCAAACTGTTCGGACTCGATTCGAGATCGTGCACGACTCGGTAGCTAAACAAGCCTTAATCAAACCTTATTCCTATAATATATGCATATAAGACCTATATATATATATAGAGAGAGAGGTCGGATCAGGTCCGGAAATCCGGACCATTTTTTTTTTTGCTTTTTTTTTTTGAAACAACTAAAAAAAAAATTATGGAACTAAATTTTTTACATAATACAGTGTTTTTGGCGTGATTTGGATGCCTATACCAAAACATTTATGTACAGTCCGGGCAGACTGTACATACATTGGTTGGTGTATGTATTAAAAACACACCCAAAATACTGTATTATGTAAAAATTTTAGTTCCATAATTTTTTTTAGTTGTTCTACAAAAAAAAAAAAAAAAATTGGTCCGAATTTGGTCCAAAACGACGTCGTTTTAATAAAAAGAATGTTATTTAAGAAGCAATATTATTTAAGAGGAATGATCTTGACCCTTGCTCATATATATATATATATATATATATATATATATATATATATAGAGAGAGAGAGAGAGAGCACTCTTTTATTAAAACGACTCTCATTCATCCATTGGTAATATATACAAAGTATAAACAAATATTATGCCTACAAGTTAGGCTAAGAATAAGGAAACGGTATGATTTTACAACTGAATAATATCCTAAAATATTTACAATAATAATGAGAATAATCACATATATTCTATCACACCCCCGCAGTCGAAGTAGGAGGTTGTCGAACGCTTAGACTGTCTCGAAAATATGTCGACAATCTGATAACGTGACGGAACATGAAGGACACGCATTTCGCCACGTTTTACCTTTTCACGAACAAAATGAATGTTCATCTCAATATGTTTAGTGCGTTGATGTTGTACTGGATTGCCGGAGAGGTATATCGCACTCACATTATCGCAGTATACAAGTGTTGCCTTGTGGACCGGACAATGAAGTTCTAGGAGTAAATTTCGGATCCAGCACGATTCAGAGACAACATTGGCAACCCCTCGATATTCAGCCTCGGCACTTGATTTAGATAGTGTGGGTTGCCTTTTAGAGGACCATGAAATCAGGTTGTCACCGATGAATAGACAATAATTGTAGGTGGAGCGACGCGTGTCAGGATAGTCACCCCAATCAGCATCCGTATAAGAAAGGAGAGAGTCGAGTTTAGACTTATACAGATGCAAACCATAATTACTCGTTTCGTAAATATAGTGTAGTATACGCTTGAGAGCATCCATGTGCTCGACTTTCGGATCATGCATATGTAAGCATACCTGTTGAACTGCATAGGAGATATCTGGCCTGGTAAAAGTAAGATATTGCAAAGCACCAGCTAAACGACGATATTTAGTTGGGTCCTCATAAGGCTTTCCAGTAGAAACATTGAGTTTCCCCTTTGTGTCAACAGGAGTGGGACATGGTTTGCAACCTGTCATACCAGCTCTTTCAAGTATTTTCTAGGCATATTTTTTCTGTGAGAGAAAAAGGCCATGGGCAGTCCGGGTGACTGCAATACCCATAAAATAACTCAATTGTCCCAAATCTTTCATTGCGAACTCAGAACTGAGAAGAGATATAATAGATAATCGAAGAGCATCGGAGGTGGCTGTGAGAATTATATCAACATATAATAAAATATAAGCAATGTCAGATCCATTTTTGTAGATGAACAAGGAATGATCGGACACACTGTGAGAGAAACCAATAGTGGCCACATAGTCTGCAAAGCGTTGATACCAGACACGAGGGGCTTGCTTAAGACCATAGAGTGATTTCTTCAACAAGCAGACATAGTCAGGATGAACTGCATCCTTGAAACCCAAAGGTTGATACATATAAACAGTTTAAGTTAGATTACCATGAAGAAACGTATTTTTAACATCCAACTGATGAATGACCCAAGATTTGGATAATGCAATGCTCAATACGGTACAAATAGTGGCCGGTTTAACAACCGGGCTGAACGTCTCATCACAGTCCACTCCAGCTTTTTGAGACCTTCCATTACCTACAAGACGGGGCTTTATGCCTCTCAAAAAAACCATCATATTTCTTTTTATGTCCAAAAATCCACATTGAACGAATAATATTAACATCAGATGGACGAGGTACTAATTTCCACGTCTTATTTTGAATAAGAGCATCATATTCATCCTGCATGGCCAATTTCCAATTCGGGTAATTAAGTTCACTCAAGGGGTTGCGCGGTATAGGAGAAATAGAGGTAGTGGTCGAGGGGGCACTTAAGTTATGGTATTTAGGATTGGGCTTGTGGATACCATGTTGACTCCTAGTTCCCATTCGATGGGCTGGAGGAAGAGGGCGAATAGATGTAGTGGAAATTGGACCGGGGTGAATGGATGTTGGGGTTGGCGTAAAAGTGGGAAAATGGGAGCAAGTGGGCTGATGAGGGGGCTGTGTTGCAACGCGGGCTAGGGAGGAATGGGAGGATGTTTGTGTGGGCGAAGAGGGAGGCTCAGCAGGGGAAGTGGACGGCTGAGTCCGTAGATCTAATGAGGTAGGGGCATGCAATTGATGAAGGATATGGGGATGCAAACCATCATCTAAAAATTCATAGGAGGTAGGAGAGGGAGTATGAAGTGTCGAAAAAGAAAATTTAGATTCATCAAAAAGAACATGTCGGGAAATAATAATTTTCCGATTCGAAATATCATAGTATTTATAACCCAGATGGTTGGACGGATAGCCTAAGAAGACACATGGAGTCGAACGAGCTTGTAATTTATTGATGGTGGTGGAAGGAAATAAAGGGTAACACAAACATCTAAAAACTCGAAGATGAGTATAATCTGGAGTTTTTCCATAAAGAATTTGAGTAGGAGAGTAGTAGCGTAATGTCTTAGAAGGAAGAATATTTAGAAGGTATGTTGCCATTTCAAGAGCATGAGGCCAAAAGGAGAGTGGCATGGAAGCATGAGCAAGTAAAGTACAAACCATGTTATTGATAGTTTTTATTTTTCGTTCGGCTTTACCATTTTGAGGAGAGGTGTCGGGATAGGAGAAGCGAAAATACATACCATTTAATTCACAAAATTTCCGAAAGGGACCATTGTCATACTCACGACCAGTATCACATTGAAATTGTTTAATTTCTTTTTCGAATTGAGTTTTGATATATGCTCTAAATGATAAAAAAAAAATAGAATAAACTTGTGATTTTCTGGACATAGGAAAAGTCCACAAGAAATTACTATAATTATCAAGAAAAAGAGCATAATAACGATGACCGGAAGAAATTAATATAGGAGATGTCCATAAGTCACTGTGAATTATATCAAATGGCATAATAGTAAAAGAACGAGAATCATTAAATGACAACTTAATGTGTTTTCCAAGAGGACAAGATTCACAAAAAGAATTGCGAGCCTTATTATATTTAATAAAATTGCTATTACGAAGAGAATTCAAAACGGAACTTTCAGGGTGCCCTACACGAGAATGCCACAAATTAAAAGAAAGAACAGGAAAAACAGAAGGTAGAGCTGAAGGTGGTGTGCCCCGAAATTTGGTGAAGGGATAGAGATCGCCCGAGCTATCACATCTCATTAGGTGCTTCCCCGTCTGTAAATCCTTCACATTAAATCCAAATGGGTCAAATTTAACAAACACCATATTATCATTAGTAAATTGACGAACTGAGATGAGTTTTTTAATAAGTTTAGGTGCATGCAACACATTTTTAAGCGTCAAAGGTGGATTTGTTTGGGTTAGTGAGGCCCTTCCATAACCAAGAATCGGAATTATATGACCATTACCAACAATAATGCCATTATGTTTGCTCAAATTAAGATAAGACGAGAGAGTACCATGATTAGCAGTCATGTGTGAGGTGGCACCGGTATCCATGTACCAATTGTCATCCGGTTGATGGAGGGAGAGAGTGTGCAGAGCCGCATCAATGTCTGTAGGTTCGTAGTTCACACTTGGGGTTGCTGCCGTGTAGTGGGCTTGGGAAGGTTGACGCCCAAGAATTCTTTTTGTAGATGATTGACAGATCTGCCCTGTAGTGGGAAATGGGCAATGTGGGCTAGCCCAAGTGGGAGATGACCAGGGAGCCCAAGGAGACATGAAAGCCCATTGTTGCGGCCATGACGATACTGAAGGTCGCTGCTGTCCCCCACCACGAGATCCACCACGGTTGCCACCACGACCACCGCTGTAGTGGTCGCGCTGCCCACCACGGCCACCATAATTTCGGCTATCGAAATTATTATGCCCATTTGCATTTGCTTGCTGCTGTTTGGAATTATTGCCACCAGAAACATTATCATTAGTTGAATGCATAAGCAAAGCGGAATCCAAACCTGATTCAAGAGCGGAACGTTGTTTCATGCTTTCCTCTTCTAATGAAATCATCGAACGGGCTTGTGCAAAGGCCAGATATCTCCTATCATATTATCAATTGGCCAACGTGGGATCATACTTTTGCTCCCACGTTGGCCAATTGATTAGCCAACACTTTAAGTCGCTGGCAATATGCAGCAACATTGGGAAAGTCTCGAATGTGAGTGTTGGTGAATTGGGTTTCAAGGTGAACGACCCTCGTATTCTTGTTGTCTTGGAACAAATCTGCTACAAGGTTCCAAACATCTTTTGCTGTATCATTCGGATTAATGATAGTGTTGAGAATATCCAAAGAAATCGTGCAATAAATCCATTGCGTGACAATGGCATCGATTCTCTGCCAAGTCACTGTTTCGACATCCGTCTTGACGGCGACAGCTTCCGTAGGAGGGATGAGGTGGTCAAGGACGAGGTTGGTGCGGGCATGGAGCTTGAAGAGAGTTGTCCAGTTGTTGTATTGGTTGCTTTCGAGATCGAGAGTGATGGGGATGGCTGTTTTGATATTGGAGACGGTGGTGGCGGGATGGAGTTTTGAGTCAGCCATTGATACAGGGAAGAAGAAGATGGCAAAAGGTAGAGAAGAAGAAAACTAGGGCTTTGATACCATAAAAGAATATAATCCATTGATCTTTTCTCATTCATCCGTTGGTAATATATACAAAATATAAACAAATATTATGCCTACAAGTTAGGTTAAGAATAAGAAAACGGTATGATTTTACAACAGAATAAATATCCTAAAATATTTACAATAATAATGAGAATAATCACATATATTCTATCAATATATATATATATATATATATATATATATATATATATATGTATATATATATATATATATGAGCAATGATCAAGAGCATAAGTCTTAAATAACACAATTCCTTAAAACAACGTCGTTTTGGAATGGTTTAAAAGAGAGTGGTCCCACTTATTTTTCTTTTATTTACAAAAATGCCACTTGCGGTCACTACAAAACGACGTCGTTTTAAGGAATTATGATATTTAAGGATTATGTTATTTAAGACTTATGCTCTTGATCATTGCTCATATATATATATATATATATATATATATATATATATATATATATATATATATATATATATATATATAGAAATAGGATCAGGTCCAGACCTCCCGGACGGGAGAAAATTCGGATCCAATTTTTTTTTTTTTGTAGAACAACTAAAAAAAAAAAATTTATAGAACTGAAATTTTTCCATAATACAGTGTTTTGGGTGTGTTTTTAATACCTACACCAACCAATGTATGTAAAGTCTGCCCAGACTGTACAGACATATTTTGCTATAGGCATCCAAATCACGCCCAAAACACTGTATTATGTAAAAATTTCAATTCCATAATTTTTTTTTAGTTGTTTAAAAAAAAAAGCAAAAAAAAAAAAGGTCCGGATTTTAAACCTGCCCGTTCGATATATATATATATATATATATATATATATATATATATATATATATATATATATATATATATATATATATATATAGGACTGAGCATAAAATAGGTATAACCGAATTACCGAACCGAACCGAAATAATTTAACCGAAATTTTCTGATCATTCGGTTATTTGTTACATTTCGGTTATATCCGAAATTATTTACGGTTTTCGGTTAGTTTATACGGATATTATTTTTGGGTTATTCGGTTTAACCGAATAACCGAATAAAATTTTACACAACTGAAATACAAATACTAATATAACCGAATAAGATGCACTACTTGTCTTTTTAGTTTTTTACTAAATAAAGCTGTTGACTCTACTTATGTCTACTAGATTGCTACTCCACTTTATATCATAAAGTTGCTTTTAGTAAAGTAACCGGTGGTCTTCACCATGGCCCCAGACTAAATCTCAGATCTCCAAAAGATATGATAGCTGCTAGTCTGCTACAATTGGTGGGACGATGCGGGAGTGGTGGTGGTGATTGGGTGACTTCGGCGGAGGAAAAGTGGCCGGAAAATCATGGTATGATGGTGGTAGAGGAGAGGACATTATGGGTATTATAATCGTGAGATTGAAAATGAAGGGTCAGTGTTAGAAATGGCATTTGCAGGGAGAGAGAGATATTGTTAGATGGAAAGCGACCAGGAACACTATGTGTTTGTTTCTCTCTCTATTCTTTTCTCTCATGGTGTTGTCTTCTTCAATTTTTTCAGCTGGACTTGCTTAACAGAGTCTCAGACTTGTCCAACATTAACTGTAGTGTTTAGTTATTACCCGAAATACCGAATTTATAATTCGGTAATTCGATATTCGGTTATTACCAAAATTCGGTTATTAGTTCGGATATTGAAAATAGGAATATTTCGGTTTTCGGTTATAAACGAATAGCCTATTCGGTTCGGTTATAACCGAATGATCAGTCCTATATATATAGGGTCTCCATCCACAACAACCGATTGTTGGGGAACAACTCATTTTGGCCAGCCGCTACAAGCTCTACCGGCCTTAGACAATTTTTTTTATAAGCCGGTAGTGTTTGTAGCGGCTGACTAAAATGGGTTGCTCCCCAACAACCGGTTGCTGTGGATGGAGACCCATATATATATAAATATATATATATATATATATATATATATATATATATATATATGGGAGCCCTTCCATAGCAACCGGCTGCTGTGAGAACTGTGCAACAACCCCTTTTTGGACCGTTGATAAATTGATCGCACGACTGAGATGAGTCTTAATATTTGATAAGCCGGCACAGCTTGTACCGGCTTTTATTTTAATATAAACACCCTACACGGTCAACATCTTGTCAGTACATTTAAAAGAAACGAATTTTTATTATTAAAAAAACACCAGCCGGCACAGCTTGTACCGGCTGTGTCTTTTTTTTTTAACGCATAACAGTAACTCCTATATATATATTACTGTGCTTTACGGCTTTTAAAAAAAAAAAAACATAATCCAAACCGGCACAACCTCTTACGGCTTATACAAAAAAAAAAAAAAAAAAAATCCAAACCGACACAACCTCTTACGGCTTGTACAAAAAAAAAATATATATATATATATCCAATCCAAACCGGCACTACCTCTTACGACTTGCACAAAACTTATCGATATATATATGCTTTGTTTCATGCATGCAAGTATGTACGTAGTCATAAGTCATATTGGTCAAGAAATATTTTTATAACAAATAGCAAATATTTTTATAACAAATAGCAAATATTTTATAACAAATATTTTATAACAAATAAAGAATATTTTATAACAAATAAAGAATATAAAATATTTTATATTCTTTATTTGTTATAAAATATTTTTATAACAAATAGCAAATAAAAATAGCAAATATTTTATATTCTTTATTTGTTATAAAATATTTTGTATTCTTTATTTGTTAAAAAATATTCTTTATTTGTTATAAAATATTTGTTATAAAGCCGGTAGAGCCTCTTACGGTTTTGATTTTTTTTTTTCCCAGCCGTTAGAACTTGTCCTTTGTTATGTAAATTACTCTTGTTATTATATTAACATCATTATAACACTTTTTGTTTTTGTTATTACTGAAAATAATAGTAACAGTACAAGCCGGTAGAGCCTCTTACGGTTTTGATTTTTTTTTTTTTCCAGCCGTTAGAACTTGTCCCGGTTGGTACCTTTTTTTTTAAATTTTTTTTTTCTGTACCGGCCGTAGGAAGCTCATACGGCTGTTATTAAAAAAATTAAAAAAATTATGTTATTCAAGCAACTCGCTGCTAAACAGACTCGAACACGCAACCTCAAACTCCAAACACACGTCATATGACCACCCGAGCACCACGGGCCTAGCTGTCAATATCAGCCAAGGAATTCTCTTTACATTAAAACTTCACCATCCCCCAAAAATCTAAATTGTTGCATTATTATTATTATAGTACGATTTATTATTATTAACAAGTCTATATAATACATATGGGGGTTTGATATTTAGAAATAAGTTAATATCTATATTTATTAAGCAATGATTATTAGAAATGATTTTATATATTAAGCAATGATTTTATTATTAAGAAATGATTTTATACAATAATAAAACTAGTGAACTATAATAATAATGTCACACTATCGAATTTATAAAAGTAGTGAAGTATTATTATAATAATAATAATGTGATTATCAATATTATAAGTACAGATTATACCAATACTAGTACTGCATAAATATATCAAAAGAAATAGTACATATTACATGTTCATTTTCATAAAAAAGAAAAAAAAAACATAGAATGATTAATACAACCGACGCCTATATCTCAGAGGCCGGAAGTAATCTTGCGGATTTCTTGTAGAGCTCCCATGCGACGCGGTAACGAAAGACTGTGACATCTTCCAAGGACCACTTCTCTTCAGAAATATTACCGTTGGCCCTAACGAAACAGTCAACATATTTGCAGACAAAAATGCCACAGTCTGCGTTGTTGTGTTGTTTCGGTCGAATCTTTAATGTCTGCACAGTAGGATTACCGCTGGGCCACTCACGCATCGGATTACCATTTCGCAAACAAAATGGTATCAAATGTACCTGCATGTACAAAGTAGTTGGTTAATAATTTTTTAATATAATAGTACATTATAAAATTAAAATATTTTAAGACTAAACATACCGCAACTTTAACGAATTCTGAGTACATTTCATGTAACTTAATATACTTGGTGTCATTGTAGTGCGGGTCAATTATGGTAACCATCCAATCTTCAACTGAGAATAGGAACAAGACAAAATGGTGTTGATTGGTACTACACACCGGCATGAATATGTATTTGCATTCGTGTAAAGGTGGACCCACATCTTGGTTAACATACGGATCGCAAAAACTCCATGCAGTATTCACGTTAGTGCATGGCACATAGCCCTGCCCAAGATGCATGAAGAATGAATTCATGAAACCAAATTGGGACCACCTTTGTATTCCCCGCGACCTGTAGTATTCCTCTCTATCTCGTAGCAACAGCATATACGCGTCTATGACATGCTCGAATATCCAACTCCCAGGCCCTAAGGATTGCACTGCATTGTGTTCTAATTCATATAAATGGCGCGGATGTGATAAAGGATATAAATCCCCTTCTGGTGCCACGACGTTTCCAAAAATATGTTTATTTACAAATGTCTCCTTCCAATCTCTAAGTCTTTTGGATAGGGACCCTTTTGGTCCATAAGAGATGTCGTCTCCCGCATCTTGTACCTGATTGAGACCCAAATATACATTATTATTATATAGCAATAATAGTTAAAACCATCACTATTAACATAACTATATATACCTCCTCGTAGGCTTGGAAGGTTGGAATGTAACACTCCTCGTAGGCTTGGGTGGTGGGAATAGAGCTCTCCTCGATTACTTGTGGGGTGGGTATGTAGCTCTCTTGTACAACATAATCAGTTTGTTTCCCAAGCCCTTCACTGAGTTGTGTGTATTGCGACTGTGGTCCAAAATTTGTGGGACCCCCTTGTCGAGGTATTTGTTTACCTCTTGCTTCGAAGTCGTATAGAGCGTATTGGAAATCCCAATTATTTTTTTGTAGAACCAACTCGGGAGGCAGCTGAGTAAGTGCTGAAAATTTATCAAGTAACGACTTTGCACTCTCAACCTGTCATGTAAGATAAACACAAACAAATATTATTAACAATAAATATGAATAAATGTAATATTAAGTATTTACTCCAATACATGATTTATTAAAGAAGAATATAATTTTATACCATTTGAATAAGGTGTTGTTGGTTGTAAATGGCCCGAGGCTGATAACAATTGTCGTGGTCGCTTGTCTGTCGAGGTCGGTGGATTTTCCAACGTGTAATTTTCCTATACCAGACCATGTAATCATCTATTGGGACATAATCAGCAACTTCAGTTTGTTGTCCTTCGAGATGATCCATGTATGCCTCCCACATCGAAATATATTCCCCTCTCAAGGCCATGCAATCCTCGACATCAATAAATTTAAACTTTTTCTCCTTCCTGAGGTCACCGTGGTTTTTGGCTGGTGATGGTATGCCTTGCATGAACCCGAACTGTCTCATCACACGATCCGGCATCTGAAATTCCACAATATCAAAGTGGATCAAGGGGACCCCACCAGATCCCAACAACCTGCCTTCAAAATTAAATCCACTGATATCATCATCCCACACTATGTAAGGCCGCCAAACCACATCCCACATAGACTTAATATCTAACTCCCCTCGGTAAAATGACAAATGGTGATGGGGATTCTCACGTCTACCAGGGCAACTGTGGGTTCCAAAATAGGACCATGCTAAAGCCCTAGGTAACCATAAGGATGATTGTGGCCAAGGGTTTGGCTTTCCAATACTTACACGCTCATAAGCCCAAATTTGTAACAACGTAACACAACCATTAATGTATTTAACTCCTTTCCTAGTAGCAGTATATAAAGATCTGTACAAATATGCTAACACTGCTGCGCCCCAAGAGTAAGTTACACAATCTTCAGCGTTGGCAATAAAAGACATATATCGTGGGTGCACACTATTTCTATTCCTATTAGGGAATAATATTGCCCCGCACAACCACAACATGTATGCCTTTGTGTGTCGCCCTACAACATCTTTACTTGCATTCTCGGGACAATTATTAAAATGTTCGTGCAACCACACTAATGAAATTGCACTGCGTTTTTTTGAACTAAAATATTCACCAGCTAATTTATCTCCAAAACAATCCCTAAAATAATTCAAATTGGTGACAGCAAGGGGACCCGTTAAGGGCTTTCCTACCACCGGTAACCCAAAAATAAAGTGAACATCCTCTAACGTGATTGTTATTTCTCCACAGTTTAAATGAAAAGTATTGGTCTCCGGGCGCCATCTCTCGACTAAGGCAGATATCAGACCAAGATCAGTTTGGTGTACAACACCTTGATAACTAAATACTCCAAATCCACATTTATCTAAAAGGATTTTTTGTTCTTTTGTCAAAGCCCACTGATTATATTTCTGATCAGTATATTGACTGGAGCTTAGTTTTCCCCTATCTCTCCCATGATATATGTCATCTGATACATGATCTTGTTGATCATGCAGAACACTTGGATCAATTGGCTCATATTCCCAACTATCCATCTTTTACCTAAAAAATACATCAACACACTAATTAGTATTAAGCAAAATGACAGTAATAACAATACACACTAACATTCACTAAAAACTGAACAACATGCATGTAATAATAATAATAATGGTAATAAATTAATAAAAAAGTACATAAGCTGGTACAATATTGAGAATTTTATTTTGGGGGGAAGTGAACTGTTTTAAGATATATACAAATTCAAGGCAAATTAAAACAGCTAGGCCCGTGGTGCTCGGGTGGTCATATGACGAGGGATTGATGCTTGAGGTCACGGGTTCGAGTCTGGTTAGCAGTGCAAAAAAATTTCAGAACTTAGCCGTTATAACCTGTACCGGCCGAAAAGTTTTTTTAAAAATATAATTTTTTTTTTCTTATAAGCCGGTATAGCCTTTACCGGCCGGCAATTCTCATCATTTCAACAATTTTAAACCCCAATTTGTTTACCTATATTCTTATTTTTGTAATTCATATGTCCAATTAGTCTAATTAATATATTAAAAATAAAATTACTTTTTAATAAAATATAAAGTGATCAGTATAAATCTTGCATTATTTTGTTGTTATTATACGAAATAAATACATGCATAAAATTATATACCCTTTAATTCAGTAATAACATGCAGTGATAAAAATCATCAACAGAAATTATAAAAAACTGAACAAATAACAATAATAAAAACTTACTTGTTGAAGTTTTTTACTCCTCTCTTCCGAAATACTCCCTTTCTACTCTCTGTTATTTTTATTTTATCTAGCTTGGCAAGTGAACTTTAGTTTAACAATATGTGTTCTCAATAGACGTTTAAATAAGCTCATGCAAATGTCCGGTACATGAGTTAATTTTGGACCAAATTCAAAGAAATGTCTCAGCTTTTTAGCTTACCGAGCTTGCAGGTTTTCTTTCCCGAGGCGATGTGGCAGAAAAGTGGTCAAAAAATATGGCAGTGCATTTCCCGAGGGTGATGTGAGTGTTTCGCCGGTACAGGCTTGACCGGCTGGATATTAAAATAAATATGGCAGTGCATTTCCCGAGGTGATGTTCGACCGGTAGAGGCTATAACGGCTGGAATTATTGCTAATATATATATTATTAATTAAAATGGTTCGACCGGTAGAGGCTATAACGGCTGGAAAAATAAAAAATAATATATGTTTAATTAAAATGGTTCGACCGGTAGAGGCTGTAACGGCCGGTAGAGGCTATATATTTTTGCTGTTAGCTAGACTCGAACACGCGACCTCAAGCTCCAAACATTCGTCATATGACCACCCGAGCACCACGGGCCTAGCTGTCATAACTTACCTTGGATTTGGATATATCTTAAAACATTCCATCTCCCCCCAAATTAAATTTCTCAATATTTTATTATTATTATTCGATTATTATTATTATTCTATTATTATTACGAATTGAGTATAAAGCCGTTCCATATTCTATCGGCTTATGTACTTTTAATTATTTTATTATCATTATTATTATTATTATTATAAACACTGTCTGGTGAATGAGTAGTCAAACATAATAATACAACACTATGAGAATAGAAAAAAGCTGACATTGATTTGTTGGGAGTAGTACATTAGGTTGACTTCTTGAGCATTAACCGCGACAAGATGTACATGCTGGTCTTTTTACCTTTAAATATTGTCTGGGAAGTCTTCTTATCCTTCCATAGAATTTTTTCTCTGATATTATTTTCTCTTTTCTCCTCTACTCATAATTTGTTTCATCTAGTTGCCCACTTTCACTTCAGAAAAAAGTTGAAGTTCTGATCGAGCAAAATTCATCACTATTATTCACAAGTAAGTTTTTAAAAATGTCATATAATACATCTGAATTTGTTAGTGAAGTTGAAAGTAATAAATCTGATATTTTTCCATACGTTGGTCAATTATTTTGTACGTTGGAAGAGGTTGAATATTTTTATAGATCATATGCTCGCAAAAATGGATTCGAGATTAGAATTGCAACTAGTCATAAACATGCTAATACGAATGATATCAGATCTAGGCAGTATGTATGTAAGAAAGCCGGTACACCAATTGTTGGGAAGAGTTTACCTGATGATGAAGATAGTAGTAATAAAATAACTAGACAAAGAGACTCTATAGGACGAACAATGTGCAAAGCTAGAATATATGTTGTCCACAATAAGAAAGAAGACAATTGGCGTATATCTACTGTAGAATTAGAGCACAATCATCACTTAGTGACCCCCACTAAAGTAGATTTGATCGAGACTCACAGAAATATTACTCCTGTTGCAAGAAATTTAATTGACACTTTAAATAAGTCCGGTATTGGTCCTAGTAAGATGATGAATGTTTTGAGCACAATGGGAGGTGGGTTGCAAAATGTTCCTTTTTCTACTGCTAATGTTGAGAATGTGGTGCGAGATTTAAGGCGTGATTCTGCAGATGAAAATGATGCACAATCTGCTGTCAATCATTTGAACAAACTTGCATCCGGATGTGCCAGCAGATTTTTTTTTCGAGTGAAATCTGGTGAAAACAACCGCATAGCTTGTATTTTGTGGGTTGACGCCCGATCAAGGTTTATGTATCAACAGTTCGGAGACGTTGTGACATTTGATAGTACATACCGGACAAATAAGTATGGCATGCCGTTTGTTCCATTTGCCGGGGTCAACCACCATTATCAGTCTATATTGTTTGGATTTGCACTGTTACGAGACGAAACAGAGGATACTTTCGTTTGGGTTTTACAGACATGGCTTGAAGCCATGGACTACAAGGCACCTACAACCATCATCACTGATCAAGACAGAGCCATGAGTAATGCTATTGCTACGGTACTTCCAACTAGTCATCATTTATTGTGTTCTTGGCATATTAGCAATAAATTTCCTGAAAAATTGCATCATGTTTATTATGCGCACCCATCGTTCAAAAATGATTTTAACAACTGTGTGTATAACTCATTGTCCATCGAGGAGTTTGAAGAGCGTTGGCATATTCTGATAAGTTCCTATGAATTGTATACTAATGAATGGCTTGGAAGTTTGTATGATGTACGACAGAAATGGATTCCAGCATATACAAAGAGATATTTTGCCGCAGGAATGACTACCACTGGAAGAAGCGAGAACATGAATGCCTTTTTTGATGAGTATGTTAATGCATCAACAGGTATGCTATGTTTTGTACTGCAGAGTCAAAAGGCTGTAGAAAGACAGTTTATCAGGGAGAGGAAGGCCGACTACATAACAAAACATCGTAAAAGGATTATGGTACTCGGTTCATCTTTAGAAGTTCATGCTGCACAAGTGTACACAAAAGAGATGTTTAGACGTTTTCAACGTCAATTCGTCGATTCCATGAAATACAATGTTCGTAAACTTAGTGAGATGTGTGACACTGATACTAAGGTTTATGCAGTGTATAATGCAGATGCAACTGAAAGTGGTGGAAGATATAAAGAAGTTGTCAACAATCGACAACTTGGATCGGTGACATGTAACTGCCAAATGTTTTCTCACTCTGGTGAATTATGCAGGCACATCTTGAGATATTTCATAGCAAAGAGTATTTCACAAATACCGACCGACATGATCCTTCATCGGTGGATAAGAGACGCGAACAAAAGCAATGGTGAAGACTTACTCTTTAACTCCACACCTGCTGACTTCGAACAAAATCAAGGAATGCGCTACAATCATTTGATGGCTGATTACCAGGAGTTAGCGAGCAAAGCGGCTTGCTCAGTCCGAGGTTACAAAACTGTTCTTAAGCTGAATGCACGAGGAAAAGAGTTGGTTGACCAGTATGATCCGGATGAGAATATTACTGAACTGGCAGATGACGACATTGATTGCACAGTTGGAGATCCAAATCATGATATGGGATACGATAATGACGATGAAGATGCAGAGGTGGAAGAAGAAGAAGAGTTTTTGCCGCCTAATATTTCTCAAACAAAGGGCCGCAAAAAACAATCTAGATTCAAGAGTGCACTCGAGAAAATCATTCCATCTAAAACTCATCGAAAATGTGCAATTTGTGGCTTTGAAACCGACCACGATAAGCGAAACCACTATCGAGTGCTAGGGATTCCTGAGCCAAAAAATAGGCGTCGGTTGTATTAATCATTCTATGTTTTTTTTTTTCTTTTTTATGAAAATGAACATGTAATATGTACTATTTCTTTTGATATATTTATGCAGTACTAGTATTGGTATAATCTGTACTTATAATATTGATAATCACATTATTATTATTATAATAATACTTCACTACTTTTATAAATTCGATAGTGTGACATTATTATTATAGTTCACTAGTTTTATTATTGTATAAAATCATTTCTTAATAATAAAATCATTGCTTAATATATAAAATCATTTCTAATAATCATTGCTTAATAAATATAGATATTAACTTATTTCTAAATATCAAACCCCCATATGTATTATATAGACTTGTTAATAATAATAAATCGTACTATAATAATAATAATGCAACAATTTAGATTTTTGGGGGATGGTGAAGTTTTAATGTAAAGAGAATTCCTTGGCTGATATTGACAGCTAGGCCCGTGGTGCTCGGGTGGTCATATGACGTGTGTTTGGAGTTTGAGGTTGCGTGTTCGAGTCTGTTTAGCAGCGAGTTGCTTGAATAACATAATTTTTTTAATTTTTTTAATAACAGCCGTATGAGCTTCCTACGGCCGGTACAGAAAAAAAAAATTTAAAAAAAAAGGTACCAACCGGGACAAGTTCTAACGGCTGGAAAAAAAAAAAAAAATCAAAACCGTAAGAGGCTCTACCGGCTTGTACTGTTACTATTATTTTCAGTAATAACAAAAACAAAAAGTGTTATAATGATGTTAATATAATAACAAGAGTAATTTACATAACAAAGGACAAGTTCTAACGGCTGGGAAAAAAAAAAAAAAATCAAAACCGTAAGAGGCTCTACCGGCTTTATAACAAATATTTTATAACAAATAAAGAATATTTTATAACAAATAAAGAATACAAAATATTTTATAACAAATAAAGAATATAAAATATTTGCTATTTTTATTTGCTATTTGTTATAAAAATATTTTATAACAAATAAAGAATATAAAATATTTTATATTCTTTATTTGTTATAAAATATTCTTTATTTGTTATAAAATATTTGTTATAAAATATTTGCTATTTGTTATAAAAATATTTGCTATTTGTTATAAAAATATTTCTTGACCAATATGACTTATGACTATGTACATACTTGCATGCATGAAACAAAACATATATATATCGATAAGTTTTGTGCAAGCCGTAAGAGGTAGTGCCGGTTTGGATTGGATATTTTTTTTTTTTTTTTGTACAAGCCGTAAGAGGTTGTGTCGGTTTGGATTTTTTTTTTTTTTTTTTTTTTGTATAAGCCGTAAGAGGTTGTGCCGGTTTGGATTATGTTTTTTTTTTTTTTTAACAGCCGTAAAGCACAGTAATATATATATAGGAGTTACTGTTATGCGTTAAAAAAAAAAGACACAGCCGGTACAAGCTGTGCCGGCTGGTGTTTTTTTAATAATAAAAATTCGTTTCTTTTAAATGTACTGACAAGATGTTGACCGTGTAGGGTGTTTATATTAAAATAAAAGCCGGTACAAGCTGTGCCGGCTTATCAAATATTAAGACTCATCTCAGTCGTGCGATCAATTTATCAACGGTCCAAAAAGGGGTTGTTGCACAGTTCTCACAGCAGCCGGTTGCTATGGAAGGGCTCCCTATATATATATATATATATATATATATATATATATATATATATATATATATATATATATATATAGTCCGTTCCTTCAGCGAAATGGAGGGAGCGAACTAAGAACGAACCAATTATAGTGACGATTTTTTTTGTCACTATAGCCGATTCATTCTTAGTTCACTCTCTCTAGTTCGTTGGAGAAAATTTATATATATATATATATATATATATATATATATATATATATACAGAAAGGATCAAGAGCATAATTCTTAAATAGCATAATGCCTTAAGTAGCATAATTTCATCAAAACGACGTAGTTTTGTAAGGACGCGGTGGCATTTTTGTAAATACCATGCCACCGCGTATTTACAAAAATGCCACCGCGTCCCATGAAAACGACGTCGTTTTGATAAAATTATGCTACTTAAGGCATTATGCTATTTAAGAATTATGCTCTTGATTCTTCCCGTATATATATATATATATATATATATATATATATATATATATATATATATATATATATATATATCACGCCCAAAAGGATAAATGAAATAAAGTAATATCCCTCTTCTGTTTTTTTTCTTTTTTAAAGAGCTAATTTTTTCATTTTTATCTATCATTTGTAAATTTATAGAAAGTATTAATGACTTGATTTTTCATATTATGTACTAATTTTTGTTTCTCTTTTATCTCTTTAATAAATTTTAAAATGAGTAATATTTAGATTTTATATATATCTAATTTAATCAATCAAAAAATTATTAATTATATGTTTTAATTTTTTGTGTTTTCACCTAAAATTTTAATTAAAGAGGAATGCATGGAGTATCTATTAAGGCATTTTATAGCAATTAGGAGTGAGTATACTGCGATTTAAAACTTAAACCGCACACGAAATCGTTTAGGTGTGATTCTATAAATCTAGAATAATACATAAAATCATTTGTGATTGGTACGGTGCAATTTTGAACCGTGCGGTGCGGTACGGTGCGGTATCGGTTCCAAAACTAATTGAATTAATCTACTTTTAAAAATATCATCACAATTACTCAAAAATTAAATGATTAATCATAATCTTTTATATAAGAGAAATACTTGAAAAGGTTATATAAAAAAAATTATAAAATAAAAAAGCTGAATACTTGAATAAATAATGAATTATTTGACTTGTTTATCGTTTTTCATCAAGAATATAAATAAGAAAAATGCATTGAAAGACTGATCCGTAGTTTATAATACAAAATTATTTTCAATTAAACAGTTTTATAATATTTGACCAATTTTTTTTTCTTCTGTGTTGTAAATGGCAAAAAAGTTTTTCGAATGTGTGTGAAAAAGTAAGAAATGCCCAGAAAAATCATCGATCAATTAATAAAATGATAATAATAAGAAGGAAAAAAACACATAAAGAAAGAAATAGACTTGACTTAAAGGTCACAGTATTTCAGCCTTAACCACAGACCTCATCAGCATAATGATTATGATTTGGTAGAAGTACTAAGTATATATTAATAGTTGAGTAAAATACAGTGACACCTCTTCCAGATAATCATAATAACACTCATCTTCCCTCTAGTTTTTTAAGTAACAGTTAGTACCCCTGCAAGTTTTAGGGTTGACTAAATAGATAAAGTTACATATTTACCATTTTATTTTATCAAATTTTAATTACTAAATAATATATATATATATATATATATATATATATGTGTGTGTGTGTGTGTGTGTGTGTGTGTGTGTGTGTGTGTGTGTGTGTGTTTAATTATCCTTTTTTTAATACAATACATTTTAATTATAGTTTTATTTGTAATTAAAACTATCTCACTTAAATTGTTGGTAACTTATAAAAAAACTAATTTAGCTTAATTAAAACATATTTTTAGATAAGTGATACAAATATTAAAAAAAATTAAATTAAATTATTAATGAAGCTATTCTAATTAGAGTGATTGAGTATATTGATAGTTTAATTTTTGGTATTTAACAACAAAAAATATTATTTGAATTTTTATTTTCATATTATAATTTTTATATGTTAAATTTTATTGAGTATATATAAAAAAATTGGGATGTTTATGATTTTGATTACACTTTTTTAGTATACAGTTGACAATGTTTTTATGCAATGTTAAATAAAAAAATATAATTATATTATTACTACCTCTATCTTATAAAAAAAATTCCTTATATATATATATATATATATATATATATATTGAGTAATAACATTTGTCATTTTTACTGTAAATAATTATGTTTAAGTGTGACTTATATTTAGTTTAATATATGAAAAAAATAATTAATATAATTTTTAATACTTTTTTATATGAGTAATAAAATTCGTTTAAATTGTAATAATAAATTTGTTTTACGTAAATTTTAATATTTGAAAAAATTAATAATTATTTTATTGCGTTAATTTATAATTTTTATGGGTATTAACATTATACTTTTTAATTACAAAAAAATATATTTTAATATATATCACGTAAATTTTAATATTTGAGAAATTTAATTAGTAAAAATTGTATGACTTTATTTTCCTGATAAAATGAATATTTATTATTTTTTGACTTTTATGTTATTTATTGCACAATTTCATAATTAATTAATTAGATCAAGTAAAGTAAAAATTATGATATACAAATTTATATTTAGTGGAGAAATTAAACATTATAGCTTGAAGAGTGTATTAGATATTATATTAAAAATATTTTTAAATATTAGTTGGTCAACCACATTAGGGGTAGTGAATGTTACATATTGTAGACTAGAGGGGTACTGACTAGTTACTTTAAAAACTAAAAGGGTGGTAAATGTTATTATGATTATCTACAGGAGGGAGTGTCAAGTGTATTTTACTCTTAATAGTTTAGTCTTTAAATACTCACAAAAACAACTTAACAATTAACATAAAAGATCAGATGTTACCTTGTTGACTCGGGTTAATCAAGAACAATAAGCCATATAAGGTTGTCCTATTTGAACTAAGAACATGAAATATAAAAATTGAAAATAAATTTCAGAAACAGAAAACATATTGGGAATGATAAGAAAGTTGAATTACTTACGTAGAATTGATATTATCACAAGTAAAATTTGATAATTCCACAAGGTATGTCTCACATGATTGCGGAACCAATCTATTATGCATGTAAGAAGAACCCTGTAAAATTATTATTTTTACCCGTGAAAATATCAATTCCCTTACTTTATTATGTTGTAGCATATTTAATAATAAAGCCCATGATATTTGCTTTATGACAAACTTAAATCTGGAAATTCAAAAGCTGCATCAAACTCTTTAGTCTTTATTGCTTCTATATTGATCAGCAGAGGGAAGATATATGATTATTAATTTACTGGAAAATTCTAGGGACAACCACCATAATGGTAGTTAAATGTCCTCAAGAACTCTGTGTATCATTGAATATATAGGGAGTGGGTAAATACTAAAAACCATGGAAACTTACTGAAATTATGCAAATTAAAAATCTCGTACCAGAAGATAAATCCATTATTCTACAAAACTGGAACCTTAGAGCTCGGGTTCTATGCTACAAACAAGTGAACTCATTCCATGGACAAGAACACAACATCATATATATATATAGATAGATTGCCACATTTATATATGAATTACTGCCATAATGATCAGGAAAGAACCCAATTTTTGGGGTTGAGTTCAAGCAACACCTTTTGTACAAATGCACTAGTAATCTAGCTAGCAACACGTATGCTTGAACGATCGCAAACAAACAGGAAGCATCAATATATGAAATAGCTCAGTAGCAAAATTCTTACAAATCATCACTCCAATGCTTTTCTGCTGTTGCTATGCCTGTCTGATTTTTATTCCAGAAAGGGTTGCGGTTCGGACTATTATGAACCCTTTTAGCTTTTTCATGTAGTGAGGAATCGGAAGACTCAAATGTATTCATCCTGAAGATACTCTACATCCCCATTTGTTTTTAACAAACCTGGGGTTTCTAATGTTCCGGTTGCTCTTCCATTAGTTGGAATTGTGATATCCACTCTATTACATAATGCTAAATTCATCAACTCGCATCTGCATTTGATTGACTTCCTAGGTCCTGTTCTTATCTTCCCCATCTACTTCATTCTTTGCTGCATTTGTTACCTGCTCTTCCTCCTTCATGGTTATCAGAATCCCAGTTTCTATATCAGAAATTAGTTGGGTATTATGCTCAACTTCAATATCACCTCTATAACGTTCCTCTTTTCCCTCCTCGGAGTTCCTTCTAACCCTAATACGATGCTGATTATTTATTAAGCCTACATCTTCACCAAAACTATCCATTTCTACACTCCCTTTCCCTTCACCGTCTTCTTCCTTCTCTTTGTCACCTTCATCTATCAAATCCTCTAGTTGATCTGGTTCTTCATCTTCGGCCTTTTCTTGATCATGTCCATCTATCTCGTCATCTCCAACCCCTCTTTGTTCTCCCTCATTCTCTCGGAGTTTTTCCTCTTCATCCTCCTGTTCTAATTCGTCTTCTTCATCCTCGTGTTTCTTGAACTCTGCGGCAAGTTCCTCCATTTGAGGATCTAAGCCCTTCCTACCAAGTTTTAATATCCCATGGAACTTTTCTATTTTCCTAGAGGTGTCCCCCAAGGCTGCTGTCTTACCATATGTTTGCTTGACTTGGTATAGCAACCACATGCAAATGGCAAGTAATAGACATATATGAAGAGCATGCTTTACCTTGAATCCTTTTGACCTTTGGTTTCTACTGGGTGATTGCATCAACATGACTGATTCCGTAATCTGACTCACATAGACATGTTCTGCGTAGTACCAACAAATGATAGATGAAAATCTGAAAGAATTGGGTCAACAACAAGAAGATTGAAAACACATAAAAGACGAACTAATAATCTTAAGTAACAATGGTCTATGGAGCTAGAAAGTGAGGCACTATCAGCGCAGCAAAAATAGAGCTCCTACCACTCTCCATTGTCCATCTTAATTGATCTAGATACTCCTCCGTTCAACAAAGCTAGTTCCATTTTGACTTTGATCCTACTTATTTTGTGGAATCATAAAATTCAAATCGTGATGTGAATATAATTTAATTTTTGAAATAACAATTTTGTGCTTAGTATTACTTTTAAAATAGTTTACAATGATAACTATAGCATTAATCAAAATCAAATCAATTCACATAAATATTGATTTTAGGATTTAGCCGATTGACTAGGGGAAAAAAAATTCAAATGGAACTCTTTTTGGGGAACAAAGGGTACTTATACTTAAAAGCAAACAGCGCCTTAGGTCTTACCATGGTTTCCTTCTCACTCTGGTAGAAAAATCCTCACTTGGGTGTTTGATCGGAAATTCTATTAGATGCCTTCAAGGCTCTCCAAATCATCAACATTACCAGTACCCTTTCTCTATACCAAAGGTAACATAGCACTATAGACTACTAGTAAGACCTCACTCTTTACTGAGCATGGTTACCAAATTCAGCACGGGCACTATATAGAAAAGGGATCAAGTTAACATGAAGTTAACTTCACGGTAAGTTGATCAATTAACTAATATTGTGCTGACAGATTAATTTCATGGTAAGTTGGTCAATTGACTAATACAGTGCTAACAGAGCATCTCCCGTCTATGTGCTGACACTGTATTTGTATTTGTATTTGTATTGATCAATTGACCTAGGTTAATTTCATGCTAACCACTCCCACTCCCACTCCCACTCCCACTCCCACTCCCACTCCCACTCCCATAGAAAAGGTCAAATCTCCTAGGTTACCCCTAATTTCCCTCCTAGCTCTTTCCCCATGTTCCCCATGCCCATAAAATTGAAAATAGCACAGATCCTAAAAACAAAAAACAGTACCATCAATCATTTATGTCTTCCAGATGCAGAAAGGCATACTAGTGGGAGGATTGAGGCCCTTGTGGCAGCAGCCATTATTGGTTGTGAAGTAATTTTCAACCATTTCGAAAAAAATACAGAAAGCCAGCTTTATTCTAACTTCTTTTAAGAGTGTTATTCCCTCCTCCTCTTTTAGGATTAAATTCCCAAATAAAATGTCGCACCTATAATACGCTTTGCTAAATTCACCAACAATGATCCCCAAGAAACCAATTACTTACAAAAGCTAACATCCATAGATTTATCAACAAAATTATACTAAAACTCATAAGAATACAACTTTGCACCTAAACTCAAAACATGGACTCATTAAATGTTTTTTTTGAGAGAGAGAAGCAATCTAAATCCAGTTAAAGATCAAAGTACAACATAATAGTGGGAATCAAAATATTATCATTATTAAGATGTATATATATATATACACACACACACATATACACACAAGAAACTAAAGATGATAAAGTAGATGGTTTGAAAGAAGAAAGGGTACTAATTTAGCAAAAAAAAAGAAAAGAAAAGAAAAGAAAAGAAAAGAAAGAAAGGATACTAACCAGTAAACAAATATAGATTTGTAAGCATATATGAAGCTCCTGGAGGCCATGAGTAAGTTTCTTGAAGAGGTGTGGGTAATTTATCTGTCTATCCATCCGCAGCAGAGCTATTTTAATTTACCCACTGAGTTGGTCCATTGTCCACTCAACATTATTATTAGTATTATAATTAATTATTATTACTATTAATAAATATCAACACAAGGGAGGACAAAAAAAATGATACAACAAGTAAATATATAATATATAATTATATTTATCTAATTTATACTTATACTTTAAATTTTTAATATTTCTTTTGTCTCTCAAAAATTAATTTAAATTGACTTTTTTAGTTAAATTAATTAAAAAATAAATAATTTATTTATATTTTTAAACTCATAAAAATAAATAAATTTAATATAATTTTTTTTATGATTATAGTTGAATATTGATCTTATAAAATAATGGTTGATTAGACATTATAGCACAAAGAAGAGGACAGACAGCACTTACTCGACGTCGTGACAGTTGGATTAGTAGTATGTATCACTCTTGGGCCTCCAATGTAATGGGCCCCCTACAAGTGTAGTCTCATTGCAACTACCTTTACTCACCTATAAAGACACCATTTTGAAATATGTTTTTACTCCATATTTCTTTAAATTGTTTAGCATGAAAAAGTGATTAATGAGAAGTCTTTTTCTTTTTCAGGTTAATGTTTATTGAGTTTTAATTTTTTTAATTAATTTTATTTAAAATTATTTCCAAATGAATTTGGACAAAAATGTGAGCTACAAGATTTTATATAAACTATTCATGTGTGTTCCATTTGGATTGATAAGCAACTTCAATAATAAATAAATAAATAAAAACTATTTCTTTTCCGTATCATATTTTATTGCTCTCATTTAAACAATAACAAGCTGGACTAAAGCTACTTAACAAAACGACGCAGTTTTATATGAAAAATATAATTAAATTTTTTTAAATATAAAACCCAAAAATAAAAAATTTAACCCTATCCAAGCTTGATTACTGCATGCCTTAAATTAATTTTACCCATATATAAATACTTAGGGAAAAATGTATGTACACAACTGTGTATTACACAGTAGGCTATGGCGACGATTTTTTGGGATATAACGACGGTTTCACCCGTCGTCATAGCTATTATGGGCTATAGCGATAGTTTACCGTCGCTATAACCCAAAAAATCTGTCGCCATAGGCCTACTGTGTAATACACAGCTGTGCATATACATATAGCCCAAATACTTATATATTTGTATTTGGAATTGCTGGTAACGGTCCATTTAAACGAATTGGATCAAACACAAAATATAGGAACTAAAATAGCCCGTTCAAATTACAGCCCACTACCCCAATTAAAACGGGCATTTCTATTCATATTAACTAAAATATTTTCGTCCGTTTTAATTAATTTAATTTGAAATATTTTTAAATTTAAAATAATTTTATTTTAAACGATATGATTATAAAAATCATAAATTGTGTGACTGGTACTAATAACAAATAAATTTTAAGAAATTAAACTTGTATTTATATTTTGGGATGACGGGAGTAACAAATTATATAGTGAGTCAAAGGTAATTTTTTTATTGAGAGAGAACCCTCTGATGTAAGTATTAGTAAGCTTCCACTATTAACAATTATTATAGGTAATGTAAATAATTTATATAAGTAATATAAATAAATAAATATTAATATGAAATAATTTGCATATTTGATTGATGATGTAGTCGAGCTTAATAAGTTAAGTTGTTCTTTAAATATTCAAGTCGAATTTGGATAGCTGTCAGAAGAGTGATTAACACTTAACATGAAGTTTACTTTATTTAATTGACCGTGTCCATACACAAACGGAAGGTAATATTTTTTTTGCGTGTCAATTCTGTATTTAATCAATTGACCAACTTGTTATGATATTTTATATAGCAAACAAGTTGTAAATTTATTAACAAAGGCTATTGAAAGTTAGGGGTGATAACCGAGCCAAGTAGTTCAGTACTCGACTCGAGATCGGCTTGAAAATATGATCCAAAACTCGAATTCGAAGTTGATCCGAGTCGAATCTGATCCATACTCGTTTTCTGTTTAATGATACACGAGTTGAACTCGAGCAGACCAGTGTTCGCTCATATTAAGGTTCGAGTATTTTATTTTTTCTCAAACCATACTCGATACCTACTCGATGGATCATATTCGAATATTGATCTGATCCATGCTAGTAAGCTAAATATGTGATATTTTGTATCAATCTTTATAATTTATAAAGTGTAGTATGAAATTGTGTAAACTTGTATTTGAATAAATCAATGAATTAAATGTCAATTTATATTACATTCTTTATAATTTCAATACATAAATAAAAAAAAAATTTATATATAAATATTAGTTAAGTAACCAAATTAGTATGTAGTGGTTCAATTTTAAGTGAAATGGTTCATATTCGAAACTCAATTTGAAGGCTCATGAGTAACTCGTTTTGTAAACGAGTCGAATACTTACGAGCCGAGTAGGTCCGAGAAATGATCCGAGTCGAATCTGGCGCAAAAATATAAATCCCTTTATCGAATCTGAGTCGAATTCGAGCTCAATTTTTTCAAGTCGAGCCGAATCTGAGCATGAAGGTGTTCGCTGAGATTCGAATCTGGACATGGATGTAATTAATGACTCACTCCAGTCCTGACTTTCAATAATTCAAGTCAAGTCAGTCCTGTGACGTAAGATAACATTAAATACCAAAAGATCTCCCAATGGTACGCCAGACTAGTTTTTAATTCAACAACGCTACTATCGCATAAAAAGACCATATAATGTTCACATATACACGTGTATACTGTGGACTTCTGCCTAACATGTGGGGCCCGTAATATATATATGTATGTATGTGAGCATTATATGACATTTTTTATGTTATAACAACATTATTATTTTTTAATTAGGGAAGGAAGTACCATTTGTAAACGTATATATATGATAAAATTCATAATTTTTCTCATCAAATATTCAATTAATTAAAGAAATATATTCAATTAATGTATTTTTCAAGATGAAATTCTACAATTTAATTATAATATTCCTTTGATATAATTTATTCCTTGATCACTAAATTTTGGCCAACTATTTTAGTAATTCAAATTACTAAAGTATTAATTTAATTTATTAAATTAATGTGTGATTAAAAGTTTATAAATTATGTAGTCAAAGGATATAAGTAGTGGGTTAACAATTTTATTCCTACACACGTTTATGGATATTATTGTAGAGGAGTATTTTTGCAAGATAATAATAGTGGACTGATTTAATTAATTAATTTTAATTCTATTAATTCTAGGGTGCAATTATAATTATTTAGTGGAATTAATTATAATTAATATAATTCTAATCGATTAAAGAGTTAATCAGACATTAGTATTATATTTGAGCTAGAATTATAGAATCCTACTTATCCCCACTGTAGCCCTTATTAAGATATGTGACGCCCCCAAAATATGTATACACAACTCATTCTGAGTCGCCATATACACGGTACAAAATTCAAATACAAACTTCATTTATACAATACGACAAAACGTATGCTGAGAGTTTTAACATGAATTTTGTCTCGTAGACAGTATCCAAACTCAAATTATTACAATGCCATATAAAACACAGCAGTAAATATTTTAAGACCCCAAAGAAGAACGAGAAGATTACTATCATGTTCATTCTAATGAGGTGCACTTTTGACGCTTTCAAAGTCGGGTTCTCATCACCCTATTGTTGTTCACCAAAATCAATTATTAAGTGATGTATAATATACGACACACCTATCTTAGGTCCTCAATACAATTATATATTACCTGTTATGCTGTTTTATAATGTATTGAGAAACTTCCACAGACTCAGACCATCACACTAATCCCTTGTTATCCTCGCTCGATCCAGCTACACTCTTAATACATGTAAGGAATTGTGAAGCAAAAGGGTGATCACAAATAGCCTAGTAAAAAATATTATGACTAAGATAATTAATTAATCAATAGCCTTCATCAGTAATAAATCAAAAATTTAGAACATATGGTAGATGATAAAAGTTTTCAACCATAATTGCAGCAGAATCAACAATCCATTAGAAGAGTCAAGTAGAATATAATGTCTATTATCCTCTCCAAATTAAAAGTCCATCGTTAATAGTTCATTCCTGTAATACTCATCAACAGTTCTTTGTTGTACCCAAAACAAAGAGAACTCTTATCACCTTTTTTCACTTGAACAACCAAATATTATAGTTAAATTCACAATTCATATTTATAATCAGGTAAATCAACAGTCCATCTTTGCACTACGAGCCAAAGACATATAACTGTAAAATCAATAATCAACAGTCCATCTTTGCACGTAAGCCAAAGATATACAACTGTAAAACCAATAATCAACAGTCTATCTTTGCACGTAAGCCAAATATATACAACTGTAAAACCAATAATCAACAATCCACCTTTGCACGTAAGCCATAGAGGATTTTTACCACATCATTTGTCTGCAAAATAAATAATCCACATCACCGAATTATGCATGCACTACGACCAATGGTATTCGTTAGTATCACATCCATGAATTATCATTGCACTACGGGCTAATGATATTCATTATTATCACATTCACGAATTATCCATGCACTACCGGCCAAGGATATTTGTTATTATCATATCCAAGAATTATCCATACACTTGCACCCTTGGCCGAAGAAAACCCATGGTCATGATCATACCAACAACTGTCCATCAATGCATACGGGCCAATGCAGACTTTCATCATAATATAAGCATACGGATGATGACAATGATATAAGCTTCAATCAAACGAAATCAAGGATAAATATTAAAGATTTTTAATTTATCCAGAGTAAAAAAATGTACAAATTGGCAACATGATAACTGCTTTGTGGAGTAAAATTCAAGAATAATATTCACGTATCAAAATAATTTGGACAGAAAAGTATCAATTTTTCGCCGTGAATAGTACTTCATAAATAATATCGTACGTATGAATAGTGCCGTACATATGAATAGTGTCGTATGTATGAATAGTACCCATGAATAGTAGTCCGACATAAAAAGATTAAAATTTAACAAGAATGTTCAGAAAAATATTCTTGTGAAACGATACTAGATGAAACGCATATTTGAAGGATATTGTACTAATTTCAAGGAGTATAAAAGCAATACTTATCAAAAATGAGTGTAGAATTCGAAATCTGTAATGCAATAATATTATTTACATACTACAAAGTATGAAAGAAAATATTATTTCTTATGAATATTGAACAAAAATAATATCCCTTACAATTGTTGAACGAAAATAATATTCCTTACGAATATTGAACGAAGATAATATTCCTTCCGAATATTGAACGAAAATAATATTCTTTACGAATATTGAACGAAAATAAAATTCCTTACGAATATGAAAAATAATATCGTAAGTGAATATGAAATAAATAATACCCCTTACCTCAAAAGGAAAGTATTTCTAACTGGTAGGGCGGAGATATTCTTGAAAAAAACTTATACTTTTTCTGTAACGCCCGAGAAAATCGGATCTTTATGTGAATTAAATTTTTATTTGATTATCTGATTATTTGAATTAAATGAATTTAATTGATTATTTATGTGAGTAAGATGTTTGAAGGTCATTCTATGACCTAGAATGTGTGGATGTGGTTAGTATTCTGGCTATGTGCTAGGATTAATTATTTTGAATTTTCAATACGAAAATAAATGTTTTCCGAGAAATTTCTGTAAAAACACTATTCATCCGTTTCTGCTTGGAGATTAAGTTGAATTTCTGAGAAACGCGTAATGATAGAATATAAAGACGTAATGAAATATTTAATAATATTTCAGTTGTGGCAAACGAAGTTTTCGCCTGCGAACTTAAAACCTAAGGGTTAAGAATTGTGAATTCCGAGAATTAAGCGTCTACATGTAATGATTAGGGTTATTATACGTAAGGAATACGAGTATGATACTAGTTATTATACGAGTATAGTACGAAGATTATTACTACATATAATATCAATATCGTACGAACTATATATGAAGAGAATACGAGAAGTGAACACGTATAATACGATTAGTCTTAATGGACTTTGAGTTTTTGGACTTTGTAGAATCCAATTGGACTTACATTATGTCAAGCCCAATGTGTATGAAAATCAAGCCCAAGATAGGCCCAAGATGAATTAATCCTAAGGCCCAAACTAAGAAAACAAATCGCGGATCTAATCGATGGGTCACTGGATGGGTAAAACCCATGGGGTAACCCATGGAGCTTGTGGGTCGGCCACTTGGCCACCAAGTAAAGTAGTTACTTGGGGGCTACACAATGAATAGTAAGGAGGTGGGGGCACAAAGACCACTTTACCCTCCATTTGGTTTTTCTATAAATAGGAAGCTATCTTAGTTCATTTGTTGATTTACAAACTTTAACCAACATATTTGAGAGAGAGAAAAGAGCTAGAAACTAGTAATCAAGTGAGCTTGAAGCAAATCATAAGAGTTTTTAGCAAGAACGCGAAGAACGTAAAGGTAAATTTTCGTAAAACGTTAGTCTTCGATCTTTTTCGATTTCTTTTTTAGTAGAGAAGTATGATTTGGTGGAGCATGTCTCTTCCGGAGTCATAAGGATTGCTAATAGTGGATTAAGTCATTATAAGTCATGTATGATTATTAATTATAAGCGTTAAGTAAGTTTTAAAATCAAAGAAAATCGTAAAGCGTTTATTTTGTTATTGATGGACAAATTGAAAACCATCATAGGATATGTACATCTTGTTTGGTTAGGATGTAGATGAAGAATCAATGGAGTTGTTCCATTTGATTTGGTGTAGAGAACTCGAGTAACGAAGTTATGACGAATTTTACAAAATTAGTCGTTAAACATTAAAAACGTAGAAATCTCAGATTAGTAGTCGAAAATTGCCGTATAGCTTGGGAACATTGGTTTTCAATGGCATCACGTGAGATAGGGTAGTCAAGAGTCGTGGACTTAAGAATCATCGAATTCCGACTTAGAATGAAGAAACGAGCTATGAATGGTCACGATCATTAAACGAACGCTCAATAATGAACTAATCGGTGAATTCCGTGTTAAAAGATTCAAAAATAAAATATTTTCTAATGAAATCATAGAGTATGTGATTTATGAGCTAATGGCTTTTGAACGAGCCAATTCGGATGTAAAACGAATAAGTTACGAGCCTGGGAATCTCACAGAATAAGAAAATTGTCATGACTATCTGAGGCTCAAGGTCGGCGCCGTAGTGCGACCCTAACCTTTAAATCCTGCGCCGCAGTGTCGAGTAGAGGCATTAGCTACTGAAGTATGGTGCCACATCACCAATGATAAGTATAAGTCTTGCGCTGCAGCGCCGAGACAGAGAGTTATGTACTGAAGTATGGCGCCGCAACGCCAATGGTAGGTATAAGGCAGGCGCCGTAGCGCCAAGCCAGGGGAAATGTTGAACCAATTAGGGTTTTGAACCCATATGATTGTAAGACCATTATGGGGCAAGTGTATGTAAGAAATGTACATGCTGAGACCATTCCTTTGTTATATATATTGTGATGACCTTAAGAATTGAACGTAAGTTATTAGTAATGAAACGATTAACGATAATAAGTCGTAAGGGCGTATAAATACTTGAAACGAGTTTTATTAAAGAATTAAATTCGGTTAAGTTATAGAAGAGAAAGAAGTTGGTAATAACAATGTGATTAGATTGTTTGGTAGCTAATTATATTGTGCTATCTGAATATATCATGTAGATATTGTAAAGACTAAGAACTGTTGAATATTAATTTGAAGACGCTTGAAGGAAAGTTTTCTTAACGCTTGTCTAACCTTCGTGTTAGCCAAGTTTTCTATGTGATTCATGTTATGAGATGCATGAATTATTTTAATAAAAGGGTCGATGCCAGTTTTACCTCGGCTAGACTAATCTTGAAGAGTTGATTGATTTATTTATAAATCTTTTAATATAGAATTGATAACGCTATCCTACGCTAATTGTTTGGTACGGATTAAGGTAAGCCTGAGTATGAATAAACAAATATATTTTACATCGATTATTCGATGGGCACGCGAGGTTGCCAAAACTTAAACGTGAATACGTTTAACGGATGAATGTTGATCAACATAGAGTACTACAGGTTGATCACCTAGAAGTGCTCACAAGATATATCAGACGTACGATCTTAGTGTCGAGTTGTCCTTTTTAATGAATGAAAACAAAATAGAATGTTTATGGTCTTTGACCTACTCAGAATTCCTAAGTTTCTATAAGTGCTTCGAAATTGTTTATAAAATAGAAAAGTGCTATACAATGTTTCATAGTACTTCATAGCTATTTGTTCAGTTATTGAAGAATAATCATATGATTCTCGACATGGTATTTATATTATACATTGCTACACTTGCTGAGCTAGTTATGCTCACTTCATGCTTGAATTATATGATTGCAGCTAAGGCCGAACAAACTGAAGGTTCTAAGAAAGATAAAGGCAAAGCTAAGATAGATAATTAGATATCCTGTAATAGGCTAGTATGTGTGTATATATTACACTTATGAACAATAAAGAATGTATTCAGTTTCAGAATCTGGGAATGAATTTATTATAATAGTAATAAGAATGTAGTTAATACACTCATTTTAATGTAGTTTAAATGAAATGAATGCATAGTTAGTATTACCGTGTAGCACCATTTGTCGGGTTGGAAGATACCCGAATTTGGGGGGATCACATGTTGGTATCAAATCATTAGGTTATAAAACTTAAGGGGGGGGGGGGGAAGAACCTTAGGCTAATAACCTTGTTAGTAGATGAGAAGTAAAAGTGAATGAACTCTAGTAGAACAAGTTAATTATGTATTGAGGAAACTCAGTACGGAAAGATTTAAAAGATGGAAAGTAACCGTAAATACATTAAATGTGATTTGTGCTTATATTATTGTGTATTATGTACTAATCAACATGTTATGTGTTATTGTAGATGTCCATCGATAGCTACATGTATAGGGATATTCATGTAGTGAACGAAGAGTCGGTGAACAGGATAAAGCGTGTACCAGTGCCAGTAGCGGCAGTACCAGTGATTAACCTAGAAGAGTCCGAGCTTGAAGAGGAATTTTCAGAGGAGGACTACTCAGAGGGAGTTATGGGATTAACATCATACCTTGATATGATGATTGATGTAAAAGATGATATGGAGGTAACATCGGTTAATACGGTGATGCCTACACTAGAGCCAACACCTCCAGATACAATTAGGGCATTGTATCTCTCGGTGCTTGACCGTAACGTGTAACTGCACAATATTGTGCAGAACCAGAGGGAGGAGGTTAGTGATCTCCATGAGGCTAAGGAGTCTACAGAAGAAGATTTTGAGATTGAGCATGATAAGAATGTGCTCATGAAGGATAAGGCCACAGAGTATAAGAAGGAGGCCATAGAGCTTCGTAAAGAATTGGGGTTAAGGGATTAGAAGATAGCACATATGTCTTACATCCACGAGAGTGTTCATGAGGATTTTAAGCTAAAGATTGCTTGTTATTCCATTGAGTCGGGACAAACTCGACATAATATAAGCCGGGATATTGTGTCGATTCTAGAGAATGAGAAGCATGAGAATGATGTTATGCAGTATTAGGAGTCTAGTACGGTAAATACTTTTGTGTAGTGACATAAAACCCTCTTTTGTATAGTTAAATGGTAGTCTTTTTGTAAATCCCAACTTTTATGAAGTTCAATTGCAGGATAAAAGTGTAATAACTTTTGGCTATGGAATCAAATTGTAAATAGTTTTAACTATGAAGAAGCATATGAATATAATGAAGTTTTTATTAAATGTGCTTTGTTGTGTATGAGTTATTGTTTGGAGAATAATAACTAAGTAAGCAAATAAGTAATAATGAAACTTTATTTATTAAATCAAAAAATGTCGTCAAGAAGGAGACAACATAATCAGGATGATGAGTCCCATAACGATAACCAAGAGGGTCAAAACAACCCTATGCAGGAGTTCATTAATTTATTAACGGCTGCATTTAACCAAACAGGGGGTAGAGAACCCGCGGGACCTTGAGTAGCCAGAACAACTACCTTTAAGGAATTCAAAAGCGTAGGTCCGCCTGAGTTCAAAGGAACTACAGAATCAATAGAGACCCAGATATGGGTGAAGGAGATAGAGAAGACGTTTGTTATTACAATCATAGCAGAGGCGCAAAAGACTTGTTTTGTGACTTATATGATGAAGGGGGAAGCCAACTTCTAGTGGGAGGCTCACTAGGGTGGGGCTAGAACTGATGTTGTTACGTGGGGACAGTTCAAGAAGGTTTTCTTCGAGAACAACTTTTCTACTAGCATGCAGGGGAGGATGGAGATTAAGTTCCTAGAACTTAAACAGGGGGACATGACGGTTCCCTAGTATGCGGCCAAATTCAATGAATTGTCAAGGTTTGCTCCACACCAAGTGGACACTGAGGAGAGAAAGACTAGTAGGTTTGAGCATGGATTGAAACCTTAGCTCTATAGTAAGATTTTTGTGTTCTAGAGTGTTTTCTACAAGACCATTCTTGAAAAAGCAATTAACGCGGAGGGTGGTAGTGAGGCGTTGACCCAATACCACAAAGAGTGAAAGAATAAGAGCAAGGGAGAGGGAGGAACCAAGGCGGATGGAGCCAGTGGAAGTGGAAATATGCCAAAGAGGAAGAGTTTTAACTCTTGGAATACTGGAGTGAAACAAGGGGATCCTAAGCGTAGGATCGAGGCATGCAAGACATGCGGAAAGACTCATCTATGAGTTTGTCTGAAAGGGAAGTCAGTTTGTTACAACTGTGGGCAGGAGGGGCATATTACACCCAATTGTCCTAATCCTAAGAAGAACCAGGAATGTTTTATTTGTGGGTTGATGAACCACATGGCAAAAAATTTCCCGAATAAGGGAAAGATGGGTAGCAAAGGTGTTAGTAGTGGTAAGTTAGCCATTACTGGACCAACACCATCGGGTAGACCTACTACCCATACTTTTAATATGATTGTCAAAGATGCGGTTGCATCGGCGTATGTAGTAGCATGTATCATTCCAGTCAATGAAATAAATGCTTATGTGTTGTTTGATTCAGGTGCTATTTGTTCTTTTATAGCATGTGGATTTGCTAAACGATTAAAATTAATTCCGAAAAGATTAGAAATACCTTTAGACGTTAAGATAGCGAATGAAGAGTTAATTCCCATTGAACACATTCATAGGAATTATTTTGTAGATATTAGAAAGAACAGATTATCGATAGATCTTTTACCGATAAAGTTAAGAGAATTTGATGTAATTCTCGGTATGGATTGGTTAATTAACCATAAAGTGATAATAGATTATCATAGAAAGAGTGTAAACCTTCAGCTTTCTAAGAAACCTGAGGTGGTGTTTTATGGTAATAAATCACCGGGACGTTCTTGTTGTCTAACCATGACACAAGCTAGGAAAATGTTGAGGAAGGGGTGTATAGGTTACCTATGCCATGTTGTGGATACCTAGAGAGTGGGAGCATCATTCTAACATATACATGTAGTTCAAGAGTTTGCGGATGTATTTCCGGAGGAGTTACCAGGTATTTCGCCAGATAGGGAAGTTAAATTTATGATTGAATTGGTACCGGGTACGACACCAGTTTCTAAGGAACCTTATAGAATGGCGCCAGTAGAGATGAAGGAGTTAATGGTTCAATTACAAGAACTATTAGACAACAAGTACATTCAACCGAGTGTGTCTCCGTGGGGAGCACCGGTGTTGTTTGTAAAGAAGAAGGATGAGTCGTTATGAATTTGTATCGATTATCGAGAGTTGAACAAGTTAACGATTAAGAATAAATACCCATTTCCCAGGATCGATGATCTATTTGATCAGTTGAAAGGCGAAAAGTATTTTTATAAAATAGATTTGCGTATGGGGTACCACCAGTTGAAAGTAAGGAAGGAAGATGTACATAAGACGACGTTCAGAACTCGTTATGGTCATTACGAGTTTCTGGTTATGTCGTTTGGGTTGACTAATGCGCCAGCCGCATTTATGGATATGATGAACAGAGTGTTCAAACAATATTTGGAGAAGTTCATTGTAGTGTTTATTGATGATATTCTAGTCTATTCTAAGATGCCAGAAGATCATGCTGAACATTTAAGGATAGTGTTGGAGACACCCCGAAAGGAGAAGTTTAATGCGAAATTCACTAAGTGTGAATTTTAGCTTGAGAGAGTGTAGTTTCTAGGACATGTTATTGATAAAGATGGCATTTCTGTGGATCCAGTGAAGGTAGAAGCAGTTAATAATTGGGAGCAACCGAAAATGCCAATTGAGGTTCGGAGTTTTCTGGGGTTAGCGGGATATTATAAGAGGTTCATTCAGAACTTTTTTAAAATAGCTACTCCATTGACGAATTTAACGATGAAGTCTGTAAAGTATGTGTGGACGGAGAAGTGTGAGAGTAGTTTTCAGGAGCTAAAAAAGAGGTTAAGTGAGGCACCTGTATTGTCTTTACCAGATGATACAGCGAATTTCGTAGTTTATAGCGATGCTTCGCATAAAGGATTGGGTTGCGTGCTCATGCATCATGACAAGGTCATTGCATATGCGTCACGCCAGTTGAAGGATTATGAGACGGGCTATCCTACTCATGACCTAGAATTGGCAGCTGTAGTTTTTGCCTTAAAAATATGGAGACATTATTTATACGGAGAGAAGTGTGAGATATACACGGACCATAAAAGTCTGAAATATATCTTTACACAGAAGGAGTTGAATATGAGACAGAGAAGGTGGTTAGAGTTGATAAAAGATTATGACTGTGATATCTTATATCATCCGAGGAAGGCAAATGTAGTAGCAGATGCACTAAGTAGGAAGGGTAGGGAAAAGCTATAAATGTTAATGACTCAAAATGAGTTAATAATGGAGATGACAAGAATGGATTTAGAAGTTAAGTTACCAAGTGAAGCGGCGGAGATGTTATTCTCAATGGAGACTCAAACAATGATAGTGGAACGGGTTAAGGAAGTACAACTGGGTAATGAGGAGTGCGAACGAATGAAAAAGATAATGAAGGATGAAGTGAAGACTAAGTATAACCTTGATAAAGAAGGTTTACTTCGTTTTGAAGGAAGAATTTGGGTTCCAAATAATTCTGAGTTAAAAGAAGAGATTATGAGTGAGGCCTATAGTTTGAGATACTCGATACATCCTGGTAGTACGAAGATGTATCAAGACCTTCGTCAGAACGTTTGATGGCCAAATATGAAGAGGGAAATAACATAATATGTTAGTAAGTGCTTAACTTGTCAAAAAGTTAAGGCTGAACATCAACGACCGAGTGGATTGTTACAATCACTAAAGATTACAGAGTAAAAATAGGAGCATATCACGATGGACTATATGGTGGGACTTCCAACGACGAGGAAGGGTTACGACGCTATTTGGGTAATAGTGGATCGGTTGACGAAATTGACTCACTTTTTACCAATAAGAGTTAGATATAACATAGAGCAATTAGCTAAGCTTTATGTCAAAGAAATTATTTCAAGACACGGAGTACCGATTTCGATTGTGTCAGATCGTGACCCACGATTCACATCGAACTTTTGGAGGAGTTTGTAAGAGCAACTAGGAACACAGTTGAGATTGAGTACGGCGTATCATCCACAGACGGATGGACAAAGTGAATGGAAAATTCAAACGCTAGAAGATATGTTAAGATCTTGCGTTATGGATTTCAAGGGGAGTTGGGACGAACTTCTGCCTTTGGTGGAATTCGCTTACAACAATAGTTTTCACGCTAGTATAGGCATGCCGCCTTACGAAGCGTTGTATGGGAGGAAGTGCAGAACTCCACTGTTCTGGGATGAAGTAGGTGAACGTCGGATGTTGGGACCTGAGATGGTACAACAAACGGCATACATGTTTAAGCTAATACAAACTCGATTGGTAGCGGCTTAAGATAGACAAAAGAAGTATGCAGATCCTCATCGAGAGAAGAGGGAGTTTGAAGTAGGTTCATATGTCTTTCTGAAGGTATCGCCTTGGAAAGGCAAGATACATTTTGGAAAGAAAATAAAGTTAAGTCCAAGGTTCATAGGACCTTTTGAAATTTTTAGAAGGGTAGGAGAGGTAGCTTACGAAATAGCTTTACCTCCAGGGATGGAAAGAATACACAATGTGTTTCACGTGTCAGTGTTGCGTCTTTATAAATCAGACTACAAGCACGTAATAGAGTATGAATCTATTCAAGTAGAAAAAGACTTAACGTATGAAGAACTTTGAATTCAGATTGTGGATAGAAAGGAACAAGTCTTGAGAAGTAAGATAATACCTTCTGTAAAGGTAATTTGGAGTAACCACAATGCCGAAGAAGCAACGTGGGAGCTCGAGAGTAAAATGAAAGAAAAGTTTCCTCATTTGTTTATGTAATTTATGTGGGATTTTGGGGACAAAATCCTTTTAGGGGGGGGGGGGGAAATGTAACGCCTGAGAAAATTGGATCTTTATGTGAATTAAATTTTTATTTGATTATTTGAATTAAATGAATTTAATTGATTATTTATGTGAGTAAGATGTTTGAAGGTCGTTCTATGACCTAGAATGTGTGGATGTGGTTAATATTCTGGCTATGTGCTAGGATTAATTATTTTGAATTTCCAAGACGAAAATAAATATTTTTCGAGAAATTTTTGTAAAAACACTATTCATCCGTTTCTACTCGGAGATTAAGTTGAATTTATGAGAAATGCGTAATGATAGAATATGAAGACGTGATGGAATATTTAATAATATTTCAGTTGTGGCAAATGAAGTTTTCGCCTAAGGACTAAAACCTAAGGGTTAAGAATTGTGAATTTTGAGAATTAAGTGTCTACGTGTAATGATTAGGGTTATTATACGTAAGGAATACGAGTATGATACTAGTTATTATACGAGTATAGTACGAAGATTATTAAGACATATAATACGAATATCGTACGAACTATATATGAAGAGAATACAAGAAGTAAACACGTAGAATACGATTAGCCATAATGGACTTTGAGTTCATGTACTTTGTAGAATTCAATTGGACTTAGATTATGTCAAGGCCATTGTGTATGAAAGTTAAGCCCAAGATAGGCCCAAGATGAATTAATCCTACGGCCCAAACTAAGAAAATAAATCGCGGATCGAACCGATGGGTCACCGGATGGATTAAACCCATGGGGGAAACCCATAGAGCTTGTGGGCTGGCCACTTAGCCACCAAGAAAATTAGTTACTTGGTGGATACACAATGAATAGTAAGGAGGTGGGGGCACAAAGACCACTTTACCCTCCATTTGGGTTTTCTATAAATAGGAAGCTAGCTTGTAAACCCCAACTTTTATGAATAAAGATGAATTTTCTATAAATATCATTTTGAATAATTATAGTGTTGATTTGTTATAATATTAAAGTTGTGGGTAATATTTATAAATTTTGCAAAGTAAGTAAGTTGTTATAAAATATTCGATTGGTCGGGGAATATTCGTTTTAACAGGGAATATTCGTACGACGACACAATCATTGGTGGACCCCATAACGTAATTATTATCGGAATGAGAAAACAACAGAAATATCATTTTATGAAAACAACGACGGAAGTTTTACCGTTAAATGTTGAAATAACCGATGTTAAAAGTACAGTAATACGCGTGGTTGCATAGTAGTACACGATATTGATTATTGATGCTTACGTGAGAATTCACTAAGTTATACTCAATTATTGCTACAGTAATTGTTGCATCATATCTCTCATATTATTGATTCGATTATTGTCACAGTATCATCTGCATAATATTTTATATTATTAAATCAATAATTGAGACGACAAAGTTATTAATATTATTATTTGCAATATTGGCTATGTCTAAAAGTTCTGTCAAGGAGAGGTTTGGTCACCTTATTGCGCGCCAATAGGGAGAAATCCTTATTGGAAAGCCCTCTCTTTTCTAGGAATGACCTGATTGTTAAATATTGCGAATTGTAATAATGATGATAAATGTTATTAAAAATATTGAAGGAATTTTTATAAAGTATTTGATGTAAATTTTATTTATTTTATGAACCCCATTTACTCATTTTTCAAAATAATCGGTAGAAATTTATTTAATAAAAGTGGGGCCACATGTGGGGCCCACGGAAGAAAAATGAAAGGGGTCACGGGGAGGGATAACAAAAGTGTGAGGAGGGAGTTTTTATATAATATATATATATATATATATATATATATATATATATATATATATATATATATATATATATATATATATATATATATATATATATATATATATATATATGATTAAAGGTGGGGGACGGTGGAATTCACGGGGGTGACATCCCGTGAGTTTATATATATATAATATTATATATATATATATATATTATATTTTAGTTAAAAAATTTATTTTATTAAAATATTTTATTGCATAGTATCATTTCCATTCTCCTATAAATAGGATGCTTAGTTAGAATTGAAAATCACACCAGAATCAAAGTGTAACACCCGAGAAAAATTGAATTTTTAGAAGAATTAAAATTTTATTTAATTATAATGATTAAATGAATTTAATTGATTATTTATGGAGCAAGCTAATTGAAGTTCGTTATATGACCTAGACATGTCAGAACATCGTAGGATTTTGGCTACGTGGTAGAATTAAAGTGTTTGAATTTCCAAGACGAAAATAAAAGCTTTCCGAGAAATTTTTTGAAAAACACTATTCACACATTTCTGCTCGGGAATTATTTTTGGACTTCCGAGAAATACGTAACGATAGAATATCGATGTGAGATGGAATATCCAATAATATTTCAGTTATGAAAAATGTAATATTTTGCCTGTGGACTTAAAACCTAACGTTTTAGGAAAATGATTTACAAGAAAGAAATGTAAAGCGATTAATGAATAAAACAGTGATCATATAATACGTAGGTATTATACGAAGTAACGACTGCGAGGTACTATACGTATATGTATGAATGATGGTATGTGGTATATGTTGAATAAGTATACACGTTAGATTATGAGAATTATACGTAGAGTATATGTTATAAATCTTTAAGCCATTTATGAATAGAATTGTGGATTGTGTATGAAATGCAAGTCCATACCTTTAAGGGAAAGCCCAAGATGGATTAATGTTTAGCCCAAGTGTTTATTAATATTAATCCTAAGTGTTTATTAATATAAGCCCAAAGTAAAGTGAATACAAGCCCAAAAGTAGAAGTTAATTTAATTAACCAAGCCCAAGCTATGATCCATGAGTTAAATAAGATCCATGGGGCAACCCATGGGTGAAGTGGAGAGCAAGACCTTTGTGTGATGAACAAGTAGACTTAATGGCAAAGTAAACTTAATGCTTAAGTGTTGTGATGGCCAAGTAAATAAGGTGGGGAGCAAGTTAACTTAATTAGGAAGTAATGAATAATAAGGAGGTGATTAAGGAGGTGAAGTGGCCTTATGACCATTATACCCTCACTTTGAGATTGCTATAAATTGTAAGCTTTGCATTTCATTTGCTAGTTGTTTGTTTTTCATCCAATAAACTTTTAAGTTGGGAGCTTATTTGGTTGAGAAAATAAGCACATATAAAGTTAGACTTTCTTTGTTAACTTTTCCACCAATAACTTATAGCTTATTGGTTAGAGAGAATAAGTTAGAAAAGCTAAAAAGCTAGTCTTTCATATTTCAAGAAGCAAGAAGGAGATCAAAGGTTAAACAAGTAATCATCAAAGGGTAAGTAACCTTGAACCACGATTCTCTTTCTCTTCTATTGTTACAGAAGGGGGTATTGGTAAAACAAGTATGCTAAGAAGAGGTTGGAATAATGAATCAAAGTGCTTAAGTCTTAATAAGCCGGATAAATCATGAATAAGAAATTCATTCGTAAGTAAGTTATGAACTTATAATGAAAGTATAAGAACTTGTTAGAACTTGTAACGTGTTTACATTAATAAATTAGTATGATTAATAAGATGTAAGAATAATGATTAAATGACTTAACTCATTAATAAGTCATATGAAAGGAAGACATAAGTCATGAGTAATGAGAATATAAATAATTTATATTTTCATAAGTTACAAATTTATCAAGAATAAGTAATAACTTATCATGTTATGAGTTAATGAATCATGTATGTCATGATGTTAGTATAGTGGATTGAATCCAATTGAAACGGTTTAAAAATCTCAAGTAACGAAGTTTTTCCGGAATTAACACGATTGGACGATAATCGTCGAATTCGTGAAATTCTCGGAATGGAAGTCAAATTTTGATATTGATATTGGAAACATTGGTTTCCAATGGGGACAAGTCTTATTTGGCATTATAGAGTTGCAGACTTGAAAATGGCCGGATTTCGACTTAGAACGAAGAAACGAGCGTTGAACGTTCAAGAACGTTTATTATTTTCGTTAAAAATGGACTAATGGGTGAATTTTTAGCAAACGAAGGCGAATAGATAAAATTCTTCCATGAACGCATAGAGTACGTAATTTGTGAACCGTAGGCTCTTGAACGAGCCAATTTGGACTTATAACGAAGAAGTTATGAGGCCGAGAATCTCACATAAAAAGTTAACTGTTAAAAAAATTTCTGGTGCTGAGTACTGGCGCCGCGACTCCAGTCAAGGCAAAATAAGTCATGCCAAAGCGCCAAAGTTAGCATGAGTCCCTGGAGAATCACGTCGCAACGCGATATATAACACAGAGACTCGCGTCGTGGCGCCGAGTCTGGATTTTTGAGTATTACGTGGAGATGCCGCAGCACGGCACCAAGTGCAATAGCCGGCGCTGCAGCGCCAGCCTTAAAACATATGTAGACAAGAATGGTTACAAATAGAGTATGAAGGGAAATTGTTTAGCAATGAACTAAGGGACTTAATACAATATTGTTAAGTCATAACTAAACCTCAAGTGTGATCACTTAGAGTTAAAGTAAGTCAATTGAAGATTAACGCAAACGGTATGCAATAAGCGTACTTAACCATTGACGATCGAGTTTTAATTAATAACATAAGGACGTTAGTAAGCCGTGAGGAAGGATACTTAACTTGAACCGAGTTGTATTAATGAAATAATTTCAATTAAGTTATAGAAGAGAACGAAGTTGGTAAGAATGATGTAAAAGAATGACGAAAAGCCGAAACCCATAAATAACAAATCTAATACGGGATCAGATTGAGAAGTAGGGTAAGATTCTTTAAGAACTATGTATGTTCAATCATGACCTAATATGGTATGTTATGTTGTTATGTGTTGTAGAGACTGTAAGGACTCAAAGGAAACGTAATTATACTGTAGCAGACGCTGAAGGCAAGTTTTTCTTAAACGCTTGTCTAACCTTCGTGTTAGCTAGTTTTTCAAATGATTTAAGTTATGAGATGCATGCATGGTTTTAAAGAAAGAGTCGATGCCAGTTTTAGCTCGGCTAGACTAATCGTGCTAGATTGATTGAACTGTTTACAAGTCTTTCAATATAGAATTGCTAACGCTATCCTACGCCAACTATTTGGTACGGATTCAAGGTAAGTCTGAATATGAATAAACAAATGTATTTTCATCGAGTATTCGATGGGCACGTGAGGTTGCCACAACTTAAACGTACACACGTTTAATGGATGTAGTGTTGATCAACATAGAGTACTATAGGTTGATCACCTAGAAGTGCTCGTAAGATATGCCGGACATACGGACTTCGTGCCAGGTTGTCCTTTCAAATAAACTATAAGACGTTCACGTTGTAAGACCCCAAATTTTATAAATAAAGATGAATTTTCTATAAATATTATTTTTGAATATTATGGAATAAATTTGATATAATGTTATAGCTGTGGGTAATATTTATAAATTTTGCAAAGTAAGCAAGTTGTTATAAAATATTCGTTTGGTCGGGGAATATTCTTTTTGTCGGGGAATATTCGTATGACAGCTCAATCATTGGTGGACCCCACAACGGAAGTATGGTCGTAGTTAGAAAACGACAAAATTATCTTTCTATAAAAATAACGGCAGAGGTGTTACCGTTAAAACTATTGAACTACCCGGTAGTAAAAGTACAGTAATATGCGTGGTTGCATAGTAGCATACGGTATTGATTATTGATGCTTACGTGTGAAGTCACTCAGCTATACTCAATTATTGCTACAGTAATTGCTACATCATATCTCTTATATTATTGATTTAATTATTATCACAGTATCATCTGTATAATATGTTATATTATTAAATCAATAATTGAGACGACAAGTTATAAATGATTAATAATTGTTGAAAGATTAAATATGTGTTCATTAAAAATAAAACGATTTATGATAATATTTATTCAATCCTTGATGTATATAAAGAGTCTGTTATGAGACATTTGTGGTAAGTTTGGTTATTTTATTGGGGGGGGCCCATATGTCATCATCTAAGAGTCTCTTCGTCAATAGTAATTACCTTCATCAATAGTAATTACATTCGTCAATAGTATTTACCTTCGTCAATAGTAATTACCTTTACCAGTCGTCAATACACTTGCCATTTCATATTACAGGCGTCGAACCACTTGTCGTTTCACATTACAGGCGTCAAACCAATTGTCGTTTCACATTACAGGCATCAAATCACTTTTCTTTTCACATCACCAGTCGTCAAGCCACTTGCCTTTTTACATGGAAAGTGCTAAGCTAGAAATCTTCTATAAATAGAGGCCTAGTGCTTCATTATTTTTCACGAATTCATTCAAGCTATAGATAAAGAAAGTATAGAGATAATAAGAGAGAAAGAAGAAGAGTATTATGTTACTACACTACTGCAGTATTCAATCTCCTACTAAAGTAAGGGGTGTTATTCTTTCTTATTCATAAAGATAACTATTGTTATTCCATTGCTTATTATTCTGTTGGAATAACCTATATACGCTGTCTACCCTATACTTGGTGACATTCTTTTATTATTCTGTTGGAACATCCTGTCTATGTGTTTTACACCGGACCTGGTTCCATCTTATTATTATTCTGTTGGAACATCATGTCTGTGTGTTTTACACCGGACCTGGTTCCGTCTTTATTATTATTCTGTTGGAACATCCTGTCTGTGTGTTTTACGCCGGACCTGGTTCCATTCTTTATTATTCTGTTGGAATATCCTGTCTGTGCGTTTTACGTCGGACCTGGTTCCGTTATTTATTATTCTGTTGGAATAACCTGCTTGCGCGGTCTATCGCATGCATGGTGATTTCTTTTGTTATTCCATTCTTTATTATACTTAGTTGGTTAAAACTTTGACTTCTATACTCCATGAAATTAGTGAAATATCCTTGATATTTGCGCTTCATCCAGTATCCTTTCATGGAAATATTCTTCTGAGTATTCTTGAATTTTACTCTACAAAGCAGTATCATGTTGATAGTTTGAATGTTATTGGTTCCTGGATAAATTAATTCTTGAACTTGTTTTATTGAATTCTTATATCATTGTCATCATCCTCATATTTATATTTTTTTGAAAGTCATCTGTGGCCTGTAGTGCATAGATGGACTTGGTATGATTATGACCAGGGATTATTCGGTGTAATCATGACCATAATGTTACAAATGATTATGGCCCGTAGTGCATGGATAATTGTGGTCGTGATACTAAAGAATATCCTTAGCCATAGTGCAGCGGTGATTCGATGATGTGGAATATTTATTAAGCTGAGTCTCAGCTATAACAGTGATGAAAAAACCTTTTAAATCATAAAAGATAGTTGATTTTATTTTCTACTTGACTCTTTTAATGGATTGCTGGTTCCGCTGCAGTTAAACTTGATGTTTATTATATTTTATCAGTTTAACACTGTTGAAGGCTAATGATAATTTATTCTTCATTATCTTAGTCATAATATTTCCTACTGGGCTAGTTGAGTTCACCCTTTTTTTCACTGTTCTCTTCAGGAAATGAGAATATAGCTGAGACGAGTCGGGGAACGGAGTAATGTTCCAGAGGATAGCATTAGTAGTCCTCACTATTCTGTGAAATAGTGTGATAATAATTGTAATGAGGACTCTTTTTGAGTTTGTATAATCTCTAGTAGACAATAATTGTATTCAAACTCACAGTTTATGTTTTGTCGTATTGTACACGACAATTGTATTAGTAAATTGTATTTGAATTCTGTACCATGTATCTGGCGACCTAAGATGGGTGATGTATACCTAAATTTGGGGGAGTCACAGTTGGTATCAAAGCTTAGGGATATGATCCCTGGCTAAGATGTGAGAATAGTACTAGGAGGGGAGAGACGGGGAATTCCTTCGCTAGTATGACCTACCTAAGTTTATGTGCTATTTTATTGGTCTGTCAAAATATAGGGATAATATGTTACATGTCAATTAACCTTTTATTTTGTGGCAGTATCTAAAAATGACATCTGAGAATGCTGAGAATAACAATGGAGCACAGGCGACCGTTGATTCACCACATATCAATAATCAGGATAATGTGTATCAGGAAGGCGACAATCCTTATGCAAACAACAACACTGACCAAATGATGAATGATCAAATGTTTAGAGGCTTTATGCAATTCATGCAACAGCAGGCGAGAGCGGCTCCTGTACAAAACGTAGGTGGAAACACTGGAAACTCTCGGGCGGTCACCGCTAAACAGTTTAAGGAGCTGGGACCGCCGGAGTTTAAGGGAGAGCCAAAACCACTTATGGCGGAAGCATGGATAAAGCAGATCACCAAGATATTTGATGTCTTGGGATGCTCCGAGGAGCAAAAGGTTCCCTTTGCCACCTTTATGTTGCGCGGAGAGGCAGATTAATGGTGGGAATCAGTAAAACGTACTCAACCTGCTGTACTGAAGATATCTTGGGAGAAGTTCCAGGAGCTGTTCAACGACAAATACTTTCTCAAAAGTATTCGCCACATGAAGGAGGTGGAGTTTATCAAGTTGGAACAAAACAATATGACCGTGTCGCAATACGAGGCAAAATTTGTGGAGTTATCCCGGTTTACGTCCCACTTGGTTGATAATGAAGAGAGAATGACGCGAATGTTTTTAAGAGGTTTGAAGACGGAGATACGTCAACATCTTATTTCTCATAAACTGTGTTTGTATTCAGATGTTGTAAATAGGGCTCAGTTAGTGGAGCGCTATAACGAGTCAACGCAACTAAAAGAGAGCAGCTAGCAAAATTATAATACCAGGGAGAGTAGTCATCGAAGCGGTGACAATAAGCATGGAGGGAATCAATAGGCCAGAAATGGTAACCACTTCGGTGGTAATCAGGGCCAAAATAATAAGAATGGACATTTCAAGAAGAGGAGATTCAACAATGATGGAAAGACATCAGCACCAGCACCCGTTGTTAAGGAAGGAGAAAGACCACCTATCATATGCTTCAAATGCGGAGGGGAGGGACACATCAGTCTAAATTGCGCGATGCCGTCCAAAACATGTTATAATTATGGAAGAGAAGGTCACTTAGCCCGATTTTGTCGTTCACCAAAGATAAATTCAGCTAGGATGGAGGCACCAAAGGCCGTCCCAGAAAGGTCAAAGCCGGTAGTGCAAGGGAGAGCGTTTGTTGTGACCTCACAGAAAGCAAGGAACCCGAATGAGGTCATCACGGGTACGGTTATCATAAACTCTAACGAAGTTTATACTTTATTTGATTCCGGTTCTACCCATTCTTTTATTTCTCCTACTTGCGCTCATCGATTAAATTTGACTCCGGAGAAATTAGACTTTGACTTATCTGTGGAAACTCCGTTGGGAGAAACCTTCATTACATTCACTATTTATAAGTCTTATTTGGTTTAAATCGGTACCATCACATTACCCGTCGATCTTATTTCATTGAAAATACTTACATTTGACCGTAGCACGTAGCTTTCTCAGTTTAGCTGGTTATTATCGGAGATTCGTGGAAGGATTTTCTCGAATCGCTACCCCATTGACTCAGCTGACTCGGAAAGATACAAAGTTCGGTTGGAGCAAAGAATGTGAGAAGAGTTTTCAAGAACTCAAGAGGAGACTCATTTCAGCACCTGTTCTGACAATACCATCTGGCTCGGAGGGATTTGTCATCTACAATGATGCTTCGGGCAAAGGGTTGGGATGTGTTCTCATGCAACATAGAAAAGTCATAGCCTATGCCTCGCGACAACTCAAAGAATATGAGAGGAATTATCCTACTCATGATCTAGAGTTGGTAGCTGTTGTCTTTGCACTTAAAATTTGGAGGCATTACTTGTATGGGGAGATAGTGGAGATCTTTACGGATCATAAAAGCCTCAAATATTTCTTCACTCAAAAGGAACTCAACATGCGACAACATCGTTGGCTTGAACTGTTAAAATATTATGATCATACCATCCAATACCATTATGGAAAAGCAAACGTGGTAGCTGACGCATTGAGTAGAAGATCATATACAAGTACGAGTGCGATATTGTCAACGTAAGGGCCCATTTTGTGTGACTTGCAAAGGATGGAGATAGAGTTAAAGACTCCAGGGACGCATGTGACGATGGCGAATATACGAGTAGAACCGACTTTAATCGATAAATTTAAAGCTGCTCAAGCTACAGCCCTGGAGCTGATGCGTATGAGGAAGAAAGTGCAAGAAGGTGCTATGTTGGAAGCAAGAATTGATGAAAAAGGAATACTTCGAGTCAACTCCAGACTTTGTATTCCTAACGAACTTGATTTATAGTATAAAATCATGATGGAGGCACACAACACACCGTTTGCAATCCATCCTGGGAGTACCAAAATGTATCATGATATTCGTCATACATTTTGGTGGAGCAATATGAAGAGAGAGATAGCGTTGTTTATCTCAAGGTGTTTAACTTGTTAACGAGTTAAAGCGGAGCATCAAGTACCTAAAGGTCCATTGCAACCACTTGAAATTCTAGAATGGAAGTGGGAGCACATTACAATAGATTTCGTTACCGGTCTTCCTAAGGTTTCTCAAGGCATAAATACGATTTGGGTCATTGTTGATAAATTGACCAAGTCTGCTCATTTTTTACAGATACGAGAAACTTATGTACTTGAACGTCTTGCTCGTATATACATAAACGAGATTATAAGACTGCATGGTATGCCGGTATCCATAGTTTCTGATAGAGACCCAAGATTCACTTCACGATTTTGGGTTAGTTTGCAAAAAGCTATGGGCACAGACTTTTGATTTAGCTTGGTATATCATCCTCAGACGGACGGACAGTCGGAGAGGACTATTCAAACTCTTGAATATCTATTAAGACTCTGTGTCCTTGATTTCAAGGGAAGTTGGGACAAGTTCTTACCATTGGTGGAGTTTTCCTATAACAACAGTTATCAAACAAGTATTGGCATGGCTCCATTCGAATCGTTGTATGGAAGAAAGTGTCGTTCTCTAGTATGCTGGGATGAGGTGGTTGAAGCAACGTTGTTGGGACCGGAGTTAGTAAGTATGACTACGGAAAAGATTCAAACGATCCAACAACGTATAAAAACCTCACAAAATTGACAAAAGAGTTATGCCGATCTTCATCGAAAGGACGTGGAATTCGATATAGGAGATCATGTGTTGTTACGTGTTGCTCCATGGAAAGGAGTTACAAGATTTGGAAAGAGAGGAAAACTCAATCCTCGATTCATCGGCCCATTTTTAATCCTCGATCGAGTAGGAACTGTGGCCTATAGACTCTCTTTACTGCCAAGTATGTCTCGTGTTCATAACGTTTTTCACATATCCATGTTACGTAAATATGTGAAAGACCCGAACCATATTATTGAGTTAGAACCGGACGAAATAGCGGAAGATTTGACGTATGAAGAGATTTTTGTTCAAATCTTGGATAAGAAGGAACATATTCTACGCTCAAAAGTTATACCTCAAGTCAAGGTTTTGTGGAGAAACCACGATGTTGAGGAAATGACTTGGGATTTAGAATCTGAAATAAAATCAATGTATCCTTACCTCTTCGACATACCAGGTACGTACCCTAATTTCGAGGGTGAAATTTCATAAGAAGGGGAGGTTGTAAGACCCCAACATTTATAAATAAAGATGAATTTTCTATAAATATTATTTTTGAATATTATGGAATAAATTTGATATAATGTTATAGTTGTGGGTAATATTTATAAATTTTGCAAAGTAAGCAAGTTGTTATAAATTATTCGTTTGGTCGGGGAATATTTTTTTTGTCGGAGAATATTCGTACGACGACTCAATCATTGGTGGACCTCACAACGGAAGTATGGTCGTAGTTAAAAAACGACAAAATTATCTTTCTATAAAAATAACGGCAGATGTGTTACCGTTAAAATTGTTGAACTACCCGATAGTAAAAGTACAGTAATACGCGTGGTTGCATAGTAGTACACGATATTGATTATTGATGCTTACGTGAGAAGTCACTCAGCTATACTCAATTATTGCTATAGTAATTACTGCATCATATCTCTTATATTATTGATTCAATTATTGTCACAGTATCATCTGTATAATATGTTATATTATTAAATCAATAATTGAGACGACAAGTTATAAGTGATTAATAATTGTTGAAAGATTAAATATGTGTTGATTAAAAATAAAATGATTTGTGGTAATATTTATTCAATCCTTGATGTATATAAAGAGTCTGTTATGAGACGTTTGTGGTAAGTTTGGTTTTTTTATGGGGGGGCCATATGTCATCATCTAAGAGTCTCTTCGTCAATAGTAATTACCTTCGTCAATAGTAATTACCTTTACCAGTCGTCAAAACACTTGCCATTTCATATTACAGGCGTCGAACCACTTGTCGTTTAACATTACAGGCGTTGAACCAATTGTCGTTTAACATTACAGGCGTCAAACCACTTTTCTTTTCACATCACCAGTCGTCAAGCCACTTGCCTTTTCACATGGCAAGTGCTAAGCTAGAAATCTTCTATAAATAGAGGCCTAGTGCTTCATTATTTTTCACGAATTCATTCAAGCTATAGAGAGAAAGTATAGGGAGAATAAGAGAGAAAGAAGAAGAGTATTATGTTACTACACTACTGCAGAATTTAATCTCCTACTAAAGTAAGGGGTGTTATTCTTTCTTATTCATGAAGAGAACTGTTGTTATTCCATTGCTTATTATTCTGTTGGAATAACCTGTATACACGGTTTACCCTATACTTGGTGACATTCTTTTATTATTCTGTTGGAACATCCTGTCTGTGTGTTTTACACCAGACCTGGTTCCATCTTATTATTATTCTGTTGGAACATCCTGTCTGTGTGTTTTACACCGGACCTGGTTTCGTCTTTATTATTATTCTGTTGGAACATCCTGTCTATGTGTTTTATGCCGGACCTGGTTCCATTCTTTATTATTCTGTTGGAATATCCTATCTGTACGTTTTACGTCGGACCTGGTTCCGTTATTTATTATTCTGTTGGAATAACCTGCCTGTGCGGTATATCGCATGCATGGTGATTTCTTTTGTTATTCCATTCTTTATTATACTTAGTTGGTTAAAACTTTGACTTCTATACTCCATGAAATTAGTGGAATATCCTTGATATTTGCGCTTCATCTAGTATCTTTTCATGGAAATATTCTTCTGAGAATTCTTGAATTTTACTCTACAAAGCAGTATCATGTTGACAATTTGGACGTTATCATTTCCTAGATAAATTAATTCTTGAACTTTTTTTATTGAATTCTTATATCATTGTCATCATCCTCATGTTTATATTTTGTTGAAAGTCATCTATGGCCTGTAGTGCATAGATGGACTTGGTATGATTATGACCAGGGATTATTCGGTGTAATCATGACCGTGATGTTACAAATGATGTGGTAAAAATCCTCATTGGCCCGTAGTGCATTGATGTACAGTTATAGGCATGATCATGACCATTAATGAATACATAAATATTCTTGGCTCGTAGTGCATGGATAATTGTGGTCGTGATACTAAAGAATATCCTTGGCCGTAATGCAGGGGTGATTTGATGATGTGGAATATTTATTAAGCTGAGTCTCACCTATAACAGTGATGAAAAACCTTTTAAATCATAAAAGATAGTAGATTTTATTTTCTACTTGACTCTTTTAATGGATTGCTGGTTCCGCTGCAGTTAAACTTGCTGTTTATTATATTTTATCAGTTTAACACTGTTGAAGGCTAATGATAATTTATTCTTCATTATCTTAGTCATAATATTTCCTTCTGGGCTAGTTGAGTTCACCCTTTCTTTCACTGTTCTCTTCAGGAAATGAGAATATAGCTGGGACGAGTCGGGGAACGAAGTAATGGTCCAGAGGATAGCATTAGTAGTCCTCACTATTCTTTGAAATAGTGTTATAATAATTGTAATGAGGACTCCTTTTGAGTTTGTATAATCTCTAGTAGACAATAATTATATTCAAACTTACAGTTTATGTTTTGTCGTATTGTACACGACAGTTGTATTAGTAAGTTGTATTTGAATTTTGTACCATGTATCTGGCGACCCAAGATGGGTGATGTATACCTAATTTTGGGGGCGTCACAGTTGGTATCAAAGCTTAGGGATATGATCCCTGGCTAAGATGTGAGAATAGTACTAGGAGGGGAGAGACGGGGAATTCCTTCGCTAGTATGACCTACCTAAGTTTATGTGTTATTTTATTGGTCGGTCAGAATATAGGTATAATATGTTACATGTCAATTAAACTTTAATTTTGTGGTAGTATCTGAAAATGACATCTGAGAATGTTGAGAATAGCAATGGAGCACAGACGACCGTTGATTCACCACATATCAATAATCAGGATAATGTGCATCAGGAAGGCGACAATTCTCATGCAAACAACAACACTGATCAAATGAAGAATGATCAAATGTTTAGAGGCTTTATGCAATTCATGCAACAACAGGCGAGAGCGGCTCCTGTCCAAAACGTAGGTGGAAACACTGGAAACTCTCTGGCGGTCACCGCTAAACAGTTCAAGGAGCTGGGACCGCCGGAGTTTAAGGGAGAGCCAAAAACACTTATGGCGGAAGCATGGATAAAGCAGATCACCAAGATATTTGATGTCTTGGGATGCTCCAAGGAGCAAAAGGTTCCCTTTGCCGCCTTTATGTTGCGCGGAGAGGCAGATTACTGGTGGGAATCGGTAAAACGTACTCAACCTGTTGTACTGAAGATATCTTGGGAAAAGTTCCAGGAGATGTTCAACGACAAATACTTTCTCGAAAGTATTCGCCACATGAAGGAGGTGGAGTTTATCAAGTTGAAATAAAACAATATGATCGTGTTGCAATACGAGGCAAAATTTGTGGAGTTATCCCGGTTTGCGTCCCACTTGGTGGATAATGAAGAGAGAATGACGCGAATGTTTTTAAGAGGTTTGAAGCTGGAGATAAGTCAACATCTTATTTCTCATAAACTGTGTTTGTATTCAGATGTTGTAAATAGGGGTCAGTTAGTGGAGCACGATAACGAGTCAACGCAAATAAAAGAGAGCAGCCGGCAAAATTAAAATACCAGGGAGAGTAGTCATCGAAGCGGTGACAACAAGCATGGAGGGAATCAATAGGCCAGAAATGGTAACCACTTCGGTGGTAATCAGGTTCAAAACAATAAAAATGGACATTTCAAGAAGAGGAGATTCAACAATGATGGAAAGACGTCAGGACCAGCACCCGTTGTTAAGGAAGGAGAAAGACCACCTATCATATGCATCAAATGCGGAGGGGAGGGACACATCAGTCCAAATTGCGCGATGCCGTCCAAAACATGTTATAATTATGGAAGAGAATGTCACTTAGCCCGATTTTCGTAAGGTTGTTAGCTTTCATATTCCTAATCAACCTATTATGAAAATTTAAGCAACCAAACCATTAAAATCAATCACGGTCATCTCAAGCCATAAAGCTATTCGTTTATTGAAAAACGGATGTCAAGCTTTCTTAGCTCGTGTCACAGATCTAAACAAAAATACGTCAGCTTTGAATGATATTTCTGTTGTTAATAAATTTCCTGACTTATTCCCTGAAGAACTTCCTGGCCTACCCCCAGAGCGTGAAATTGAATTTTGTATCGAACTTGAACCCGGTACAAAACCCATTTCCAAAGCCCCATATTGAATGGCTCCTATTGAACTTCAGGAGTTAAAGACCCAACTGCAGGAATTGTTAGACATTGGCTTTATTCGTCCTAGTACTTCTCCTTGGGGTGCTCCTGTTCTATTCGTGAAGAAGAAAGATGGGAGTATGCGACTTTGTATTGATTATCGGGAGTTGAATCATGTTACCATCAAAAATAGATATCCATTGCCACGTATTGATGACCTATTTGACCAGTTGCAAGGAGCCAAATTCTTTTCAAAGATTGATCTTCGTTCTGGATATCACTAATTGAAGATTAGAACCGATGACATTCCAAAGACGGCTTTCAGAACTCGGTACGGGCATTATGAATTCCAAGTCATGTCCTCTGGATTGACTAATGCTCCTGTTGCCTTCATGGATATGATGAACCGAGTATTCAAGGAATATTTGGATCACTTTGTGGTCGTCTTTATTGATGACATCCTTATTTCTTCCAAAAGTCGTGAAGATCATGAGCAACCCTTGAGGCTGATACTCCAAAAGCTTCTTGAATATAAGCTTTATGTCAAGTTGAAGAAATGCGAGTTCTGGCTTGAGGAAGTAGCATTCCTTGGGCACGTGGTATCAAGTCATGGAATATCTGTTGACCCGGCAAAGATTGAAGTTATTCAAAGCTGGGAGCAACCTAAATCAGTGACCGAAGTACATAGCTTTCTCTGTTTAGCTGGTTATTATCGGAGATTCGTGGAAGGATTTTCTCGAATCGTTACTCCATTAAATCAGCTGACTCGGAAAGATACAAAGTTCGGTTGGAGCGAAGAATGTGAGAAGAGTTTTCAAGAACTCAAGAGAAGACTCATTTCAGCACCTGTTCTGACAATACCATCTGGCTCGGAGGGATTTGTCATCTACAGTAATGCTTTGGGCAAAGGGTTGGGATGTGTTCTCATGCAACATGGGAAAGTCATAGCCTATGCTTCAAGACAACTCAAAGAATATGAGAGGAATTATCCTACTCATGATCTAGAGTTAGCAGCTGTTGTCTTCGCACTTAAAATTTGTTGGCATTACTTGTATGGAGATCTTTACGGATCATAAAAGCCTCAAATATTTCTTCACGCAAAAGGAACTCAACATGCGACAATGACGTTGGCTTGAACTGTTGAAAGATTATGATCATACCATCCAATACCATCCTGGAAAAGCAAATGTGGTAGTTGACGCATTGAGTAGAAGATCATATGCAAGTACGAGTGCGATATTGTCAACACAAGGGCCCATTTTGTGTGACTTGCAAAGGATGGAGATAGAGTTAAAGACTCCAGGGACACATGTGACGATGGCGAATATACTAGTAGAACTGACTTTAATCGATAAAGTTAAAGCTGCTCAAGCTACAGACCTTGAGCTGATGCGTATGAGGAAGAAAGTGCAAGAAGGTGCTATGCCGGAAGCAAGAATCGATGAAGAAGGAATACTTCGAGTCAACTCCAGACTTTGTGTTCCTAACGACCCTGATTTAAAGTATAAAATCATGATAGAGGTGCACAACACATCGTTTGCAATCCATCCTGGGAGTACCAAAATGTATCATGATATTCGTCATATATTTTGGTGGAGCAATATGAAGAGAGAGATAGCGTTGTTTATCTCAAGGTGTTTAACTTGTTAACGAGTTAAAACGGAGCATCAAGTACCAAAAGGTCCATTGCAACCACTTGAAGTTCTAGAATGGAAGTGGGAGCACATTACCATGGATTTCGTTACCGGTCTTCCTAAGGTTTCTCAAGGCATATATGCGATTTGGGTCATTGTTGATAGATTGACCAAGTCTGCTCATTTCTTATCGATACAAGAAACTTATGCACTTGAACGTCTTTCTCGTATATACATAAACGAGATTATAAGACTGCATGGTATTCCAGTGTCCATAGTTTTTGATCGAGTCCCAAGATTCACTTCACGATTTTGGGTTAGTTTGCAAAAAGCTATGGGCACAGACTTACGATTTAGCTCGGCATATCATCCTCAGACGGACGGACAGTCGGAGCGGACTATTCAAACTCTTGAAAATCTATTAAGACTCTTTGACCTTGATTTCAAGGGAAGTTGGGACAAGTTCTTAACATTGGTGGAGTTTTCCTACAACAACAGTTATCAAGCAAGTATTGACATAACTCTATTCGAAGCATTGTATGGAAGAAAGTGTCGTTCTCCAATATGCTGGGATGAGGTGGGTGAAGCAACATTGTTGGGACCGGAGTTAGTACATATGACTACGGAAAAGATTCAAACGATACGACAACGTATAAAAACCTCACAAAATTGACAAAAGAGTTATGCTGATCTTCATCGAAAGGACGTGGAATTTGATATAGGAGATCATGTGTTGTTACATGTTGATCCATGAAAAGGATTTACAAGATTTGGAAAGAGAGGAAAACTCAATCCTCGATTCATCGGCCCATTTTTAATCCTCAATCGAGTAGGAACTGTGGCCTATAGACTCGCTTTACCGCCAAGCATGTCTCGTGTTCATAACATTTTTCACATATCCATGTTACGTAAATTTGTGAAAGACCCGAGCCACATTATTGAGTTAGAACCGGACAAAATTGAGGAAGATTTGGCGTATGAAGAGGTTCCTGTTCAAATCTTGGATAAGAATAAACATATTTTACGCTCAAAAGTTATACCTCAAGTCAAGGTTTTGTGGAGAAACCATGATGTTGAGGAAATGACTTGGGAGTTAGAATCTAAAATAAAATCAAGGTATCCTTATCTCTTCGACATACCAGGTACATACCCTAATTTTGAGGGCGAAATTTCATAAGAAAGGGAGATTGTAAGACCCCAACTTTTATAAATAAAGATGAATTTTCTATCAATATTATTTTTAAATATTATGAAATAAATTTGATATAATGTTATAGTTGTGGGTAATATTTATAAATTTTAGAAAGTAAGCAAGTTGTTATAAAATATTCGTTTGGTCGGGGAATATTCTTTTTGTCGGGGAATATTCGTACGACGGCTCAATCATTGGTGGACCCCACAACGGAAGTATGGTCGTAGTTAAAAAACGACAAAATTATCTTTCTATAAAAATAACGGCAGAGGTGTTACCGTTAAAACTGTTGAACTATCAGGTAGTAAAAGTACAGTAATACGCGTGGTTGCAAAGTAGCACATGGTATTGATAATTGATGCTTACGTGAGAAGTCACTCAGATATACTCAATTATTGCTACAATAATTGCTGCATTATATTTCTTATATTATTGATTCAATTATTGTCACAATATCATCTATATAATATGTTATATTATTAAATCAATAATTGAGATGACAAGTTATAAATGATTAATAATTGTTGAAAGATTAAATATGTGTTGATTAAAAATAAAATGATTGTGGTAATATTTATTCAATCCTTGATGTATATAAAGAGTGTGTTATGAGACGTTTGTGGTAAGTTTGGTTATTTTATGGGGGGGCCCATATGTTATCATCTAAGAGTCTCTTCGTCAATAGTAATTACCTTCGTCAATAGTAATTACCTTTTCCAGTCGTCAAACCACTTGCCATTTCATATTACAGGCGTTGAACCACTTGTCGTTTAACATTACAGGCGTCGAACCAATTGTCGTTTCACATTACAAGCGTCAAACCACTTTTCATTTCACATCACCAGTCGTCAAGCCACTTGCCTTTTCACATGGCAAGTGCTAAGCTAGAAATCTTCTATAAATAGAGGCCTAGTGCTTCATTATTTTTCACGAATTCATTCAAGCTATAGAGAGAGAAAGTATAGAGAGAATAAGAGAAAAAGAAGAAGAGTATTATGTTACTACACTACTGCAGTATTTAATCTCCTACTAAAGTAAGGGGTGTTATTCTTTCTTATTCATGAAGAGAACTGTTGTTATTCCATTGCTTATTATTCTGTTGGAATAACCTGTATACACGGTTTACCCTATACTTGGTGACATTCTTTTATTATTCTGTTGGAACATCCTGTCTGTGTGTTTTACACCAGACCTGGTTCCATCTTATTATTATTCTTTTTGAACATCCTGTCTGTGTGTTTTACACCGGACCTGGTTTCGTCTTTATTATTATTATGTTGGAACATCCTGCCTGTGTGTTTTACGCCGGACCTGGTTCCATTCTTTATTATTCTGTTGGAATATCCTGTCTGTACGTTTTACGCCGGACCTGGTTCCGTTATTTATTATTCTGTTGGAATAACCTGCCTGTGCGGTATATCGCATGCATGGTGATTTCTTTTATTATTCCATTCTTTATTATACTCAGTTGGTTAAAACTTTGACTTCTATACTCCATGAAATTAGTGGAATATCCTTGATATTTGCGCTTCATCAAGTATCCTTTCATGGAAATATTCTTCTGAGTATTCTTGAATTTTACTCTACAAAGCAGTATCATGTTGACCGTTTGGATGTTATTGGTTCCTGGATAAATTAATTCTTGAACTTTTTTTATTGAATTCTTATATCATTGTCATCATCCTCATATTTATATTTTTTAGAAAGTCATCTGTGGCCTGTAGTGCATAGATGGACTTGGTATGATTATGACCAGGGATTATTCGGTGTAATCATGACCGTAATATTACAAATGATATGGTAAAAATCCTCATTGGCCCGTAGTGCATTGATGGACAGTTGTTGGCATGATCATGACCATTAATGAATACACAAATATTATTGGCCCGTAGTGCATGGATAATTGTGGTCATGATACTAAAGAATATCCTTGGCCGTAGTGCAGGGATGATTCGATGATGTGGAATATTTATTAAGCTGAGTCTCAGCTATAACAGTGATGAAAAGCCTTTTAAATCATAAAAGATAATAGATTTTATTTTCTACTTGCCTCTTTTAATGGATTGATGGTTCCGCTGCAGTTAAACTTGATGTTTATTATATTTTATCAGTTTAACACTGTTGAAGGCTAATGATAATTTGTTCTTCATTATCTTAGTCATAATATTCCTTACTGGGCTAGTTGAGCTCAGCCTTTCTTTCACTGTTCTCTTCAGGAAATGAGAATATAGCTGGGACGAGTCGGGAAACGGAGTAATGGTCCAGAGGATAGCATTAGTAGTCCTCACTATTCTATGAAATAGTGTGATAATAATTGTAATGAGGACTCCTTTTGAGTTTGTATAATCTCTAGTAGACAATAATTGTATTCAAACTCATAGTTTATGTTTTGTCGTATTGTACACGACAATTGTATTAGTAAGTTGTATTTGAATTTTGTACCACGTATCTGGCAACCCAAGATGGGTGATGTATACCTAATTTTTGGGGCGTCACACACGTCTTGAACCTAAATTGATGAATTGGTGAATATTGTTATTGTAAAATGTTTTGAAGGAAAAGAAATGCTATTTTAAGTTATTGATAGTACTTCGTAACTATCATCCAGTTATTGAAGATATACGATTCCTATGTTTCAAGCATGCTTTTAAAATGAAATTGTTGTACTTGCTGAGCTTGTTATGCTCACTCTTGCTTGAACCATATGAATGCAGCTTAGACTGAATGGACCGAAGGATTCTACAAGGATAAAGAGAAGGCTAAAGTGAACGTGTAGATTACCTATGTAATAGTATAGGTTTATAATGATAATATTTGATATTATGACAAGAACAAATGTAACGGTTATAAAGAACCTGGGGAATGGTAGTATTGTTTTGGAGGCATTTCAATTGAATGTTTGTGTGAACTATAGCACCGTGTAGCACCATATGTTGGGTTGAAAGAGACCCGGATTTGGGGGCGTCACACAAAGAATTCTTTTTCTATAATATTGAGCGTATTTTTTTGAGTTTTAGAAAGCTTTGAGCGTAAAAAATAGTGAAAGTTTTCTTCAAGAATATCCCCGATATACCAGTTGGAATACTCTTCTTTTTAAGGTAAGGAATGTTATTTTTGTTCAATATTCATATAAAATAATATTTTCTTCCATAGTCTGTAGTATGTAAGTAATATTATTTCGTTTTAGATTCCAAATTCTATACTCATTTTGTTAAAGTTTTGGCTTCTATACTCCATAAAATTAGTAGAATATCCTTGATATTTGCGCTTCATCCAGTATCTTTTCATGGAAATATTATTCTGAGCATTCTTGATAAGTTTTAACTTTTTCATGCCGTGTTACTATTCACGGAGTACTATTCACTCAGTTACTATTCACCCGGGGTACTATTCATGACAAAAATTGATTTCCTTTCGGTCCAAATCATTTTTGATACAATATTATTCTTGAATTTTACTCCACAAAGCAGTATCATGTTGACAATTTGGACATTATTGAATTCTGGATAAATTAAATTATAAATATTTAAAAATTTATCCTTTGCTTTCTTTTAATTAAACTCTTATATCATTGTCATCATCCTCATGCTTATATTATGTTAAAAGTCATCTGTGGCCGTAGTGTATAGATGGACTTGGTATGATTATGAACAGGGATTATTTAGTATAATCATGACCGTAATGTTACAAATGATGTGGTAAAAGTCCTCATTGGCCCGTAGTGCATTGATGAACAGTTGTTGGCATGATCATGACAATTGATGAAAACACGAATATCCTTGGCCCGTAGTGCATTGATAATTTATGGTTGTGATACTAAAGAATATCATTGGCCATAGTGTAGGGGTGATTCGATGATATGGATTATTTATTAAGCTGAGTCTCAACGATAAAATTGATGACAAACCTTTTAAATCATAGAAGATAGTTGATTTTATGCTTTACTTGACTCTTCTAATGGATTGCTTGTTCCGCTGCAGTTAAACTTGTTGTCTATTATATTCTATCTGTTTAACACTGTTGAAGGCTAACGATAAATTATTGTGCATTATCTTAGTCATAATATTTCTTACTGGGCTAGTTGAGCTCACCCTTTCTTTCACTGTTCTCTTCAGGAAATGAGAATATAGCTGGGACTAGTCAGGGAACGGAATGACGGTCCAGATGATAGCATTAGTAGTCCTCACTATTCTGTGAAATAGTGTGATAATAAATGTATCGAGGACTGTATTTGAGTTTGAATACTGTCTAGAAGACAATATTTATATTAAAACTCACAGCTCATGTTGTATATTTAAGTTTGTATTTGTATTCTGAACCATGTATTTGGTGACTCAAGATAGGTGATGTATACCTATTTTGGGGGCGTCACATAGCTTAGTTCATTTGTTGATTTACAAACTTTAACCAACATATATGAGAGAGAGAAAAGAGCTAGAATCTAGTAATCAAGTGAGCATAAAATAGATCATAAGAGTTTTTAGCAAGAACAAGAAGAACGTAAAGGTAACTTTTCGTAAAACGTTAGTCTTAGATCTTTTTCGATTTCTTTTTTTGTAGAGAATTATGATTTAGTGGAGTATGTCTCTTCCGGAGTTATAAAGATGGCTAATAGTAGATTAAGTCATTATAAGTCATGTATGATTATTAATTATAAGCGTTAAGTAAGTTTTAAAATCAAAGAAAATCGTAAAGTGTTTATTTTGTTGTTGATGGACAAATTGAAAACCATCATAGGATATGCGCATCTTATTTGGTTATGATGTAAATGAAGAATCAATGGAGTTGTTCCATTTGATTTGGTGTACAGAACTCGAGTAACAAAGTTATGGCGAATATTACAAAATTAGCCGTTAGACATTGAAAATGTAGAAATCTCGAATTATTAATCAAAAATTATTGTGTGGCTTGGGAACATTTGTTTTTAATGGCATCTCGTAAGATAGGGTATTGAAGAGTCGTGGACTCAAGAATCATCGAATTCTGACTTAGAACGAAGAAACGAGCTATGAACGTTCACGATCGTTAAACGAACGCTCAATAATGAACTAATTGGTGAATTCAGTGTTAAAAGATTCGAAAAAAAAATATTTTTTAATGAAATCATAGAGTATGTGATTTATGAGCTAATGGATTTTGAACTAGCCAATTCGGATGTAAAACGAATAAGTTATGAGCCCGGGAATCTCATAGAATAAGAAAATTGTCATGACTATCTGAGGCTCAGGGTCGGCGCCGCAGCGTGACCCTAACCTTTAAATCCCGCATCGCAGCGCCGGGTAGAGGCATTAGCTACTGAAGTATGGCACCACATCTCCAATGATAAGTATAAGTCTCGTGCCGCAGTGCCGAGACAGAGAGCTGTGTACTAAAGTATAGCGCCGCAACGCCAATGGTAGGTATAAGGCCGATGACTGATGAGTAGGTTTTATACCTATGAATCCGATATTATTAAACTTAATTATTGTTATCTTTTATTGTTTTTTAAGTATCTTTGTATGTGTTTTATGTTTATTTAATGTAGGTTGGAGCTGGAGGGACAAATTGGTCATTTCGGAGAAGAAAAAGGTCAAAAATCATGAAAATTAAAGCTGAGTGGCATTTCTGTAATTACGTGGTCCTGGCCAAGCGCCTAGGCGCTTGAAAATGCCCTATGATGAGCGCCTAGGCGCTCTAGTGCGTAGAAAGTTGCGTTTTTCTGCTGCCAAGTAGGTTTTTGAAGCCAAAGAGGAGTCTGAATGAAGGCTGAGACCAATACAAATAGGAGAGGACTCTAGAAAAGGGAAAGAAACGAATTTTGCAAGTAATCAATTAATTTTTCAAGAGATTTGCAGAGAGAACAAGGAGAAAAACACGAAGGAGAATTGTAAAGCCTGAAGATCTAAGAGAGAGTTTAAGAGCAAATTCAGAGTTTCTTCTTCTCTTTTCTAGTTTTATCTTTTGTAACTATCTGGGATGTTTGGTTTATTAACTTGGATGATGTTTTTCTTTATTATTATCATGAACTAAATTTTAATTAAGATTGCAACGGAACTTGGTATGTAGTTTAAATTGCAAGCTTCCCATTGAATGAAAGTTGGTTTTTATTGAATTGTTTATTATATCTTATGCTTATTGATTAATTGTTTGGCCAACAATTACTGTGATAATCTATATGAAATTGGAAGATGGAGTATAGATTGAGATCTGGATATGATAACATCTGTTCATATAATCTGAATAGGGTTAATATGATTAGCGTGTAAGATAGGAATATACCTATGTGTCTTTTGTATCTATTGAAAGAAATTTGTGCGTAAACCCTAATTAACTTGATTCAGATAGGAATATAGTGAGTTGATTAACTGGGGTGTTCCTTGTAATTCTGCATCTTAAAGATTGGATTTAGGAGGATTTGTTCTCGTGTCTTTGGAAGAAGTGCGTGAATATTCATAAAGCATTCTTGGATAACAATTCATATTAATTGATTTATTTTAAATGGGAAGTAAGTTAGTGTAAATGAAATACCAAGGGAAGTTGTAATCTTAACCTGTTAAATCTGCAGTTATTCTTGTGAAATTCTGATTTTAATCATTAGTTTCGTTAAGTTTAAATTTCAAATCATAAACAAAATTTTCTTAGTTTAAAATAAGATTAATTGCATTAGAATTAGTAATTGATAAATATTAGTCTATTTCCTCGTGGGAACGATATCCTTGCTTGCTGAATATTACAATTGAACGCGTATACTTGCGTGGTAAAGTGCTATTAAAAAATTAGGCAACAAGTTTTTGGCGCCGTTGCCGGGGAGATTAGTTTAATATTTTGTCATTATTGAATTTTATAGCGTTAATCTTAATTTAAACTTTTCCTGTTCTGTTCTATTCAGGTGCTCCTGACTAGTGTATGCAAACGCGATCGAAGAAGCCAGATTTATTGCCTCACGAGGACGACATCGAGAAAAAATTTCAGCAGTTGCGTAAGTGGGTTAAAGAAACCAAAGAAGCACTTGATAAGAAAGATACTATGGCTGAAGAAGAGAAAAAAGCACTGCGGGATTATGCTACGCCGCGGGTTACTGAAATTCAGTCGAGTATTACGAGACCTGCCATTACTGCTACAAGTTTTGAGATAAAACCGGGGACAATACAGATGATTCAAAATTTATGTCAGTTTGGAGGGTTACCAAACGATGATCCGAACGATCATATAGTCAGCTTTATAGAAATCTGCGATACTTTCAAGTACAATAATGTGTCAGAGGATGCAATAAGGCTAAGGCTATTTCCATTTACTCTCAGAGATAAGGCTAAGAGTTGGCTCCATTCACTACCACCAGGCTCGATCACTACATGGAATGATCTAGCCCAGAAATTTCTTGCAAAGTTTTTCCCGCCTGCAAAAACAGCAAAGTTGCGGAACGATATCTTCTCTTTCGTTCAGCACGATTCAGAATCACTATGTGAAGCTTGGGAGAGATTCAAAGACTCATTGCGAAAATGTCCACACCATGGGATTCCTAAATGGCTTCAGGTGCAAACTTTTTATAACGGTTTATTCAGCACAGTGAGATCGAGTATAGATACTGCAGCAGGAGGAGCTATTATGGCCAAGAATTGTGATGAGGGGTATCGGTTGCTTGAAACCATGGCAGCTAATAATTACCAATGGCCAACAGCAAGAACAACTCAGCCAAGGACAGTCGGAGTGTATGAAGTGGATGCGATGACAGCATTGTCAGCTCAAGTGACAGCTCAGATTTCTGCTCTTACAAAGAAGATAGATGCACTTGGGGTACAACCAGTTCAAAAAATGGAAACGATATGTGAAATATGTGCGGGTAACCACTCAAGTGATCAATGTGCAATAAATCCTGAATCAGTCCATTTTGTTTCCAATTATAACAGGCAGCAGGGCAATTATTCAAACAACTACAATTCAGGAGTGAGAAACCACCCGAATTTTTCTTGGAGTAATAATCAGTCACATGCTCAAGCCCAAACTCCAAGGCAAACATATCCACCTGGATTTCAGCCACATCAACAAACTCAACAACACCCACAACCTCATCAACCTGATAAGTTATCACAAATGGAAGAATTGTTGGCAAGATTGGCAACTCAGTTTGAAGCCACAACGAAAAACCAATCAGCGGCAATCAAGAATCTTGAGAACCAAATGGGGAAAATGGCTAATGCTTTGAATACTAGAACTCCAGGTTCTTTACCTAGTGATACGGAGAAAAATCCAAGGAATGATGGAAATGAGCACTGTAAGGCAGTTACACTCAGAAGCGGGAAGGAGTTGACTACAGATTTGGACGGACACAAGAAAATAATTTCTGCTGAGGATGGTGAATAAGAGAGTGGAAATTCGGAACGTAAATCTAGGGAAAAAGTTGTGACAAAACAACAAGAAGATAAGCAAACAACAGTTGTACCACCTGTGCCATTTCCTCAAAGATTTCAAAAGCAGAAATTAGATAGACAATTTTCAAAATTTTTAGAAGTGTTCAAAAAGCTGCAAATCAACATTCCATTCGCAGATGCTTTAGAACAAATGCCTAGTTATGCAAAATTTATGAAAGATATTTTAGCAAGAAAGAGGAAGCTAGGGGAGTTCGAAACTGTAGCATTAACAGAAGAATGTAGCGCAATTCTGCAAAGAAAGTTACCACCAAAGTTGAAGGATCCGGGTAGCTTTACAATACCGTGCACGATTGGGCCCCAGTTCTTTAACAGATGTTTGTGTGATTTGGGTGCGAGTATTAACTTGATGCCACTTTCGATCTACACTCAGTTGGGATTACCAGCGCCAAAGCCAACAAATATCTCTCTACAGCTAGCAGATAGATCAGTGACATACCCTAGGGGCATTGTGGAAGACATATTAGTGAAGGTGGACAAATTCATATTTCCAGCTGACTTCATTGTGTTGGACTACGAAGAGGATAAAGACATACCCATTATCCTTGGAAGACCGTTTTTAGCCACTGGAAGGGCATTAATTGATGTACAAAAGGGAGAGTTAACAATGAGAGTTCAAGATGAAGAAATAACTTTTAATGTTTTCAAGGCTATGAAATTTCTGAAGGAAGAGGAAGAGTGCTTAAGAGTTGATCTAATTGAAGAAGCAACTGAAGAGGTATTTAGTGAATCTGTGATTGAAAACCCTCTTGAAACCGCATTGGTTAGTGAAAATTTATTTGATGATTCAACTGTGATAGAATGGGTCCAAATGTTAGATTCAACTCCAAAGTTCACACGATGTCTACAAAAATTTGAACCTCTGGATTATCGGGGAAAGCTAGATGAAAAGGTGACATCATCCGTAGAAGAACCGCCTACCTTGGAACTTAAGCCATTGCCTAATCACCTCCGGTACACCTACCTTGGTTCTTCTTCCTCATTGCCAGTCATTATTTCTGCATCACTTGATAAGGTTCAAGAAGAAAAGCTACTAAGGGTACTTCGACAATACAAGACTGCTCTTGGATGGACTATTGCAGATATCAAGGGGATAAGCCCATCAATTTGTATGCATAAGATTTTTTTGGAAGACGAAGCGAAACCGACTATTGAACAACAACGAAGACTCAATCCCATTATGAAGGAAGTTGTTAAAAAGGAAATCATTAAATGGTTGGATGCGAGAATTATCTACCCTATCTCAGATAGCTCATGGGTAAGTCCGGTTCAATGCGTGCCAAAGAAAGGGGGAATGACAGTAGTTGCGAATGAGCAGAATGAATTGATCCCAACGCGAACAGTTACTGGTTGGCGGGTGTGTATGGATTACAGGAAGTTGAATAAGGCCACTCGTAAAGACCATTTTCCTCTACCATTCATAGATCAGATGTTGGACAGGCTTGCAGGGCACGAGTATTATTGCCTCTTGGATGGATACTCAGGCTATAACCAGATTGCCATTGCACCCGAGGATCAGGAGAAAACAACATTCACATGCCCATATGGCACCTTTGCTTTTCGCAGAATGTCTTTTGGGTTATGTAATGCGCCAGCGACATTTCAACGGTGTATGATGGCTATTTTTTCAGATATGGTTGAACAAAATCTTGAGGTATTTATGGATGATTTTTCAGTTTTTGGGGATTCATTTGATTATTGTTTGGAAAATCTCACTCTCGTGCTTAAACGGTGTATGGAAACGAATTTGGTTTTAAACTGGGAGAAATGTCATTTTATGGTGCAAGAGGGGATAATTTTGGGTCACCGAGTATCATCAAAAGGAATTGAGGTTGATAGAGCTAAGATCGAAACCATTGAGAACCTGCCACCACCAATTGCTGTAAAGGATATTCGAATTTTTTTGGGACACGCTGGTTTCTATAGACGATTTATAAAAGACTTCTCCAAAATCACAAAATCACTTTGCAATCTTTTGGAGAAGGATGTCCCATTCAACTTTGATCAAGCATGCCTAGAAGCTTTTGATGTGTTGAAGAAGAAACTTGTTACCGCACCTGTAATCATAGCGCCAGATTGGAATATCCCATTCGAATTAATGTGTGATGCTAGCAACTATGCGATTGGTGCAGTTCTTGGCCAATGAAAGGATAAAATTTTTCATGCTATATACTATGCTAGTAAAACATTGACGGATGCTCAACTGAATTATACCACTACCGAGAAAGAGCTATTAGCAGTTGTTTATGCATTTGATAAATTTCGCTCATATTTGATTGGGACAAAGGTGATTGTGTTTACAGATCATTCGGCAATTAAGTACTTAATAGCAAAGAAAGACGCAAAGCCGAGATTAATTAGATGGGTATTATTGCTACAAGAGTTTGACTTGGAGATCCGGGATCGAAAAGGAAAAGAAAATCAGGTTGCTGATCATTTATCACGGTTAGAGAATTCAGAACTAAAGAAAAATGACACAACAGTGATCAACGAATTTTTTTCGGATGAACAGCTATTTGCGGTAAGGATGGATACACCATGGTATGCAGATTATGTAAATTTCATTATCAGTAAGGTGTTTCCGCCTGATTTGACAAGCCAGCAGAAGAAGAAATTTCTCCATGATGTGAAACAGTATTTATGGGATGAGCCATTTTTATTTAAACAATGTGGCGATCAAGTAATAAGAAGGTGCGTCCCGAAAGTTGAAATGGAGAATATTTTATACCAATGTCATGCATCTGACTATGGTGGACATTTTGGGGGAGAAAGAACGGCAGCTACAGTGCTTCAATGTGGATTTTTCTGGCCAACACTCTTTAAAGACGCCCGTGTGTTTTCATTAAAATGTGACAGATGCCAAAGAGTTGGTAATATATCAAAGCGACACGAGATGCCACTTAATATGATCCTGGAAGTTGAATTGTTTGATGTTTGGGGAATTGACTTCATGGGACCATTTCCACCATCTTTCTGTAACTCCTATATACTTCTAGCGATGGACTATGTTTCGAAGTGGGTAGAAGCTATAGCATCGCCCACCAATGATGTGAAGGTTGTGATTAAGTTCATTCGGAAGAACATTTTCTCTAGATTCGGCACTCCTCGCGCAATCATTAGTGATGAAGGAACGCACTTCTGTAATAAGCAGTTTTCAGCTATCCTCGCTAAGTACGGAGTCACTCATAGGATAGCTACTACTTACCATCCACAAACAAATGGTCAAGCCGAGGTATCTAACCGAGAAGTAAAACGAATCCTCGAGAAGATAGTGAATCCTAGTCGGAAAGATTGGTCTAGCAAGTTGGACGATGCTTTATGGGCATACCGTACAGCTTACAAAACTCCGATAGGAATGTCTCCGTACAGGTTAGTTTTTGGGAAGGCATGCCATCTTCCAGTTGAACTCGAACACAGTGCTTATTGGGCAATTCGGAAGTTAAACTTTGATATTTCTGCCGCGGGGGAGAAGCGCCTCTTACAATTGAATCAAATGGATGAATTCAGACTCCAATCGTATGAGAACGCGAAGTTATATAAAGAAAAGATTAAGAGGTGGCATGATGAGAAAATTCTGGAAAGAAAGTTTGAAGCAGGTCAAACAGTGTTATTATACAATTCAAGGCTTAAACTGTTTCCTGGAAAGTTGAAATCTCGTTGGTCTGGGCCATTTATAATTACAAAAGTCTATCCTCATGGAGCTGTAGAAGTGGATGACCCGATTTCAAAACGTAATTTTAAAGTCAACGGTCAAAGATTGAAGCACTACTATGGGGGTTGTGTTGATCGTGAAAAGACATCGGTCAACCTTGCTGATTAGAACAGAGGAGAAAGTCAGGCTGAAGACTATAAACCAAGCGCTAACTGGGAGGCAACCCAGGAATTTTTATTGTTATTTGCTATTTTTACTTTTATTAATTTACTCTACTATTAGTTTATTTAGTGGTTAAATTTTTATAGTTTAGGATTTGTTACATCCATCGTTCTCTAACAGATATTCAATTGATTGCAGGAAAGGAGGCCAAGCATTTATGATCTTAATAAGTTGAACGCCCACTCGTCAAAATCTCACATTTCTAATTAATTCCGCAAAATTTGGTGTGGAAGGAAGCACGTTATTGGAGGTATGGCATGCAAGAAGCGTAAAACAACAAAGCAAGCACTCTACACAAACCAAGCGCCTAGGCGCTCCAGACAGGCCAAGACCAAGCGCCTAGGCGCTCCAAGTCAGAACCTATAATGCAGCCCAAGCGCCTAGGCGCTCCTCTTCAAGCCAAATCAAGCGCCTAGGCACTCAAAGTCAATACCTGTGCTCATGACCAAGCGCCTAGGCGCTCCAGCCAAGCACAAACCAAGTGCCTAGGCACTCCACACGTCCCAAACCTTCTGCAAGCAACCGCCTAGGCGGTCCAGACAGTTCATTCTCAAGCGCCTAGGCGCTCCAATACAAAAAAAAAATAATAAAAGCCCCAATTCGGGCTACACTCTTCCATCCCCAATTCAAACACTCTCTTACTCTCCTACTCCATCTCTAACTCACCATAACTCTAAACCCTCATCTAATCTAGCCTAAACAACCAATCTTTCTCTTCCAAATCCTAATCAAACAATAAATCTCTACCCAAACCAAGGCAACTAAGTTCCATATTGTCATCCTTCTTCATCAATTCGGAAATCAACTTGCATTCAAGCCACATCTACCTAAAGTAAGGGTTCAAAGCTCAAATTGCTCATCCAACTTTGATTGAACATCATATTTGGTTATACCCAAGTAAGTACACAAGATTTTATCGCAAATTATTTGGATTCACTTGGATAATAGCTATGTTAGTACTTTGAAGCTAGTTTCTATCATTGTGTTGGCTCAAATGGGTGTGGGTACTCTTAATTGTTGCTTGTATTGCCTTGGATGTATAGTGTGTTTAGTAATTGAAAAAATTGGTAAAAATTAAGTTTGGGGGAGTGCATACCAATAGTGTTCCAAATCTGTGCACACAAAGTGTTCGAGAAATTGTCACAAAGAGGATTTTGGCCATCCTAAGTCACTGAGTATAATTTGGGTTGGCAAGAACTTAGTACATAAGACTATGGCTACTAAGAGACAAAGAGGAGAGACTTCGGGCACTTCGCAAAAGTATGACAAAAAGAGATTTACAAGTACTAAAGCGTCCGACAGATATTACAATGTACTTTCTAATAAAGCACTAATTCCCGAGCGTGGATTATTGCCTAAGATAGAAGATGGGGAATTATTACAAATGATTGGGAGTAGAAGATGGGTGAACTTTACAGCCCAACCGGATGCATCAGTTGTTAAAATTGTTAAGGAATTCTACGTCAATGCAATAGATCATGTGGGTAACATAATTTGGGTTCGCGGTAAATCTGTGGAGCTCAGTTTTGGGTCAATAAATGCTTATTACGGCTTGAACACGATACCCAATAATGGATACATGCAATATTTAGAACATGAGCTAGACTAGTGAAATCATTCAAGCCTTGTGTATACCTGGAACAACATGGAAATTAACTGATCAACAAGAAGCTGTGTTGTTCCCCGCATCCAAACTAAGCAGTTATGGGAAAGCATGGCATGCCTTTATTTGTGCCAAGATGATGCCATGTAGGCATATGAGTGATGTTATAAATCAAAGGGCAGCACTGCTTTTCTGCATTGCATCAGGAAAAATTATAGATGTGGGCCAAGTTATTCATGATTCCATTGACAAAGCAATTCGAGGAGGGACCTCAGGTGGATTAACACACCCATCTTTGATCACGGGACTATGCCTACAAGCTGGGGTAAAATGGGATGCCGAGGAAGCTACACAGCCTCCTTTAGCCGCAATTGACCACTCGCTTATTAAGAAGTACAAGGTATGGGGTGGGGGTATACCACACCCGAGAGGGTTAGGATTCATTATTGCTCCTCCCGAGCCTGCAGCAGAGCCTATTCAACAATTACACGACAATCCTCCTGCAGCTGGAAGTTCTGAGCAACCACCTAATTTTTATGAAGATATCCGTCGAGATTTGAGAAATCAAACTCGAAGGATCGACATAGTGGCCACTCGAGTTCAGCAAGGTTTTGACCGAATGGAAATAAATCAGGATAGTTTAGCTCAGCGGCAAACGGAGGTGTATCAGAATTTTAGTGTCGCATTCCTTGAAATGTTTGCCCGCATGAATCCAGGAGCCTCTCCCTACCAATTTCCACCATTGTCTGCGTACCCCCAGATGAAGAAGAAAAGGAAGAAGAAGATGAAGAGGATACTGACGAGGAATAAAGCTTCTTTCTTTCAGGGAAGTCCTCAGTGCTTAATTTCTTAATTTTTGTTTCTTATATACAATGAGGACATTGCATTGATTAAGTTTGGGGGTGTAATTGTCCAGCTCCAGTTTATGCATGTAGTATTAATCTAGTGCATTCATATAGTATTTAGTTAATAGTTTTTCATATAGTTTGCATTCATATCACAAAAAAAACCAAAATTATCCAGTTTTGGCATATTAATTGTAGTTTTTGCATGTTTCCAGCCGTTAGATAGTTTAAGACTGTTTTGGCCAGTGATGAGTTTGGAATTGAGTAGACAAGTATAGTATTGTCTGTTAAGACTTTGATGTGATTTTTTTTTGTCATGCTTTGAATTTGTACCTGTTTGAAACTGATATAATAAGGATAGCACAGTAAAAACAACCATGTTGACTGATTGAGTTTAAATTGACACATAATGGACTTCTAGAGGATAATGCTAGTTTGAATGAATGAAAGACATGAATAGGCGAAGATGACTGAATTTAGATAAAAACTTAAGTTTGGGGGAAAAATTTGGGATATATAAGCTTAAAAAAAAGAGAAAAGAAAAAAAATAATACCGTGGCTAGTTTTGTTTCGGGACCTTTGTTACTTGAGCAAGTACGCCCGAAGGGGGATCTTAAAACCTAGCGCCCTAAGGTCTTATATGGTCTGGGAGTCGTTGGTCGAAAGCTCGCTAAGGGGTAGCACTGTTAGCCTAATGGAATGAGACATTGCACAGTCATGGTTAAAAAAGATATATATGAAAAAAAAACAGCAAAAACAATAAAACGGAAAAAGAGCAAAAAGCCCCCGTAAAGCACAATAAAGCATAAGTATCCTGGATTAGACTCTTAAATTTTGGTGGATATTTGTCTTTAGTTGGTTTTAGCTTGTTCGTGAATTTTGTGAGTTTAAACTGTAAGATTTCTTTAAAGAGATTTATTATGTGTTGTATTTAGCATCATATCAGTTAGCATGGATGTTAAGCACACACACTATATCAATAATAACCGGTTAAGATTTGATGATTGACGAGGAAATTATTAATCTGTCTTGATATGATGTACTAGCATGTTTATTGTGATTTCTCTGAGGCTTGATGAATAGATTTTGTTCTATTTGACTGCTGGAATGTAGGCATTTAGATAGCTGCATTTGCATTGCATATTTAGTTATTGCATTGTGTTGTGTTTCTTGGGGACAAGCAATTGGTTAAGTTTGGGGGTATTTGATGAGTAGGTTTTATACCTATAAATCCGATATTATTAAACTTAATTATTGTTATCTTTTATTATTTTTTAGTATCTTTTTATGTGTTTTATGTTTATTTGTTGTAGGTTGGAGCTGGAGGGACAAATTGGTCATTTCGAAGAAGAAAAAGGTCAAAAATCATGAAAATTAAAGCTGAGTGGCATTTCTATAATTACGTGGTCCTGGCCAAGCGCCTAGGCGCTTGAAAATGCCCTATGATGAGCGCCTAGGCGCTCTAGTGCGTAGAAAGTTGCGTTTTTCTGCTGCCAAGTGGGTTTTTGAAGCCAAAGAGGAGTCTGAATGAGGGCTGAGACCAATACAAATAGGAGAGGACTCTAGAAAAGGGAAAGAAACGAATTTTGCAAGTAATCAATTAATTTTTCAAGAGATTTGCAGAGAGAACAAGGAGAAAAACACGAAGGAGAATTGCAAAGGCTGAAGATCTAAGAGAGAGTTTAAGAGCAAATTCAGAGTTTCTTCTTCTCTTTTCTAGTTTTATCTTTTGTAACTATCTGGGATGTTTGGTTTATTAACTTGGATGATGTTTTTCTTTATTATTATCATGAACTAAATTTTAATTAAGATTGCAACGGAACTTGGTATGTAGTTTAAATTGCAAGCTTCCCATTGAATGAAAGTTGGTTTTTATTGAATTGTTTATTATATCTTATGCTTATTGATTAATTGTTTGGCCAACAATTACTGTGATAATCTATATGAAATTGGAAGATGGAGTATAGATTGAGATCTGGATATGATAACATCTGTTCATATAATCTGAATAGGGTTAATATGATTAGCGTGTAGGATAGGAATATACCTATGTGTCTTTTGTATCTATTGAAAGAATTTGTGCGTAAACCCTAATTAACTTGATTCACATAGGAATATAGTGAGTTGATTAACTGGGGTGTTCCTTGTAATTCTGCATCTTAAAGATTGGATTTAGGAGGATTTGTTCTCGTGTCTTTGGAAGAAGTGCGTGAATATTCATAAAACATTCTTGGATAACAATTCATATTAATTGATTTATTTTAAATGGGAAGTAAGTTAGTTTAAATGAAATACCAAGGGAAGTTGTAATCTTAACCTATTAAATCTGCAGTTATTCTTGTGAAATTCTGATTTTAATCATTAGTTTCGTTAAGTTTAAATTTCAAATCATAAACAAAATTTTCTTAGTTTAAAATAAGATTAATTGCATTAGAATTAGTAATTGATAAATATTAGTCTATTTCCTCGTGGGAACGATATCCTTGCTTGCTGAATATTACAATTGAACGCGTATACTTGCGTGGTAAAGTCCTATTAAAAAATTAGGCAACAATGACGTAGCGCCGAGCCAGGGGAAATGTTGAACCAATTAGGGTTTTGAACCCATATGATTATAAGACCATTATGGGGCAAGTGTATGTATGAAATGTATATGCTAAGACCATTCCTTTGTTATATATATCGTGATGACCTTAGGAATTGAACGTAAGTTATTAGTAATGAAACGATTAACGATAATAAGCCGTAAGGGCGTATAAATACTTGAAACGAGTTTTATTAATGAAGTAAATTCGGTTAAGTTATAGAAGAGAAAGAAGTTGGTAATAACAATGTGATAAGATTATTTGGTAACTAATTACAGTGTGCTATGTGAATATATCATGTAGATACTATAAAGACTGAGAACTATTGAATATTAATTTGAAGACGCTTGAAGGAAAGTTTTCTTAACGCTTGTCTAACCTTCGTGTTAGCAAAGTTTTCTATGTGATTTATGCAATGAGATGCATAAATTATTTTAACGAAAGGGTCAATGCCAGTTTTACCTCGGTTAGACTAATCTTGAAGAGTTGATTGATTTATTTACAAATCTTTCAATATAGAATTGATAACGCTATCCTATGCCAATTGTTTGGTACGGATTCAAGGTAAGCCTGAGTATGAATAAACAAATATATTTTTACATCGATTATTCGATGGGCACGCAAGGTTGCTAAAACTTAAACGTGAATACGTTTAACGGATGAATGTTGATCAACATATAGTAGTATAGGCTGATCACTTAGAAGTGCTTGTAAGATATATCGGACTTACGGTCTTAGTGCCGGGTTATCCTTTTTAATGAATGAAAACAAAAGAGAATGTTAATGGTCTTTGACCTACTCAGAATTCCTAAGTTTCTATAAGTGCTTCAGAATTGTTTATAAGAAAGAAAAGTGATATACAATGTTTCATAGTACTTCATAGTTATTTGTTCAGTTATTAAAGAATAATCATATGATTCTCGATGTGGTATTTATATTATACATTGCCAGACTTGCTGAGCTAGTTATCCTCACTTCTTGCTTGAATTATATGATTGCAGCTAAGGCCGAACGAACTGAAGGTTCTAAGAAAGATAAAGGCAAAGCTAAGATGGATAATTAGATATCCTGTAATAGACTAGTATGTGTGTGTATATATTACACTTAAGAACAATAAAGAATGTATTCGGTTTCAAAACCTGTGAATGAATTTATTATAATTATAATACGAATGTAGTTAATACACTCATTTTGATGTCATTTCAATGAAATGAATGTATAGTTAGTAGTGCCGTGTAGCACCATCTGTCGAGTTGGAAGATATTTGGATTTGGGAGTGTCACATTTTCTACACTCAAACCTTCCTTAAACTCAAAAGAAATACGCTCAATATTATAGAAGGAGAATTCTCTGATTCTTGTGTGATTTTCATTTCTAAAATAAGCATCCTATTTATAGGAGAATGGAAGTATACTATTTAGATTTTTTTACGGGTGAACAGTGAGGGGAATCACGGACGAATTCTTGGGCGCAAAAATGAGAATTAACATGATTTTTACTATACAGCACTATGCAAACAATATGCAGTACTATGCAAATAATAAAATATAATATATTCTATTTTACATAAAAAACAAAACTTTATAATATATATATATAAACTAAAACTGAGATAAATTAAAAATATTTAATATTTATCCTTGATTTCATTTGATTGATGAGTATATCATTGTCATCATCCTCATGCTTATATTGTGATGAAAGTCTTCATTGGCCTGTAGTGCATTGATGGATAGTTGTTGGTATGATCATAACCATGGATTCTCTTCAGCCAAGGGTGCAAAGATGAATTATTGATTGGTATGATCATGACCACTAGTGATAATACAGAATATCATTGGCCCGTAGTGCATGGATAATTCGTGGATGCGATAATAATGAATATCCTTGGCCTTTAGTGCATAGATAATTCATGGATGTGATAATACCGAATATCTTTGGTCCCGTAGTGCATGGATAATTCGTGGATGTGATACTAATGAATATCCTTAACCTGTAGTGCATGGATAGTTCAGTGATGTGGATTATTTATTGAGCTGAGTCATAACGATAAAATTGATTATAAACTTTTAAATCATAGAAGATAGTAGATATCATACTTTACTTGACTCTTCTAATGGATTGTTTGTTCCGCAACAGTTAAACTTGTTGTCTATTGTATTCTATCAGTTTAACAATGTTGAAGGCTAACGATAATTTATTCTGCATTATCTTAGTCATAATATATTTCTTACTGGGCTAGTTGAGCTCACCTTTTACTTTCATTATTTTCTTCAGGAAATGAGAACATAGTCGGGACTAGTCGAGGAATGGAGTGACGGTCCGAGATGGTAGCTGTAGTAGTCCTCACTATTCTATGAAATAGTGTGATAATAATTATAATGAGAACTCCATTTGAGTTTGGATATTGTCTACGAGATAATATTCGTGTGACACCCCCAAAATTAGGTATACATCACCCATCTTGAGTCGCCAGATACATGGTATAGAATTCAAATACAACTTAATAATACAACTGTCGTGTACAATACGACAAAACATAAACTGTGAGTTTGAATACAAATATTGTCTACTAGAGATTATACAAACTCAAAAGGAGTCCTTATTATAATTATTATCACACTATTTCATAGAATAGTGAGGACTAATAATGCACCATCTAGGACCATCACTCTGTTCCCCGACTAGTCCCAGCTACGTTCTCATTTCCTGAAGAGAACAGTGAAAGAAAATGTGAGCTCAACTAGCCCAGTAAGAAATATTATGACTAAGATAATGCAGAATAATTTATCGTTAGTCTTCAACATTGTTAAACTGATAAAATATAACAACTATCAAGTTTAACTGCAGCGGAACAAGCAATCCATTAGAAGAGTCAAGTAGGGAATAAAATTTACTATCTTCTATGATTTAAAAGGTTTTTCATCACTTTTATCGCTGGGACTCAGCTTAATAAATAATACACATCATCGAATCACCCCTGCACTACGGCCAAGGATATTCTTTAGTATCACGTCCATGAATTATCCATGCACTACAGCTAAAGATAATCATGTTTTAATTAATGGTCCTGATCATGCCATAAAACAATTCATCTTTGCACTACGGCCAAAGAGAATCTATAGCCGTAATCATACCAAAAATTGTCCATCAATGCACTATGGGCCAATGAGGACTTTTTCCACATCATTTGTAACATTACGGTTATGATTACACCGAATAATCTCTGGTCATAATCATACCAAGTCCATCTATGTACTACAAGCCACATATGACTTTCAACAAAATATAAACATGAGGATGATGACAATGATATAAAAATTCAATAAAACAAGTTCAAGAATTAATTTATCTAGGAAATGATAACGTCCAAATTGTCAACATGATGCTACTTTGTAGAGAAAAATTCAAGAATGCTCAGAAGAATATTTCCATGAAAAGATACTAGATGAAGCGCAAATATCAAGGATATTCCACTAATTTCATGGAGTATAGAATTCAAAGTTTTAACCAACTGAGTATAATAAAGAATGGAATAACAAAAGAAATCACCATGCATGCGATAGACTGCACAGGCAGGTTATTCCAACAGAATAATAAAGGATGGAACCAGGTCCGGCGTAAACGCACAGACATGATATTCCGACAAAATAATAAATAATGGAACCAGGTCCGGCGTAAACGCACAGACAGGATATTCCGACAGAATAATAAATAATGGAACCAGGTCCGGCGTAAACGCACAGACAGGATATTCCGACAGAATAATAAATAATGGAACCAGGTCCGGCGTAAACGCACAGACAGGATATTCTGACAGAATAATAAAGAACGGAATATTAGAAGAATCTCACCATGTATAGGGTAGCCCGCGTATACAGGTTATTCCAACAGAATAATAAATAATGGAATAACAGAAGTTATCTTCATGAGTACAACAAATAACACCCCTTACCATAAAAGAAACTGAATATAAGAGTAGGGAAGGAGCAGAATACTTTTTTATAGTTTTTCTATAATTTCTTTCTCTAGAGTTTCAGTGAATTTGTAAGAAATAATGAAGGAATGAGCTTTTATTTATAGGAAAATGGAATGAATAGTAACTAATTCATGAACGGTCCAGATTGATTTACTATTAAACGGACGGTCCATATTGGTTTACTATTAAAACTTAAAACAACGGTCCATGCTGATTTACTATTAAAACTTTAAACCAATGATCCATATTGATTTACTATTATAACTTTACCAGCAGTCCATATTGACTTACTATTATATCTTCAACCAACGGTCTGAAAGATTAGCACATCTCCTCATGGAATAATATTGTACCCAAATACCCGAATGCACAATACTAGAGTGAATAGTAACCGGGTGAATAGTAACTCATGAATAGTAACTCATAAATATTAACTCGTGAATAGTAACTCATGAATAGTAACTCGTGAATAGTAACTCATGAATAGTAACTCATGAATAGTAACTCGTGAATAGTAACTTATGAATAGTAACTCATGAATAGTAACTTGTGAATAGTAACTCGTGAATAGTACTCCGACACGAAAAGTGTCCCGAGTACCTGATTGAACAATATATCATATTATACAGATGATACTGTAACAATAATTGAATCAATAATATGAGAGATATGATGCAGCAATTACTGTAGCAATAATTGAGTATAACTGAGTGACTTCTCACGTAAGCATCAATAATCAATACCGTGTGCTACTATACAATCACGCGTATTAATGTACTTTTAACACCGAGTGTTTCAACAGTTAACGGTAAAACTTCTACCGTTATTTTTATAAAGTATTTTTGTCATTTTCTCTATCCGACAATAATTCTGTTGTGGGGTCCACCAATGATTGTACCGTCATACGGATATTTCCTGACAAAAAGAATATTCCCCGACCAATCGAATATTATACAACCATTTACTTACTTTGAAAAATTTATAAATACTACCCACAACTATAACATTATATCAAATCAACACCATAATATTCAAAAATATAATTCGAGAAAATTAAATATTTATTCATAAAATCTGGGGTCTCACAATCTCCCCTCCTTATGGAATTTCGCCCTCAAAATTTACGTACGTATCTGGTATGCCGAAGAGGTGAGGATACCTTGACTTCATTTCAGATTTTAATTCTTGAGGTATAACCATTGAGTGTTGAATACGATCCTTCTTATCCAAGATTTTAACACGTATCTCCTCATACGTTAAATCTTCTGCTATCTCGTCCGGTTCTAAATTAATAATGTGTTTCGGGTCGTCCACATATTTACGTAACATCGATACATTAAAAATGTTATGAACACGCGACATACTTGGCGGTAAAATGAGTCTATAAGCCACAGTTCCTATTCGATCAAGGATTTCAAATGGGCCAATAAAATCGAGGGTTGAGATTTCCTCTCTTCGTCGATTCTTGCTTCTAGAATAACGCCCTCTTGAACCTTCTTCTTCACATTCATCAGCTCTGAGTATGCAGCTTGAGCAGCTTTAACTTTATCGATTCAAGTCTATTCTAATCGTATATTCGTTATCTTCACGTGGGTCCCTAGAGTGTTTAACTCTATCTCCATCATTTGTAAGTTATACGAAATGAGTCTTTGTGTTAACAACATCACACTCGTTAACACATATGATCTTCTATTCAACGCGTCAGCTACCACGTTCATTTTTCCCACGATGATATTGAATGGTACGATCGTAATCTTCAACAGCTCGAGTCAATATATTTGGCACATTACACGTTCGTTTTAGGTGAAGAAAATATTTGAGGGTTTTAGAAATGGGTTTTGTATTAGAGTTAATAAAAAATTTGATTTCACGCTCTAGGGGTAGGCTAAGAAGTCTTCAAGAATACGTCAAAAAATTTATTAACAATAGAAATATCATTAAAAACTGTGACTCTCATCCAAGACTTGGATAGCACGTCACATTGATACCTATCAACTTGCCATTGTCATTCACGACGTCGCCTACAGAAAGTCTAGCTTCGGTGCATTCTACATAAGAAAGTCAACAACGAAAGGACCGGGGCTCTTTACTTATAGCTTGATATGACAATGATTGACTTTAGTGGTTTGGTTGCTTTGAATTCACATAACAGGTTGGTTAGGAGTATGAAAGCTAACAACCTTACAAAAAGGATGATGAGTAGTTAACCAATCGTTTCCAAAAATTACATCAAAGGCAAGTATTTTCAAAGAGATACGATCGATAGGTAACGTGAAAGTGTTGATTTGAATAAGATTTATAAATAGTGGAGGTAACGAAGGTTTCTCCCAACTGAGTTTAAACAGATATATCCAAGTCTAACTTCTCTGAAGTTAACTTCAAACATTGAACACAACTAGGTGAAATAAAAGAGTAAGTAGAACCGGTATCTAATACGGTATAGACTTCACAAGAGTTTATGACTAACATACCCGTGATAATTTTATTCAGGTTCATTGTCACAAAAAAATGATCTCTCTTAAACTACTGGCTTTGACCTTTCTGGGACGGCCTTTGGTGCCTCCATCCTAGCTGAAATTGTCTTCAGTGAACGACAAAATCGGGCTAAGTGACCCTCTCTTCCACAATTATAACATGCTTTGGACAGCATCACACAGTTTGGACTGATGTGTCCCTCCCCTCCGCATTTGAAGCATATGATAGGTGGTCGTTCTCCTTCCTTAACAATGGGTGTTGGTGCTGACGTCTTTCCATTATTGTTGAATCTCTTCTTCTTGAAATGTCCATTCTTATTGTTTTGACCATGATTACCACCGAAGTGGTTACCATTTCTGGCCTATTGATTCCCTCCATGCTTATGGTCACCGCTTTGATGACTGCTCTCATTGGTATTATCATTTTGCCGACTGCTTTATTTTCATTGCGTTGACTCGTTATCGCGCTCCACTAACTGATCCCTATTTATAACTTCTGAAAAAAAACACAGTTTATAAGAAATAAGATGTTGACGTATCTCCAGCTTCAAACCTCTTAAAAACATCCGCATCATTCTCTCTTCATTATCCACCAAGTGGAACATAAATCGGGATAACTCGGCAAACTTGGCTTTGTACTGCTACACGGTCATGTTGTTTTGCTCCAACTTGATAAATTCCACCTCCTTCATATGACGAATGCTTTCGGGAAAGTACTTGTCATTGAACAGCTCTTAGAACTTCTCCCAAGACATCTTGAGTGCTTTAGGCTGGGTACGTTTTACAGATTCCCACCAGTGATCTGCCTCTTCACGCAACATAAAGGTGGCAAAGGGAACCTTTTGCTCCTCGGAGCATCCCAAGACATCAAATATCTTGGTGATCTGCTTTAGCCACGTCTCCGCCTTAAGTGGTTCTGGCTTTCCCAAAAACTCCGGTGGTCCCAGCTCCTTGAAATGCTTGGCGGTGACCAACTGTGGGTTGCCATTGTTTTCTCCTGCATTATGAACAGGAGCCGCCTTCGCCTGATGTTGCATGAATTCTAAAAAACTCCTAAACGTACCTTTGTTTGTCAATTGATCAGTGTTGTTGTTTACAGGAGGATTATCGTCTTCCTGTTACACATTGTCCTGATTATTGATCTGTGGAGAATCAACGGTCTCCTGTGCTCCATTGCTATTTTCAACATTCTCAGATGTCATTTTCAGATACTGCCACAAAACAAAAGGTTAATTGATATATAACATATTATCCCTATATTCTGACCGACCAATTAAATACCAAATAAACTTAGGTATGTCATACTAGCGATGGAATTCCTTGTCTCTCCCCTTATAGTTCTATTCTCACATCTTAGCCAGGGATCATATCCCTAAGCTTTGATACCAACTGTGAAACCCCCAAAATTAGGTATACATCACCAATCTTGAGTCGCCAGATACATGGTACAGAATTCAAATACAACTTAATAATACAACTGTCGTGTACAATACGACAAAACATAAACTCTGAGTTTGAATACAAATATTGTCTACTAGAGATTATACAAACTCAAAAGGAGTCCTCATTATAATTATTATCACACTATTTCATATAATAGTGAGGACTACTAATGCACCATCTAAGACCATCACTCTGTTCCCCGACTAGTCCCAGCTATGTTCTCATTTCCTGAAGAGAACAGTGAAAGAAAGGGTGAGCTAAACTAGCCCAGTAAGAAATATTATGACTAAGATAATGCAGAATAATTTATCGTTAGCCTTCAACAGTGTTAAACTGATAAAATATAACAAATATCAAGTTTAACTGCAGCGAAACAAGCAATTCATTAGAAGAGTCAAGTAGGGAATAAAATCTACTATCTTCTATGATTTAAAAGGTTTTTTATCACTTTTATCGCTGGGACTCAGCTTAATAAATAATCCACATCACCGAATCACCCCTGCACTACGGCCAAGGATATTCTTTAGTATAACGACCACGAATTATCCATGCACTACGGCTAAAGATAATCATGTTTTCATCAACAGTCCTGATCATGCCATAAAACAATTCATCTTTTCACTACGGCAAAAGAGAATCCATAGCCATAATCATACCAAAAACTGTCCATCAATGCACTACGGGCCAATGAGGACTTTTTCCACATCATTTGTAACATTACGGTTATGATTACACCGAATAATCTCTGGTCATAAACATACCAAGTCCATCTATGCACTACAGGCCATAGATGACTTTCAACAAAATATAAACATGAGGATGATGACAATGATATAAGAATTCAATAAAACAAGTTCAAGAATTAATTTTTCTAGGAAATGATAACGTCCAAATTGTCAACATGATACTGCTTTGTAGAGTAAAATTCAAGAATTCTCAGAAGAATATTTCCATGAAAAGATACTAGATGAAGCGCAAATATCAAGGATATTCCACTAATTTCATGGAGTATAGAAGTCAAAGTTTTAACCAACTGAGTATAATAAAGAATGGAATAACAAAAGAAATCACCATGCATGCGATAGACCGCATAGGCAGGTTATTCTAGCAGAATAATAAAGGATGGAACCAGGTCCGGCGTAAACGCACAGACGGGATATTTCAACAGAATAATAAATAATGGAACCAGGTCCGGCGTAAACGCACAGACAGGATATTCCGACAGAATAATAAATAATGGAACCAGGTTAGGCGTAAACTCACAGACAGGATATTCAGACAGAAAAATAAATAATGGAACCAGGTCCGGCGTAAACGCACAGATAAGATATTCCGACAGAATAATAAAGAACGGAATATTAGAAGAATGTCACCATGTATAGGGTAGCCCGCGTATACAAGTTATTCCAACAGAATAATAAATAATGGAATAACAGAAGTTCTCTTCATGAGTACAACAAGTAACATCCCTTACCGTAAAAGAAACTGAATATAAGAGTAGGGAAGGAGCAGAATACTTTTTTATAGCTTTTCTATAATTTCTCTCTCTAGAGTTTCAGTGAATTCGTAAGAAATAATGAAAGAATGAGCTTCTATTTATAGGAAAATGGAATGAATAGTAACTAATTCATGAACGGTCCAGATTGATTTATTATTAAACGGACGGTCCATATTGGTTTACTATTAAAACTTAAAACAACGGTTCATACTGATTTACTATTAAAACTTTAAACCAGCGATCCATATTGATTTACTAATATATCTCCACCAGCGGTCAATATTGACTTACTATTATATCTTCAACCAACGGTCTGAAAAATTAGCACATGTCCTCATGGAATAATATTGTACCCAAATACTCGAATGCACAATACTAGAGTGAATAGTAATCGGGTGAATAGTAACTCGTGAATAGTAACTTATGAATAGTAATTCATGAATAGTACTCCGACACGAAAAAGTGTCCCGAATACCCGATTGAATAATATATCATATTATGCAAATGATACTGTAACAATAATTGAATAAATAATATGAGAGATATGATGCAGCAATTACTGTAGCAATAATTGAGTATAACTGAGTGACTTCTCACGTAAGCATCAATAATCAATACCGTGTGCTACTGTGCAACCACTCGTATTACTGTACTTTTAACACCGGGTCTTTCAACAGTTAACGGTAAAACTTTCGCCGTTATTTTCATAAAGTATTTTTGTCGTTTTCTCTATCCGACAATAATTTTGTTGTGGGGTCCACCAATGATTGTACCGTCGTACGGATATTCCCCGACAAAAAGAATATTCCCCGACCAATTGAATATTATACAACCACTTGCTTACTTTGTAAAATTTATAAATACTACCCACAACTATAACATTATATCAAATCAACACCATAATATTCAAAAATATAATTCGAGAAAATTAAATATTTATTCATTAAATCTGGGGTCTCACAATTCGTGTTAAAACTCTCAGCTATGTTTTATCGTATTTTACACGACAATTGTATAATTAAGTTTGTATTTGAATTATGTACCATGTATTTGGCGACTTAGAATGGGTTGTGTATACCTATTTTGGGGGTGTCACAATTGTTATAAAACCTTAGGGATAAGATCCATGGCTGAGATTTGAGACTAGAACTAGGACGGAAGAGACAGGTAATTCGTTCGCTAGTATGACCTATTGGTAGTGGTGGACCGGTTGACCAAATCGGCACACTTTTTGGCAATCCATGAGGGTTACTCAGTGGATAGGTTAGCATAAATCTTTCAGCAGGAGATTATTAGACTTCATGGTACTCCGGTGTCTATTGTTTCAGATCGGGACCCACGGTTTACTTCACGGTTTTGGAAAGGGTTTCAACGAGTCTGGGGCATTCGGCTCAACTTTAGTACTTCTTTCCATTCGCAGACTGATGGGCAATTCGAACGGACTATTCAAACGTTGGAGGACATGTTGAGGTCTTGTGCTCTTGAGTGGTCGAATAATTGGGATGATTACTTGAGCCTAGTTGAGTTTGCTTATAACAACAGCTGGCATACCAGTATTGGAATGGCTCTGTTTGAGGCATTGTATGGTAGAAAGTGTCGGGCACCAACTTGTTGGGATGAGGTTGACGAAAGGGCCATAGAAGGTCCTGAGTTAGTTCAAATCACTACGGAGAAGGTAGCGGTTGCTAAGGAGAAATTGAAGTCGGCTTGATCACGGCAGAAATGTTATGATGATAAGCATAGGAGGACTTTAGAGTTTGAACCTAGTGAGCATGTGTTTCTAAAAGTTTCTCCTAGGAAGGGCATTCAGCGATTCGGGTTGAAAGGAAATTTTAGTCCACATTATATCGGCCCATTTGAGATTATGGAGAGGGTTGGTGCGGTTGCATATCGGTTAGTTTTGCCTCCACAACTAGCTCATGTGCAAAATATATTTTAAGTGTCGGTGTTGAAGAGTTATCATTATCATCCGTTGCATGTGGTGCAATATCCATTCGATAAGATTCGGGAGGATCTTACTTGTGAGGAGAAAGCTGAGACGATTTTGAATTGTCAAGAAAGGATTATGAGGAGGAAGACTATTCCGTTTGTTAAGGTTCTGTGGAGGAACCATTCTGAGCGAGAAGCCACTTGGGAGCTTGAGGAGTCTATTCGATCAGAATATCTGCATCTTTTTGATAATTAGGTACGTTCGATTCTTTTGATTCCGGGGACGAAATTCTTTTAAGGAGTAGGTGATATAATACCCGATAAAAATTAATTAATAGATAAATATTAAATACTAAAATATTATTTTGTTTTACAAACATATTAATTGGACTGTCATTTATTTTGGGTCAAAATAGTCAGTTAATTTTTGTGGACAAATGTATTAATAAGTGTTGATATAATTAAATAGGTAAAATTGGGCTTTAAACTAAGTAGGTCTAATTTTTTATTGTGTAATTTTAAAATCCTTTTAAAATTAAGAGAGTTAATAAGATAGGTTAATAAATAAATATAAAACCTACTTATATTATATCACGTCTGATAAGAATTTTGGAGAAGGAACGGCGCAAGGAAGCGAAATTGTGAATACCAAATCAGGAATCGATTTTTCTTTCTTTTGCATACATGTAAGTTTCTTATTGAAAGCATGTGTGTATATTTTTATTTTGTTTCAGTTGACCTTATCTTGGTACGGAGGCCGGGAATTAGACGTATTTATATGTATATATATAAGGAGTGTTCAGCAAGTACGAATTTAAAAGAAAGGAGTTTGCAATCATGAAGTTATCATTTCTCATTTTAGTATAAAGTGATTATATATGTCCATGAGTTTGTTAGATTTAAGTCAGGGTCGTAGCTCTCATATAATATATATATATATATATATATATATATATATATATATATATATATATATATATATATATATATAATATTTTAGTTAATCAATTTTAGTGTCAGGCTTATAAATTGAAGTAGAAATTTAGTATATTTAAATAAACTAATTAATTTTGTTAATAAAATTATAAAAGTTGTTTAAAAATAAATTTAACAATATTATGTTATTAATGGGTAAATTTGTAATAAAATTTTATTTTATTATTAGATCGGACGGAGGGAATTTAAGGAGTATATTTGGAGTATAAATTTTGGGTATTACATTGCTTAATCCAGGTACGGATTCCGTACTCTTTCAGCAAGACTCTTTTGTTTTTAATTCGTTCGTTTCGTTATTCGTTTTGAAATTTAGTATTGTCTCTCATAATTATTCCTTGTCAATTTATTGTGATAAATTTATTTTGGCGTTGTATTAGAACTCACATTTGTACTCTTAAGACTAGTGTGTCATGTCTAAATTTTATTTTTATATTTATAGTGATGTACGTGTTAGTATATTTTTAGAGACTTGTGTTAACGATTCGTTCGATTTAACATGTACATGTTAGAACCCCTTTGTGTTGATATTTTGTCGCATGTGTTGTGACATTATATTTTGTTAGAATACCGTAGGGTATACCTGAGTTATAACCACCTGTGGGGGTACTACATGCATGTCCTCTTGGCACCGAGGCATGACACCTTCTGTGGCGGTGTGATCAGTCCACGACGTCTCCATTTTGTGCTCCGGTGGGAGTTGGCCATTTGGTGTTTTGTTGTGGGAGGTGTATGGGTCGACCCTAGTTTTCTGTTCTGTTTTGCGGAGTGGTGATGTTTGTGCCAAACACGCCCTCTGATTTTACATACATTGGATTCGCGGTCCAATGTGTGTGATTTGCCTGTGTGGCATTATTTGACTTGCATGTGTGGCAAAGTATATTATTATTTATTTTGAGCTCGGTATGAAATAACACCCAGCCATTTGATTCAGCCTATCATTTAATTGTGTTAGTTTTGTTCGTTTCATTTCAGTTTGTCTCTTTTCATTTAATTGAGTTAGTTATTTCGGTTCATTATTTGTACTGGGCGTACTGGGCGTTTGGCTCATGCTGTATTTTCTTCCGGCAGATAATCAGGGGAATCAAGGGCAAGTGTGATGAGAGTTCCATTCATTCCAATAATTTAGAAATATTCTGTTTAGACTAGATGTGTCAGTTTACTTGGAATTATAATAATTATTTCAGATTGTTGTTTGAGCCAGTGTGGCATTTATTATGGTTTGTCTTTAGACATTTAATTAGTTTAAGACTATTATTTTGTGGATTAGAGCCTTGCTATTAAATTCATCAGTTTTGTTATGTTTTGAGTAATCTCTCTTTCTATTTCGGAAAGGGGGTGTTACAAGTTGGTCATGTTCATCTCAACACATGTTCATCTTTGCACTACGGACCAAAGATATTCATTAGGTAATCATTCATCTTTGCACTATAGGCCAAAGATATTCATTTGTATCATCATATAGGACTGAGGATGATGAAAAATATTTTAAAGAAAACGAATCCAGTAAGATAACAGATCAAATATTAAGGATTCGTATTACAGTTTATCCAAGTTCAATAATATTCCGAAATAACCAATTTTGAAGCAGAATTCAAAAATAATGATCAAAACATGGATACAATCAAAGATAGTAACCATAATAGACAACTTGGACAAAAAGAAGAAAATTTCATTTTTCGGTGAATAGTGCCGTATTCGTGAATAGTGTCGTATACGTGAATAGTGTCGTATACGTGAATAGTAACCCCGACACAAAAAGTTCCAAATTTGATAAAAACTTCATACCAATATTTCGACATAATGATATTGAAAAAAATATCATTTAAGAAGAAGATAATATCCTTACCTCAAAATATCAGTACTTCTGATCGGAATATCAGTATAAGGCTGAAGAAAACTAGCACTGATTAATAGAAACTCACAAAGTATCTAAATACTCACAAAATACACTCAATAATCTAGAGAGAAAAAGAGAGAAAACTTGTTTCTGGTGTGATTTTCAATTCTAATATAGCCCTCTATTTATAGGAAAATGTTAGCACGCCGAAGCAGACTTAACCTGCAACCTGATGACTTTACCTGCTACTATTCCCACCCACCACATTTGAATAAAAATCTCAGCATATTTCTTCACCAACCAAGAGTGGGGCCCACCAATTCTAGAATTTTCCACCAAAATAATTTATAACCTGATTTCTGAATCAGCCACCTCTTAAAATTCATAACAAATCATACACTCATTTTTAACGGTTCAAAATTTGTGTACATATACTCAACTTATATATGTATAACATATCCAAAAATTACAACGATCTAATGGTCGGATTAAAAATTATAACTCCCGCAATATATCTCAAAAAACACTGGTTTGAATTTTAATACCTCCAATCCGACAAAATACTAATAAAACACCTCAACATTAATTCCTTCATTTATAACCACATAAATAAATCCATCATTTATATCCACATAAAATAAATATTTCCTTATCATATGAATCAATGATTAATTATTCACAAATAATATTACAGAATCACATTTATGACAACCAGGCTGTTCCCAGGAAAGAGGGGGCTTTCCAATAAGGATTTCTCTTTACTGGCGCGCAATTAGGTGACCAAACCTCTCCTTGGCAGAACTTTCTAGACATTACCAATAATGTTATCTAATAATATTATTCCAAATAATATGAATTACTGATCTGATAAAGGAGATACTGTGCAGTGACGATATTTGAAACAACAATAATATAAAATATCAATGCAGCAATTATTGAATCAATAAAATAAAATATTGAACAGTAACTACTGTGACAATTATTGAGTAGTGTCTTCTTACGTAAGGATCAATAATTCAACAATACTGTGCAATACCGTATGCTACTGTGCAACAACGCATATTGCTTTACTTTAACCACCGGGTATTCCAACAGTGTTAACAGTAACAACTACGCCGTTATTCAGTTTTGTCATTTTCTTCATTTGACCATTATCCGTTATGGGGCCCATAATTGGCTGCACCGTTGTACGAATATTCCCCAACAGAAAGAATATTCTACCGATAAAATAAATATTTTATAACCACTTGCTTATTTTACAAAATTTTCACATTTCACCCATAACCTAAGTTATTATATCAAATTAATACCTTATTATTCACAATAATAAATAAAGAAAATTTGATTTTATTCATTAAAAAGTTAGGGTCTTACAATTACCACCGAAGTGGTTACCATTTCTGGCATGTTGACTTCCTTCACATTTGTTATCACCGCTTCGATGACTGCTTCCACTGGTAGTATCGCTTTGCCGATTGCTATCTCTTAGTTGGGTTGACTCATTATCACGTTCTAATAACTGAGCCCTATTTACAACATCTGAATACAAACACAGTTTGTGAGAAATTAGGTATTAACATATCTCGGGTTTCAAATTTCTTAGAAACATCCGCGTCATTCTCTCTTCATTATTAACCAAGTGGTAAATCGGGACAACTCGCAACATAAAGGTGGCAAAGGGAACCTTTTGCTCCTCGGAGCATCCCAAGACATCAAATATCTTGGTGATCTGTTTTATCCACGTCTCCGCCTTAAGTGGTTTTGGCTCTCCTCGATAGAAATTTCTAGACATCGTCAATATTGCAAATAATACATTGAATAACTTTGTCGACTCAATTATTGATTTAATAATATATAAAATATTGATAATAATCAAATCAAAGAATGTGAGATATTATGCAGCAAATACTATAGCAATAATTGAGTATAACTGAGTGACTTCTCATGTAAGCATCAATAATCAATATAGTGTGCTACTATGCAACCACGCGTACGTATTACTGTACTTTTACCACAGAGTATTTCAACAATTAATGGTAAAACTTTCACCGTTATTTTTATAAAAAAAAGATATTTTTGTCGTTTTCTCATTCCGATAATAATTTTGTTGTGGGGTCCACCAATGATTGTGCCGACGTACGAATATTTCATGTTAAAATAAATATTCCCCGACCAATCGAATATTATATAATAACTTGCTTACTTTAAAAAATTTATAAATATTACCCACAACTATAATATTATAACAAATTCAAACCTTAATATTCACAAATGATATTTATATAAAATTCATCTTTATTCAAAATAGTTGGGGTCTTACAAATAAGATTTCTTAATACATTTTAAAAGAAACTTTTCTAGGTGGACATGAAAATTGGACATGAGTGTATTTGAATTTCACATATTTATATTTTTACCCACCATTAGGGGTCAAAATACAAATAAGTGAAATTCAAATACACTCATGTCTAATTTTCATGTCTAATTTTTATGTCCACATAGAGTTTTTGTTTTGAAAATCCAAGCTTTTCAAAAACACTAAATCCTTCTAACCTTCTATATATAACCAAACATAGGCATTGTATTATTCTGTAATACGTTTGTATTGGAGTAATGAAGTTAGGAATGGAATGACTCATTCTTATGAAATTAAAAAAAAATTATGTTTGGTTGCAATTGGAATGGATTGAACCATTCTTATTTCTTCCGAATTTATGAATTTTATTTTTCAGAGGAGGATTCATTTTAATTAAAATGAAATAAATCATTCCATTCTCTAATCCATTCTGTTAGGATATTTCACATGAATCCCACATTGGATAAATTCAAGAGTGTAGATGGGTTAATAAGTATGGTAGAGCCTCAACCTAATAGGTTAACATTTTAGGTAAGGATGTGGTCCAACATGCTTATTGGGTCAGTCTACACAGGTGCGCACTGCAGTGGTGATTAATTGATGTGAGATGGATCATACAAATTCGCTACAAATTGGTATCAGAGCTCAAGGTTCGATGAGGCCTAAGTATCAACTCTAGGGTGCGAGGGGAGTGAATTCACATGCCTCGTGGGTGGAGCAAATAAAGTCCAAGTATCAACTCCAGGGTGCGAGGGGAAATTCGCAAGCTAGGTGAAGTTAATTTGAATCGGGTGGGAGTGCGAGAGTAAATTTGCTGGTGATTAATTGATATGAGATGGATCGTACAATTTCGTTACAAATTGGTATCAGAGCTCAAGGTTCGATGGGCCTAAGTATCAACTCCAGGGTGCGAGGGGAATAAATTCGCATGCCTCGTGGGTGGAACAAATAAAGTCCAAGTATCAACTCCAGGGTGCGAGAGAAAATTCGCAGGCTAAGTGAAGTATGATTTGAATCGGGTGGGAGTGCGAGAGTAAATTTACGGGCCTCGTAGGTAAAATATGATTTGAATCGGGTGGAGCGGGCTCAGGATGACTTTAGAAAATTGCTCAGACATGTAAGATATTTAACATGAATCCCACATTGGATAAATTCAAGAGTGTAGATTGGTTAATAAGTATGATAAAGTCTCAACTTAATAGATTAACCTTTAAAATAACAAAGTGGTCCAACATACTTATTAGACTAATCTACACAAGTATATGTTACAATAATAATAAATTAATATGAAATGGATCATAGATTTCGCTTCACATTCTTTCAATCTAATCGCAGCCGATCAACTATGATCAACTTGTGCATGGGTGAATTGGAGTTTTAAGAGAAATCTTAAAATGGAAGAGAGATTGATGTCATTTGTAGGACGTGGATAATAATTTTAGATTTTAAATGAGTTGGAAAATTAAAAATATAAAATAGAAAATGAAAAAATGGGAGATGAGATTCTTCGTATATATCAAGAGAATATATGGAGTGGGCAGGACGATTGTACAGCCACACACATACACGCACGTGGGTGGGTGGGTGGGTGGGTGGGTGGGTGGCTGAGTGGGTGGGTAGTCAGTTTTTATATTTTCATCTCTTCGATGAGAGAAAGAGACAGACTAGTTCATACTGATGTGATGTGTATAGATATTGTTATAAATATATGAAATTAATATTTGTATAAATAAAATTTTTATTTAAAAAAGTATATAAATATGAACAACCTCCTCGTCTACTATTCACTCACGTGAAAGAAATTTTTATTATATATATATATATATATATATATATAGTCCGGATTCAATCCGGGATCCCGGATTCTATTAAAATACTGACTTTTTTTTTTGTTTTTTTTTTGAAACAACTAAAAAAAAAATTATGGAATTGGAATTTTTACATAATACAGTGTTTTGGGCGTGATTTGGATGCTTATACCAAAACATTTCTGTACAGTCTGTGTAAGACCCCAGTTTTTATAAATAAAGATGAATTTTTATAATTATTATTTTTGAATATTATGGAATAAATTTGATATAATGTTATAGTTGTGGGTAATATTTATAAATTTTGCAAAGTACGCAAGTTGTTATAAAATATTCGTTTGGTCGGGGAATACTCTTTTTGTCGGAGAATATTCGTACGACGGCACAATCATTGGTGGACCCCACAACGAAAATATTGTCGTAGTTAGAAAACGACAAAATTATCTTTCTATAAAATAACGGCGGAGGTGTTACCGTTAAAACTGTTGAACTACTCGGTAGTAAAAGTACAGTAATACGCGTTGCTGCATAGTAGCACACGGTTTTGATTATTGATGCTTACGTGAGAAGTCACTCAGCTATACTCAATTATTGCTACAGTAATTGCTGCATCGTATCTCTTATATTATTGATTCAATTATTGTCACAGTATCATCTGTATAAGATGTTATATTATTTAAACAACGATTGAGACGACAAGTTATAACTGATTAATAATTGTTGAAAGATTAAATATGTGTTGATTAAAAATAAAATGATTTCTGGTAATTTTTATTCAATCCTTGATGTATATAAAGAGTCTATTATTAGACGTTTGTGGTAAGTTTAATTATTTATGGGGGGCCATATGTCATCATCTAAGAGTCTCTTTCATAAATAATAATTACATTCGTAAATAGTAATTACCTTCGTCAATAGTAATTACCTTCGTAAATAGTAATTACCTTCGTAAAAAGTAATTACCTTCGTAAATAGTAATTACCTTCGTCAATAGTAATTACCTTCGTAAATAGTAAATACTTTCGTAAATAGTAATAAATCTTCTATAAATAGAGGCCTAGGGCTTCATTTTTTTTCACGAATTCGTGCAAGCTATAGAGAGAGAAAGTATAGAGAGAATAAGAGAGAAAGAAGAAGAGTATTCGGTTACTACACTACTGCAGTATTCAATCTCCTAATAAGGTAAGGGGTGTTATTCTTTCTTCTTGAAGAAAACTTATGTTATTCCATTCTTTGTTATTCTGTTGGAATAACCTGTAAAAGTGGCATACCCTATACATGACCTGTATATGCGGAATACCCTATACTTGGTGAAATCCTTATGTTATTCCATTCATTATTATTCTGTTGGAATAACCAGTATACGCGGAATACCCTATACTTGGTGACATCCATTTACTATTTTGTCTTTATATTTCTGTCGGAATATCCTGTCTGTGCTATACGCCGGACCTGGTTCCGACTTTATTATTATTCTGTTGGAACATCCTGTCTGTGTGTGTTTACGCCGGACCTGGTTCCATTCTTTATTATTCTGTTGGAATATCCTGTCTGTGCGTTTTACGCCGGACCTGGTTCCGTTATTTATTATTTTGTTAGAACATCTTGTCGGTGTAAATTTCACCTGACCTGGTTCCGTTATTATTATTCTGTTGGAATAACCTGTCTGTGCGGTCTATCGCATGCATGGTGATTTCTTTTGTTATTCCATTCTTTATTATACTCAGTTGGATAAAACTTTGACTTCTATACTCCATGAAATTAGTGGAATATCCTTGATATTTGCGCTTCATCCAGTATCTTTTCATGGAAATATTCTTCTGAGCATTCTTGAATTTTACACCACAAAACAGTATCGTGTTGACAATTTGGACGTTAATAATTCCTGGATAAAATAATTCTTGAACTTGTTTTATTGAATTCTTATATCATTGTCATCATCCTCATGTTTATATTTTGTTGAAAGTCATCTGTGGCCTGTAGTGCATAGATGGACTTGGTATGATTATGACCAGGAATTATTTGGTGTAATCATGACCGTAATATTACAAATGATGTAAAAATTAAAAAAATCCTCATTGGCCCGTAGTGCATTGATGGACAGTTGTTGGCATGGTCATAATCATTATGAATACACAAATATTCTTGGCCGTAGTGCATGAATAATTGTGGTCGTGATACTAAAGAATATCCTTGGCCGTAGTGCAGGGGTGATTCGATGATGTGGAATATTTATTAAGCTGAGTCTCAGCTATAACAGTGATGAAAAACTTTTTAAATCATAAAAAAGATAGTAGATTTTATTTTCTACTTGACTCTTTTAATGGATTGTTGATTCTGCTGCAGTTAAACTTGATGCTTATTATATTTTATCAGTTTAACACTGTTGAAGGCTAATGATAATTTATTCTGCATTATCTTAGTCATAATATTTCTTACTGGGCTAGTTGAGCTCACCCTTTCTTTCACTGTTCTCTTCAGGAAATGAGAATATAGCTGGGACGAGTCGGGAAACGGAGTAATGGACCAGAGAATAGTATTAGTAGTCCTCATTATTCTGTTAAATAGTGTGACAATAATTGTATTGAGGACTCCTTTTGAGTTTGTATGATCTCTAGTAGACAATTATTGTATTCAAACTCACAGTTGTATTTTGTCGTATTATACACGACAGTGGTATTAGTAAGTTGTATTTGAATTCTGTACCATGTATCTGACGACTCAAGGTGGGTGATGTATACCTAATTTTTGGGGGCGTCACAGTTGGTATCAGAGCTTAGGGATATGATCCCTGGCTAAGATGTGAGACTAGAACTAGGAGGGGAGAGACGGAGAATTCCTTTGCTAGTATGACCTACTTAAATTTATTTTGTATTTAAATTGGTTGGTCAGAGTTTAGAGATATTATGTTACATGTCAATTAACCTTTGTTTTGTGGCAGTATTTGAAAATGACATCTGAGAATGTTGAGAATAGCAATGGAGCACAGACGATTGTTGATTCACCACATATCAATAATCAGGATAATGTGCATCAGGAAGGCGACAATCCTCATGCAAACAACAACACTGACCAAATGATGAATGATCAAATGTTCAGAGGCTTTATGCAATTCATGCAACAGCAGGCGAGAGGGACTCCTGTCCAAAACGTAGATGGAAACACAGGAAACTCTCGGGCGGTCACCGCTAAACAGTTCAAGGAGCTGGGACCACCGGAGTTTAAGGGAGAGCCAAAACCACTTATGGCAGAAACATGGATAAAGCAGATTACCAAGATATTTGATGTCTTGGGATGCTCCGAGGAGCAAAAGGTTCATTTTGCCGCTTTTATGTTGCGCGGAGAGGCAGATTACTGGTGGGAATCTGTAAAACGTACTCAACCTGCTGTACTGAAGATATCTTGGGAGAAGTTCCAGGAGCTGTTCAATGACAAATACTTTCCCGAAAGTATTCGCCACATGAAGGAGG